>CM076569.1:996437102-997037102 GCA_034641835.2 Pinus albicaulis | reverse complement strand
AAGGAAAAAAAATTACCTCTATTGTATAATTAGAAAATTCTTACCAAATCAAATCGCCTCCCTGGCAACGACGCCAAAATGTTGGGTACAGGAATTACACTTAAATAAACTCCTCAACACTTAATTTGTCAACCCAGGGGATTCGTAAACTTAGAGACGAAGCACATGAAATGCCAGAGATGGTATGAATCTCCTAATATATATTCCTACTTTCTTTAAAGGAAAGATTGCAGAATCAAATTAAAAAGAGAAAAGAAGGTAACTTGAATCATCAAAAATAATCTAGGACTGGAACAAGAAATAAATGAATTTGCAAAAGAGAATTAAAAATAAAAGGTAATCACTCCAGCTGATTATTATTTAATTATTGAGTGTGTTTTTTTCCCTAGCAGAGACACTTTAGCAATCTCATCAGATGGGCCCTTAAACCTGCTCCTTTAGAGATTTCCTTCTTGCACTAATCTGTCCCGCACTTTCGCAGTCTGCTTGCACTAGTGCAGGGACAAAGATTTATGCAGAAGGTATAGATAGTGTCTTCACTAAAGGATTTTTCGCTTCATGCAAGGGCTTGAAATTTTCCAGGTTCGAAACACTCAGATCCCATGGCAAGAAACTAGTTCTTGCACTAGATCAGAGCTTCCTGCACTTAGCATTTAATTCCTAAAATGAATGTTTAATTATTGCAAGTGCTATTATACTGTTAAATCAAATTGCACACATAAAAATGAATGTTCCTGGTTGTAACAGAATGAAAAAATAAAGAAACAATCAATACATATATCTCTATCCCGTCATAAGCATTTAATGAAAGAAAGAGGGTTGCAGAAGTTAAACTAAGAAAGTTTTCTGCATCACAGCAACGTGCACTGGTGGAGGTTCATTTCTCCTGCTTGGACCAGGTGGGGGAAAACCAATTGCATAAAAAGAGATATCACATCAACGTGCACTGGTGCAGGTTCATTTCTCCTGCTTGGACCAGGCAGGGAAAAACCAATCAAACAAAATTGCATAAAAAGAGATATCACACCAACGTGCACTAGTGCAGGTTCACTTCTCCTGCTTAGACCATGCGGGGAAATCCAATCTGAAATTAAGTGTAGGAAAAGAAATTGCAGGGAAAAGAAAGTTATCTACTTCACACAACGGATCCGCTTGCACTCAGATAGGAATACATGTGCTACGATTAGATCACACTTGACAATATAAACATAAATTACCAGAAAAACAAGAAATGGGGTAAACGTGCTGGGTTGGCTGGGCCCTAGCCAACCAACACATTTCCCTTCTAAATGGAAACGCTGCTCAGTACTTCGATCAACTCATCAAATCAATACAGAAACATAATTTTCAAATCATGAGGCGGAGCTCCTTTTATTAATTCATCGAGGCAAGTACATACATTAACGCATTGTCCAGCCCAGATTTGGGCGATAACAAAAATACAAAGACCTGCTACTGCTTCTTGGCTGTGTTCCTATTCTTTCTATATCAAAAAATCTCCTCCTTAGTCCTATTTACATTATAAATTATATAGGCCTTTGGCCAGAGGCCAAAATAGATCATTTAACAGATTACATAACAAAACACATAATTTAGCCTTTATGGTCTTCGAAATTAAACAGTTAACAGAACTGGCCGTAGCTAATCTCCTGCTTTCCCTCTTCACGGATCTGATCTCATTGCCTTTGGATTACTCTCCTATTGTGGCTGAAGTGGCACAAGAAGAGGCGATGAACGATGGGATTCAGATCTGCTGTAGAGATTTGTGGTGTTGGCAACGATGCAAGATCCAATCCTGCACTAGGATTAGCTGTCATGGTAAGTGCTCTAACTACCAAATGAACATAGGAGATATCGATAAGTTACAAAGAATGATTTAAAAGTAAGAAATCATGTAACAAATAATTAATAAATGCTAAGTTGAATTAAAGAATAAAGTTATACGAAATATGCCACTGTGCTTGGACTGGTGCAGGATGAGGGTGCATAAAAAGGGGTAAAACATAGGTAAATGGTTATGATTTGGGAAGGGAAAAATGGTAAAAAGAGAGCAAATTAGGGGGCTAACAATGGAGACATGTTAATTGATCTTTTTGTGCTCACTCTATCAGCCCACAAAGCATTTGTAAGATTCTTGTGTCAATTTATTTTGTTTTCCTGTAACATCTTCTTGATAATATTCACCATAGACTTATTAGATGATTCTGCAAGCTCATTTCCCTGAGGATAATATGCAGTAGAATGACCAAGTATAATGTGATATTTATCAAAAAAACAATCATCTACTTGGATTTGAAAGCAGTTGCATTATCAATCATAATCTTGTATGGACAACCAAATCGAGTCAGAATATTATTTTCCAGAAACTGAATGATAACAGAATCAATTGCTTGCCTACTAGGAATAGCCTCAATCCATTTGGTAAAATAATCTGTAGCAGTAAGAATCCATTTGTGTTGAGATGAATATGGAGGATGAATTTCACCAATAAAGTCAAGTCCCCATTGCTGGAATGGTTCTTGGACTTCAATTGGTTTAAGAGGCAAAGGTAAAAGTTTCCTTTTTCCTTGAAATATATGACACTCATGACAACTATTAACTATTTTTTAAAAATCAGAAAACAAGGTAGGCCAATAGAAACCCGATCTAAAAATTTTATTTGCTATGGTTTTCCAATAAAGATGACCTCCACAGTCACCCTTATGGAAATCTGTCATGACTTTCTCAACTTCACCTTCAACTAAAAATTCAGCAATATTCTACCAGGATCTTTCCAATATAGAACACCATTCAGAATGCAGTATTTCAGTGATTTTAACTTCAGTTATCTTGCTTTACTACTTGGCATGCGAGGAGGAGGATTCAAATGTTGCAGAATATATAAAATATCATCATACCAAGGAGATAAATAAAATATTTCATCTATCTCAGGTAATGTTTCAATAGCTTGTTCATTAGACAATGCAACAATGAAGTTTATGTCTAAGGCATGAAGATTAGAATCTGCAGTCAGCTTTGCTAGGTCTTGTCCTGATTAATTTTGTGGGCTTAATATCCAAATCATACTCTAGCAAGGCATCAATCCATTTTCCTCTAAGACCTTTTGGATCATTCTGTGTGAGTACTTCTTTAACAACAACATTTGGCAAGTAAGTAATGACATGGGAATTTAAAATGTACACTTTGAAATCTTTCAATGATTTGAATAATTCTAAATCTTGTTTCTCAATGATATTGTACTTTAAAGCAACATCTCTTATTGTTCTGCTAAAGAAAGAAACAGGTTGTTCTGTATTTTGATTTTTCTTTTGCATTAAAACATCAACAAGTGTATGCTATAAAGAAAATGAAAAGATTATAAAATCAAGTATATAGTCTGGGCTAATGAGAATGGGAGCATTAGATAGAGCTAACTTGACTTGATTAAATGACTTCTTTGCTTCTTGAAACCATTTTACTTCAGTATCTTTCTTCAACATATCAACAATCTGCCTCAAATGTTCAACAAGATTAGGAACAATTCTTCTCAGAAAATTAATTTTACCATTGAAATATTGAATCTCCTTTTTTGTCCTTGGATAATCTAAGTTCAAAACTGCTTCAATCCTTTAAGGATCTACTCTTATGCCATCTTTAGATAGAATATGCCCCAAAAATTTACCTTCCTCCATAGCAAAGAGGATCTTCTTTGGATTTAATGAAATACCAAACTTTCTGCACTTTTGAAAGACTGTCTTTAAATGCTGCAAATGATGTTTATATGTCTTTGAGAAAAAAATGATATTATCAAGGTAAATAACAAAAAAAAAATCCTTTTCATTGGCAAAAGAAACGTCCATTTCTCTTTGAAAAGTTGCCCCTGCATTCTTCAAACCAAAAGGCATTTTGGCATACATGAAAGTACCCCAAGGTGTGGTGAAAGCTATCTTTTCTTGATCATTTGGGTGGACAAGAACTTGATTATATCCCGAGTATCCATCTAACAAATAAAGTCTAGATGATCCAACTACCCTTTGCAGAATTTGATCCATTTTTGGTAGTGGATAATTGTCTTTTAAGGATACTTTTCTCAGATTTATAAAATTAATGCACAATCTAATTTCTCTTGTCTTCATTCTCACAGGTACTAGATTAGACATCCAGTCTAAGAAACGAATAAGAACTATTATTCCAACAATGAATAATCTGTTTTACTTCCTTCTGAATAAAAGGCATCAATTTAGGATTCATCCTTCTCAACTTCTGGCGAAATAGTTTTTGATATAGATTCAAAGGAATAGTGTGCCGTATAATGCTTTGATCATATACCATCAAATCTGATTATTCCCAAGCAAATACATCTAAAAATTGAGACATAAGTATTGAATACTTAGCTTTCATTTATGGACTCAAGGATTTTGAAATATTCACCATCTTAGGCTTTTCTGAAGTGCCAAGGTTTAGATATTCCACTCCTACCTCTATTGGTCACATAGTGGGTTTCCTTGCAACATTATCTTGGTCAAAAAGTTCTTCCAAAGTTACTAAACCTCTTGGAATAGAATTATCCTTAAGCTGTAATACTTGCATCTCTGTAGCATGAATTTCTTGGTCATCTATTTGGGCATTAATAAATTCTTCTTCTGTCTGTAAGAAGTTATTGATTTTCTCATCATTTTGAAACACTTGCCAATATCGAACATTGTCGGGGATAGCAGGGCGATGTTTGACATTTATTTCATATTTTTTGTTTGGATACAGAGGGATCTTGAACATATTAGCAGAAGTGGTAAGAGAAACAACATTAACATTGTTGTTTCTAGGAATTACTGACATAGTATGTTCAGGAAATGTTTTAAGGATATCTAGGACTGCATTTCTATAAGCTCTCCTTCTGGGATGTTTGGCTTGATACTCTCC
Organism: Pinus albicaulis; assembly: GCA_034641835.2. Taxonomy (NCBI): domain Eukaryota; kingdom Viridiplantae; phylum Streptophyta; class Pinopsida; order Pinales; family Pinaceae; genus Pinus; species Pinus albicaulis. The sequence continues at coordinate 997,032,203 of CM076569.1, read as the reverse complement.
TTTGACTTGCTTGATAACTAACTCAGAGTCGCTATATACATAAATTTTCTTTGCACCAAGATTTTTTATAATTTTCATGTTTCTGCGACCTTTTTGGACCCTCTATTACACTTTTGGAGTAACCTTGGGAGAATGGAGTTTGGAAGGCCTTCCCATGCGTCATTTTGTAAAATTCAAGATGTTTTGGAAACCAGACGCACAGGGCTAGTTGAGCGTTCTTTTAGAAGTGGATTTGAACTCCTAAAAGTGCCTCAAAAGTGCCTCCAAAATTCTATTACGCTTATGCAAATGTTTATTACCCTTTTGCCAGAAATGTCACAAATCAACATTGGATTCCTCATGACACTTGTCAAGCTAAAAAATGGTCACAAATTAGAGGTTTTGTTGTCCTATGAGTTGGAATTAGAGTTATTGAGTTGGTTTTTTCCTCCTATCATGAGGGAATATGTAATTATTGTCAGGGACAAACACTCCTAGTTCATAGATAAAATTCAGGGAATGGTTTCTAACCTCCCTATAATCTAGGAAATGACTCATCTTGTGTATTTATGATCCATTTTGGATAGGATTTCGACCCGATGAGGTGTCATAATCCATATCTTATATAAGTAGACTCTCTTTAGTGTTTTTTTGGGTTGGATAGTCTCATATTGCAGTGGAGATTTTGTAATCAACAATTTGGAATGAAATCAAAGACAAATTTGCAGGAATTGTGTTGAGATAATTTTGGTATGCATTGGAGCATATGTTCTTCTTATGTATGTTTATCATTTCATGCTTGATACCATGTATTCTTCTTTCATATATGTTTATCTTGTAAGTTTATGAGCAAAAATCCTATTTATTCATGCTCTGTTTTAGACAAGGTTTACATTGCTATGTTTATTTGCTTTTAAACTGAATGAATTCACCTCTGTGCTCATTCAAAATCTCTTCTACTTCATCCTATACTCAATGAGCTATTTAAATGCTTTCAAACAACCTATCTAGCCTCACATGTTCTTTGCAAATTGACCTTGGAGTTCAGACCTAAAAACCTTGTACACAGTCTACTCACTGATTTTTCTATCCAACACTTAAAAACAACAAACAAATCCTATTTACCGAGCTTACATACATAGCCTAAGATCATTAGATACTCAACAATTCCTTTGACTGTAAAAGTGACAACGAGAGAGACCTCTCTGGAATTGGTAGGGCTAGCTACCTGACCTAAAGCCTTGTTTGTGGTTACCTTTCTTCAATCCCATTTTCAGCCCTGGGAAGTTGGGGAGAGTGATAACATTTGCTATCACCAAGATAGTAAGTTGGACTAGGCATGAAAAATACTTCTAATATGCTATATAATTTCTCTTGTATATACATATATTAAATTGGACTAAAATATATTAAAAACCATGAAAAATTATACAAAGGCATTGGGCAGAGATGGCGAGCTATGCTTAGCCTATCCCTGCCTTGGTAGTTCTCAAAATTAACAGAGTTTGGGGCTGCCCCAATAGTGGAAACCAACCCCTTAAGAGTTTGAACCATTATTGTATGAAAAATATTCAGTAGCCCATAAAAAAAGAGCTAAAATATAGAGTTCCAGAAAACAAAAATTAACCTTGTTGCCACACATTTAGGGTGTTCCTTTATCCTCGTCCTTTCTCGGGTCCTCTTCCTCTACCAAGCATCCAAATTTCCGTCCAATGGCCTCCTCCTCTGCTGTGAGAATCTGTGGAGGCTCCAGAGGGGCCGAGTAAATGATGGGCTTGACCAGGTACTCTGCGTCGTAACTCTGGTCCAGACGCCATCAACAACCATTACCCAAACACCTATCTCCTCCGCCGTGGGCTGCTTGAACAGAAGCAGACTGGTCTTCCTAGTGGTTGGCAACACCACTCGCGGGATGGTATATTTTCTGCGGCCTCTTCTGCCCTTAGGCTGCTCCGGAGGCGTTGCATTCTCCCACTGTCTCCATGAGGGTGGACTTCGGCTTAAGAAGAAAATGAGACTTGGCTTGCAGTAATGGAGCCATCAGAGGATTCAAGGCACTGGTCATTACTGCGGTGAGAGCGCCCAGATAGAGCACCCCTGTAACTACCCCTGATGGGCTTTTGTCTCTGACATGGGGGCATGGTGGAGCTTGCAGGAAGCTGATGGAGAGCTTGACGAGGAGGAAGGCCAGGTGAGAGGGAGCTGTGGCAGAGGGAGCCCGACAGATCTGAAAGAGCAAGGGCATAATGAGATTCTGGATGTCCTCTGAACCTTATGAATGCCCGAGGCACAGAGGCCAAATGCCAGCGCTGTGAAGGATGAACCATAAGTTCAATCATGTGATGTGGAGCAGATCGCTGGAGAACCTATGCATTGGTTTGAAGTTCATCCACAGTTCTGTGACCTGGAGCGAGCCCACCATGCCAGACGCCGACAACTTGAGCATGGGAGGACCTATTTTCTTTTACACCTGAGTTAACACCCGCATCCGGGGGATTTCTCTTGTATATTATCAATATGCTTAGTTTTGTTTTATTCATGGTGGTTGCTATCGCCAAGATAGTAAGTTAGGAGCAGGCATGCCAAAGATTTTTAATATCTGATAAAATATTATCTTAATCAACTTGTTCTTATCAATATAAGTTGATTGAATAGATTTCAATTTGTTTGTTCATAAAAATAATGGTACCAAAGGCATTGTTGGATAATCGAGTCAAAGACTATGTGATAATGGAAGCAACTGATATGATCAATGGAAGAGTGTGCAAGGAAACATTGGGAGGTTATATAATAGAGTAGGGTGCCAACTAGGTCCAGGGTACTGGAAGAAAACACATGAACCCCATATAGCCTCTTGTTCAAAATTACATGCTTATGACCTTCCAATCTAATTTTAACAATATCAATTACGATATCTATCATCAAGAGTAAGCAACATTATCGTCTAATGTCATTCAACGTTATATATGTATGATATTCAACATTATATATGTGATTGATAGAGTACAAACTTGCTTCAAAGTTGAGTTTGTTTGGTGTACAAGACTTACCATCCTAAAAATTGGTGTTTTAGGTCCTTTAATATGAAAGTGGATGTGAATAAACATTAATTTTTTTTAGTAAATTCATTTTTTCTCAATGAAATAAAGTTCCACCCCAATCTTCTCATTTTTTTTTTCAAATTTAAATAATTTGGATCACTTAAAAAAAACCTTAAGAGAAAAACTTCATGCTTATAATATATATGGATGTGCATAGTTTAAAGAAAATTCTTAAAAAACAACAAACAAACAAATTATTAAGTTACCCCTCAATATCTGTTCAATTTTGGGATCATTTTTTAAATGGAATAATTATAATGAAATATATTTCTGTTCAATTTTGGGATTATTTTTTAAATGGAATAATTATAATGAAATATATGTTAATCCGGAGTTAGGCAAACTCCCTTACAGGAGAATCGAGGAATCAAGCAATTGAATCGACACGTAAAATTCAATGCAGTCTGAAGCGACATTCCCACAGAATTCAATATAACATGAAGTGATATTCGACATTGTCATGAAGTGGATATATTTAATTTTGTTTCGAAGCAACGAGTTTCGAATAAATGACATAAGAAATGTAATGCAGTAATACAGTGCAGAAAATTTCTTCCTTTAATGAGCAGCACTTGTGAAAGACTGCGAATGACAATTAGATAGTCTTGTTTCCATTTAAATGGAAAACATAAATGGATTGGTAAGGTAATAACCCTTTTTTGAAGGTTGTGTTGGGTATATATTTTAATTTGAGTTTTATATTATTTTTATTTTTATTTTTAAAATTTAGGGGTTATTAATTATTAAGTTTTTTTTTGTTTTTTGTTTTTTTTAAATTTAAATTTATATTTTTCTAAAAGTAATTCACAAAATTATTTTATCTTTAAAATTGTCAAAATTTTATAGTTATTATATATTTACTATAAATTTGAATATTTTTATAAAAATATTATCGTTTGTACAAAAATATACTCAAATATTTTATAGTTTCCATATTAAGACTAATAAGAAATGCTAAGATTTCTAAACTTTAAGATAATTACCATTCTTAATTTTTTTTCTATTTATCTTTTTTTTTATAAATCTAATAACTACACATTACACTCTACCTCTACTTTTCATGAAAATCTACCTCTACCTTTCATGAAAATGTAACTAGAATAAATAACTGCTTCCCCACTTAAAATTCATAGATACATATTTTCTACATTTTCATAATGTGTAAAAAGCCCTTCATTTATTTGGTTGCTCCAATAAAGTTAAATTGTTTTGACAAATGGCTAAATTCACTTGAAAATATGTGTTTTTATAACTTAAAGGATCCATCGAAGTGGTATTATAATCTTCTTTATGGCATAATTTGTGAAATATTATTTCTACCCATTTGTTTTTATAGAGATTTGATGAAGGGATGGTAGCTTCATGCATAGTGCCAACTGATTTCATAGATTATGGGTTTTGAATATGGTCTAGTTGATGAAAAGTCAATTTTGACCATTTTTTCTCCTTAATCTCACAATTTGTTATAATTTTTTTACAGATAATTTGAGCAAAGGTTAAAGTGATTTTCCTATTAATATAATTATATTCAAATCACAATATTTGATTAAATATTCAATTTATATTGTAACTAATTAATCTCATAATATTTGATTGAATATTCAATTTACATTGTAACTAAATAATCTCATATTGACATAACCAATTATTTAAAGAAAAATAAACAAAGTTCTCATTTACATAATAAATGAAACCTAGTGAAATTTCAATGAAAACATATTATTAGAGTTTTCCCAATGATAAATTTAACAACAAGAACATGTTAGCAACACAGTGCATAGAATGCCCTCAAGCGGATTATTGTCTAAATTTTTTATACCTACATCAACATTTATATTTAACTAATCTTCACAGTATGGGTTGGGCTTACATTATCCATTGGTTGAGTTGAAAACATCATTAATCATGTGTGTGGCCTGCTAGAATTAAATGCATGCTCAAATGATCTTGTATGGAGGTTATTGTCATTCCCATTGCCACCATCTATGTCTCCTCCCACTCCAACAATTTAATTTGCTTGCCTCTAGTTTCATTTGGCTTTGTTTTTAATAACATTTTATTAATTGTTAGACAAAATATCCACAAAAAACAACGCGAGTCAATATATCCATTGCATGTAATTTGTTAGTTGAAGCAATTTCATGATTGAAAGGTGAAAACCTACCATTTAATATTTCTAGTGACATTGCCTTCGTTACCATGTTAACATTTTCAATAAGGAAAAGAAGCCCATATTTTCCATCTTTAATATGCATAAATCAATTTAAAAAGAAAATGAATATCATGTCCCACTAAAAAAAATGCTCTATATTAGACAATAAAGAGCATAACCTAATTAGGACAAATTTAGATACACAAAAAAACATACAAGGATCCATAACTACATATTTTTGAAGCATGGTTATGTTGGGAGTAATGATTTTTTTTCAAAAAACATTCTTACATATTGAAATAAAAAATGTTTTTTCTTCTCATAAGGAGCCATAAAATAGTTATTAGTTGCACTCAATATGATATTCACATATATGTTGACCTAAACCTATGGGACATTGTTACTTATAAACCCCAATCAAATTGCAATTGCCTATAACCATGGAACATCATTTACGACAATAATCCCCATCATTGAAAAGTAAGAACAATGCTGTTGTGAAATGTGAATACTGAATCTTCTAACCTTTTATAAATTTGCAAGAAGCAAACATTATAGTTTTTAGCTCCATGGTAGTACTACTACTAACCACGAGATATGAGAGAAATTATATTAAGAGAGCTAGTTACTATTGTAACCAAAGCTTAGTAATACCCCCTTATACTGTCCCTAATAAGCCACAAAACATGCATGATCGTTAAGAACATATGGCATTGGTATCCTCTTCATTTCTAATTTTGGGAAGGAAAAAAATTACCAAAGAAATAAGAAGTATAAAAATATGTCTATCTATATTCTATATGAGGAAAATAATTGACAAATTCAAGATTCTTGTGGGATGGGTTTTTTGATTGTATATTTATCGAGAATTAACCATAATGTTCACCTTCCAGAAAGGTTAATGTTTCAAATCCATAGTTAGATTCATCTTTAGAACCATAAAGTTGAGAAACGAAGAGGAAAATATTCTAATTTATAGATGTGGTACAAGGGTGGAGGTAAGAAAACAAAGGGATAAAGTCGACTACAAAAGAAACCAAAAAAAGAGGGGGAAACCTAAAATAATAATACTAAAGGGCCAAGGAATAGAAGAAAAATCAATAATTTACAACATATCCATCTTGGAGGATTTTGAGTGCTTGCCAAGATTGTAATTGTTCATTTCCAAAAGAAAAATATAGTTAGCATAAAGGCGAAGAGTTATGACCATACTAATGGGCGTGGGGCCAACACAACCTGCATCCTCCAAACACTCTTCTAGATAACAATGCATAAGCCAAAAAGGGTAGGGGATAAGGGACAACCTTGCTTGACTCCAATATTGCATTTAATTTCCTCCTGCCAAACCTCAATGGTCTTAATATTGGCAATAACATTCTCATATAGCCTTGGCACAACAACCCTTAACTCGAAAAGAAAAATTATCTCTTCGAGCCTCTTCCATACCTTTGTTCTTGGAATGGCATCAAAATATTTTCTAAAGTCAACAAAATAACGCAAGAGATCAATTTTATCATTGTGGAATTCCTCTACAATTATCCTAAGAGTAATAATATGGTCCATGGTTGAATGATATCTTCTAAACCCAACTTGGCCTTTAGCTCTTTTACCACAGCTTTCAAAATATTTTGTAATATCCCAAATGGGAGAATAATAGTAATAACAGGCTAAAATATTTTAAGGAGACAAAAAAACAAAAACTGATATCAGTACACAAATGGAGCCATAAAATACTGCCGAGCCATTTTATAAATATTGGTAAAACAAAGGTGCTGAAATGAAGGCACCCGGGCTTTCTCAAGGCAAGCTGAAGATAGCCTTAGAACAAGCCTGAAATCTCCCCCTAGAAATGTACACTGCGTGGCTGTAGCTCTCTGCTACTCTGCCCAATCAATTTCCAAAAATACTGCTGCTACTTCGGCTCTGCGTTGTTACTCCTCATCTATGTTGCTACTCCTGCTCTGTGCTCTTACTCCTACTTTGCGCTGCCATTCCTACTCCGGGCTGTTACTTGAAACCCACAATAACCCATGAAGGAATTGGCCAAAGATTAACCTCAGAATTTCTGCCCAATTTTCCCCTAGCTCCTCTAACTGTTGGCCAAGTTGGGATCCTTGTTTGACCTCTTAATTCTACCCAGAAAATTCTACCAAATTAATCTTGGCCTCTCCTCAATAAACCTAGAAAGAGTTGACCTTAGAAATTGGCTTTCTTGGGCTTGGCTCGCCCAACTGCTAGGAAATTTGGTCCCCATAGAATTTATGTTGCCAGAGGCCACCAAAATACCTAGAAAACCCATGTTAGGAATCTCTAAGCCTCCCCACCAAGTGTCTTCAAAAATATACTCTCACTTCTCACCTCCTGGAACAATCTCCCCATTGGTCTGCCTCCCTACTATGCAGTCACTGCGTTCTCCACACAGTTCCTGAAGTGATCACGCTCCTCTTGCAATCCCAAATATGAAGCTCTCCTCCAAAACGGTAAAACTAATCTCCTGAGTAGGCACTTGAAGTCCCTCGAGGTAGAGGTTGAGATCTTCGCCTGAAAATCTCGTGTGCTAAACAACACTGTAGACTTGGCACCCGACACAAGCGTGCTCTCTGTCAAAGAAAAAGTTGAAATGGATGATTGAATGAATGATAAAAAATGAGCATCTTTCTTCCTTTTAACTTAGCCTACCCAACGTTCCCTTGGGCACCACCTCAAACTGCGCTGCCTCTAGTTCGTACCAATGAGCTGCGCTGCCACATGTGGGACGCAGTCTCTCCTCATTGGGCCCACATCCTCCACTACAGCCACAATATTTGCCTTAGGCTAATGTTTTGATCTCTATAGTTTCCTAAGTATAATTGTGGGTCCCAAAACCCACATCTTCATAGTCAAATTGTAATAGTTAGCAAAATATAAAAAATTGATATTTTAATTAGCAGAATTGATAATTAGGAATATTACAGTCATCCCCGCCGAAAATTGTTTGTCCTCAAGCAATGCTTGAACAAACATCCTCTCTAGTTGACGCTCCCCAAGGTCGCTGCAAAAATGTGTCAGGGTCCCAGATACGCCATTGAATCATCCATGATCTTTGCATCACCTTGATATGAAGGGACCCCTCAATATCATGATCCTAAGACATCCTGTCCAACATGAAGCTCCCCCTGCTCCACTCACCAAATTTCCAGGCATAAGTAGAAGAAGCCCTCTACACACCATCAGTGACTACAGACTCATGATAATATGGTACTATGCCCAACTCCTCATGAAGTTTCCCTACCAAGTGATCAGTCCCATACACTCCAAGAGTAAGCCCTTGAAGATACCACCTAATACTTGCAAAGATAGCATCTCGCTCACATGAGCCCCTCCTGCTATCATAATGCTGACCAACCTGCCATACTAATGAAGTCCCCCACTCCCTCAGTGACTCACTAAAGACCAATGGAAGACCTACATGATATCCCCATGTAGTAAGTAACTCATCCCTAAAGGTTATCGAGCTGTGTAGTGCTGTAATTCTCGGGTCCCCCACTAATCTCAGAGAGGTGCCACCATGCTGATGCTACGCTACTCTGACTATGACATGCTCCCCATTGTGCGCAGACTGTACCCTCTCTCTTGGGGCCTTGGGGTGAAAAATATGTGAAGGCCAAGCTCATCCTGCCCAGTAATCTCCATGATGCCAATGTCTACACTGCCACTGCCAATCTCGACCTTGAGCAACAATAGGACAAGTCTGCCTCTCCATGTAGTGGAAGTCTTAGTGATTCCCCATGTGTCAAACCCAAAGTGGACTAGATCACCCTCTACCTTGACCCTTCTCATCACAAAGTGGAGTGATCCACCCGCTAACCGGATCCCTAGATCCCTCAACCATACTAGGATCTCTCAAATCTCACTCCTCATAGGGTGTCATGGCATAACACTGCTACCTACTAGAACCCATATGGCCTTCAGCTCTGACCCCTGTATGTATCCCCTGGGTGGACCCGAAGTATCATGAGTTTTTCCCATGCATGTGAAACTGCACTACTCATGCCATACCATGTAGTGAATTCCACTATCCCCACTCCCGATGATATATCTGGACACTTCTTGGTGTCTGGGTACCCTCTCGTAGACAAAGTCTAACATCCACCATCCTTCAAGTGTGATCCTAGGGATGGAACATATGCTACCTCAACAATCAACCACGCCATCCGTAAGCCTGTATCCATCAAGTCGTGAACCTACCAAGTGTCTCAACTGGAGAGTGTCCTCCCGGCTCATGATACACAATGTATCATCTAACTGCTTAGGGCGAGCCGCCCATGCCCTGCTTCCCGAATGGAGAGTGTCAAGGGGTAATAACGAAACACCCTACGAGTGTAAGAAATGTTGGAGGATGACGGGTGGGTATTTCCTAAAGGGTATGATCAAGAGTCTACCGAAATTCTCAAGAGTAATCCTCCAGACGACAATCTCCCCGCCCTGGATCTGCTGATAACCCCCTTGTAGCCCTGTCTCTACTAAATGGGGTGTCCCTAGATTCTCAACAATGTCCTCATCGAGCCTAAGTGAGTGGCATCCCGTGGTACATATAATGCCTCTATGCATAAGTCTCTTTGGAGGCAACGCCCCAAGAGCCAGCTGCTCTGCATCATGTGTCACTTCATGCCACCAAGTGACACCAAACTCCTTGACATGCCATTGTATGCCGCAACCTGTCCCTGTACACCACTAGATACCCCCAGTTACAAATATACCGTTCTGTACCGTCATGTGCCCCTCTTGTGTCGCTGCACTTGTCATGCCCCACATGTACTCAAAGCAATGGGAGGCACTCCTATTCCAAAACGCAATCCGAAAAACTATAACACACCCCCATCCATCTCCAGGCCCATCTACAGACCATTGCTCAATGCCATATGCTCCTACGCGTCCCTGGATGTGATGGCTTAAATTTGTCTCCAGATGCGTTGACCCATACTCAATTGGTACCATCACCTCCACTATCGCATCACCATACTCTCCAATGAATAGATCTCCCTTCCAAATCCTCCCTAAGGGACCCAATAAGTGAATCTCCTGAGGTACCAATAGTGACACCACTCCTCCTCTGCTCCTCCATGCCCCACACAAATGTGAAGAATCCCCAGCTCCATACAAGGCCCTGTCTGGTGGCCTACCAATGGCACCTAATCTGAAAAAATCCTGCTAGAGTATGTTGATCATCCCATGATCGTGTGTATAATCCTTATACCAAGACAACTCGAGGAGTATGTATATAAACTGGTTGGAAACTAGTGCTGGCCGAAATTCCCCTAGTGAATGTACATGCTCAATTGCTAGGTCAACGGTACCCTCCAAGTCGTAGTCAACTGGACTACCTTGGAAGTGATAAGTAGTCCCACCCAGATCCCAATGCAGTTTGGGCTTATAGTATCCCCCGTGCCTGGAAGCTCCTGCTCAGCTACACCCAGGTGCACCACCATCTCCATAACCCACTCCACTAGGTATGAACTTGGAATCTCTAGCCATCCAACCCCAAGAGAGCGATCGAATGCATGAACTCTCACACGTAGAGAAACCCCAACATACAGATGTTGCACCCTGCACAACTCAGGTCATCTCACCCCGCTATCTAGGTCAACACATGATATTTGACTAGGTAGCTCTATCTCTCTCTCTCCCATGGTGAAAGGTGACCCAACTGTGCTGCTAGCCCCCTATATGTATGCTTGAAGGGGGCTGTTTCGACGCTCAAATATGCCCTCTAGCTGTACCATAAGGGAACCCAACTGTTCCCCAATATGGGCCAACTTGGTTGTTGAATCGACACAAACCACTCTCATTCCCTCAAGCTCCTCGTTATGCATAAGAATAACCTCTCGTACTGATGTGACCTTCCCCTTCAAAGCTAGAAGGTCGACCTAAAGCTGATGACATTGATGCATGCGGCCATCGTCCAATACCTCTGTATCTCCTAGCACCTCATCATGGGTGGATACATCTCCTCACATCTCACCCATTTGTTGCATGCTGCTATCGCCTAAAAACACGGACACTACCCCGATCATCACCTCAATGGATGATACTACTAGGGTAGGTTCTACTCTCTGCACTAAGATGTCAACTGACACGGTCAAGGTAGTCTCCAACACGGGTGACCCTTGTGTCATATTGGGAGTGTCCACTTTCTCCCCATGATCATGTGTAGATGGATGCACCCCCACAGCCTGTGTAACTCTAGTGCCTCTTCTATAAGGAAGATGATAGATCTCGTCTGACACCTTCATCAAATCGGTCAAGAATTTGCGGTAATTGAACCCTCGTTGTGCCATGGTTTGTCTATGGTTTAGCTCGTCACCATGTACACATGTACGAATATTCCCTGATCTAATTGGTTTCCCTACAACTATCCAAGATCATGGCTCTGATACCACTATAATATCCCAAATAGGAAAATAACAGTAATAACAAGCTAAAAGATATTAAGGAGACAAAAAAACAAAAACTGATATCAACACCAATGGATACATAAAATACTGCTGAGCCATTTTATTAATATTGGTAAAAAGTGTGCAACAGAGGTGTTGGAATGAAGGAATCTGGGCTTGCTCAAGGCAAGCTAAAGATAACCTCAGAAAAAGCCTGAAATCTCCCCCAGAAATGTAAATTGTGTGGCTATATCTTTGCGCTACTATGCCCAGTCACTTGCCAGAAATACTGCTGTTACTCTGGCTCTGCGCTGTTACTCCTGCTCTGCGCTGCTACTCCTACTCTACACCATTACTCCTTCTCTGCGCTGCTACTCCTGCTCTACGTTGTTACTCCTGATCTATGCTGCTACTCCTACTCTGCGCTGTCATTGGCTAGAAATGCTGCTACTGCTCCAAATGAAACGCTGCTAGGTCTTGCTACGCTGCTCAGAAAATTTGGAGATTTTAACCACATATTCTACTCAAGAAACCCACAATAACCCGCAATGGAATTGGCCAAATATTGATATCGACTTTTCTGCCCAATTTTCCCCTAAATACTCTAGCTGCTGACTGAGTTGGGATGCTTGTTTGGCCTCTTAATTTTACCCAGAAAATTCTACCAAATTAATCTTGGCCTCTCCTCAATAAACCCAAAAAACCCAGAAAGGGTTTGTCCTAGCTTTGACCTCGGAAATTGGCCCTCTTGGGCTTGGCTCACCCAATTGCTGGTAAATTTGGTCCTCTTGGAAGTTCTGCTACTAGAGGCCACCAAAATACCTTGAAAACCCCTGTTAGGAATATCTAAGTCTCCCCACCAAGTTTCTTCCAAAATCTCCTCTCATTTCTCACCTCCCGAAACAATCTCCCCACTGGTCTGCGTCCCTACTATGCAGTCACTGCATCCTCCACACATTTCTTGAAGTGATCACGCTCCTCCTACAATCCCAGCTATGAAACACTCCTCCAAAATGGTAAAAATCCTCTGCTAAGCAGGCACTCGAAGTCCCCCAAGGTAGAGGTTGAGATCTTTTCCTGAAAATCTCGTGTGCTAAACAACACTGCAGACTTGGCACCGGACACAAGCGTGCCCTCTGTCAAAGACAAAGTCGAAATGGATGTTTGAATGAATGATAAAAATGAGCAACTTGCTTCTTTTTAACTCAGTCTTCCCAATGTTCCCTTGGGCCCCACCTCAAAGTGCGTTGCCTCTAGCTCGTACCAATGAGTTGCGCTACCACATGTGGGACTACATTACATTTCTTCATGTCATTTATTCATTAGTGTAAGGATAATGTGTAATTATTTGGATATTCATGATAATAAATATATTTTAATATCAACATATATATAAAGAGTAGAAAAAAATATAAATATATCAACTATAAATAAAATATTGAATTTCTTATGTTGAATAAAATATGTCAGTCAATTACGTATATATTATATAAAATAGTTGAAAATAAAAATATTATTACTATTAAACTTTTTACTTCTTTGTTGCTCAAAATGACGCAGATGTGTAATTCCTTCCATGTTCAACATAAAGTTGATACATGCTATATATATAAAAGTAGGAAAGATCAATATTTACATTCTAAAAAAGGTTTGTGTGGAGATTTTTTTTTTCCTCCATTAAGATGGATATAGTCTAATTATATTAATCAATATAAATTTATTATGTACTATAAATATGTGTCTAGAATATATATTATATTTTTTATTTTGTTTGTTTATTTATTTATTATAATATTTACTATATATAATTTGAATGGTTTTAGTAATTTAGACTACGTGTTTCAATACCATAATAGAAATTGGCTTCTTAGCTCACAAATAAAATAATTTGATATATCAATTACATATCTAAATTAATTATGGATTTAAAATTAAATTAAATAGTTTATTTTTCAATTATTTATTATATATTTAGTATATTTTATATTAATTATTATTACTATTATTTTTTTTGGGGACAATAATTAGTATTTTCTCTAGTAAATCCGCGCTTGCTCGGAACAAAATACTCAAGAAATTTTACATTGCAATTCTAGAAGCAAGTTCTTCATGAGGGGATAAAATAGAAGAACCAAGATCTTCCACAAGCAGTTCGCTTCTGACATACATAAATGAAGCAAGGCGAAAATTATAAATATGACAAAATTGACCACAAAGAAGTACAAATTTGCAAAATGAGACCATGAAATAGGGAGGTAGTCTATAGACATTTTATCAGACCGACCCTCGTAGGAATTGCTCGCAACGCTGTGATGGGTTCCCTTGTTTCTTGGAGTTTTCAAGTCGACCAATTGGCCATGGAGGGCATTAATCTCATCGTTCTGACGGTTTAATTGAAATTGAAGTCATTTCGTTTCCTCGATCAAGTATATAATTCTATTGGATTGTTAGAGAATACAACCTTGGAGATCACTATTTTCCACATAAGAATTGATAGGGGATGCATGCATAGGACGCAATCACTATTACCACATGAATCCTCGTATTTCTCTGGTTTGAAGCTTCTACTTTCCATTGTAGTCCAGGGAAACATTTTAGAGTTGGTGTGAGAACATTGAATTATCTAGGGAAGGGAATCCCATTAACTGGGGGAAGGGACCATGGGAGGGTCAAAATTTACAAAGTTCGGAAAGCTCCTTGGACAAGAGATAGAGCAGGAACCAACCCAATAGAAAATCTCAAATTAAACATAGGTGATAACAACAACCAATTTGACAGGAACAATGAAATTTAGGTTCCTTCTTTTCCTCGATAGACCCAAAATGGAATGTAGAATCATCCATGGTAACTTCCTTCGGGAAAAGTCTCCACCATCCAAAATAAGAATGACAGGGGGTGCATAGGATAGTAGAGAGACTTGAATTAAATTTTCTTGGAGAGCCACCAAAAACCCAAAAGAAAACAATATCCAACTCCAAACCAAGCAACAAAGAGATTCACTAGTAAAATTTCCCAAGAGAAACACCAAAAATCAGTGCCAGATGTTGAACCCTTGGTTAAACTGAGAGGGGGGGTGAATCAATTTAATGCAGTCATGGTCTTGTGAAACTTTATTTTATAATTATTTACATCTTCATTTTGTGATCAACTTAATATACAATGGAACACCAATCTTAATAAGTGAGCAGCAGGTATTAAGCAGATAAAATACAGAATTTCAACACATAATCATCATGCATATAGACAACAAATATAAGTGGAAACCCATAAGGGAGAAAACCACATCTTATTATTTTTGTGATGCAAAGGCAAGCTCCAACTCCCTCTCACCACTGATTTTCTGTAGGCTCCAACCTACAGGAGGCTACTACCACAATTTTGCAAGCTACAATTTGCAAGGAAGCTCCAACTCCCATCTATTTTCTGCAGGCTACAACCTAGAGGAGGCTCCTACCTCAGCCAGCTACAATTGGACATCTATCAAGCTACAACTTGATATGGAAGCACCAAATTCCTCACACTACTATGAAAACACATGTTGATTTACTTGGATATCAACTCTGTTATATTCCTTCTTCATTGCTGTCATCCACCCTTCATATCTGCCTTTTTCCTTGGATCTTCACAGCTTCTCTGTCTGCTCCTTCTTCTTCTTGCTCTTTCTCACTTCTTTCTTCATTCTCTCAAACTCTTTATGCATATGCTGGTAACAATAATTATAGGGATCACCTCATAACTGTTTGCATTCCACAGGGAATTCGAAATGAACAGGTATGACTCGTTGCCTTCCCCCTTCTCATTTTCTTGTCTAGCACATTCATAATAATATAACAGAATGTATATATTTGTGTATTATAGTGGAGTTTTGCTTTGCCTACGGAGACTTGACTTTGCATCACATACAATAAAAACAATTAAATCATTTACATTTCCAGCCACAATAATACATTTCACTCAGCCCTTTCAGCTCTTGGTTCGCCATACATTTGTCCTTTCTGCTACTGTCACTGTCTTTTCAGTTTCTACTGTTATAGTCTAGCTCTACTATATAACTACTCATTTTGTCTGACTTGACCCATTCTATTTCATTTCTAATAGTGTAATCATATCTCCTTTTGCTCGACCGTGCCTCTTTTTCTCGTGCCCACAATGTTCAACCTTCACCACTCTTCTAAACATCCGGTTCTGCGTTTTTCTCTGTGTCGGGTCCTTACCCAAGCCTTTATTTTCATTTTTGTTTTACGTTATAATCCTCCTTTTTCTCTCTAAAACGATTTACAAAGGAAATCCACATACCCGGACTTGAAATCTCTTAAATAATGGTTCTGAGCTACATCGCATCTGGCTCCTTTATCACACTTTGTCCTGAGCTTGCGACGAGCGATATGTGATCGAGTCCCACTTGACTTTATCGCTACTTCGCATCGCAACTCACATGACTTTTGAGATTGTGCGATATCTCTCCTGAGCTTTGCGATCTGCGATATGCGATGGAATTTGCATCGCCTCCATCGCATCGCATAGATCGATCGCATCGTAAGTTCTATAACTTAACGAATTCTTATCACATAAGCATCGCCGATTGCAATATGCGATATGTGACGGGGCCCACTTGACTCTATCGCTACTTCGCGTTTCGGTGTTCCCATGTGTTTCTTGCTATGCATAGCTCTTCCAACTGCCGATGTTATTTCTCAAAGGGAAACCTTGTACCTTTGGATTTGAAATCCTTTAGACTTTTGCTTTGAAGTTGCATCGCATTCGAAACTCTTATCACATTTCGCATTTCGGCGATTCAACCTTGCTCTTATGATCTTCACCCTTCCGATCTTGCGATTTGCAATATGTGGGCTAGGACCATGTCATCTCCATGTCATCATGCCATGTCACCTTGCCACATCATTTCCATGTCATCGCCATGTCACTGCCACGTCATCTTGATTTATTTGCGATTTGTGGGGTCAGGTCCACATCAGCTGCCACGTCACTTGCAACGTCATCATATCGCACTTTACATTTTCTGTGACCATTGTGTTAGTGAAATTTTCCTCCTGCCTCGATTGCAAAATGCGATTGCATCGCATCACATCCATCGCATCGCATCTATCTTCTCATCACATTGCATCTCATCGCCACTATCCATCGCATCGCAACTTTGCTCATCCATCCAGTGGTTATCGCATTAGCTTGCGATGTTTGATATGCGACCTGATCTCCGCCGTTGCATTCATCACCATTGATCTCTCCAGATCTACGGTCCTCGTTACTGCTGGCACTTCCGATTAATACTCAAGCTCTAGCATAATATCATCTCCTCTTATGATTCTCAACTCTATGGTTTAAACCCCAAAAGAACCATATGAATATTTACGAGCCCACAATTTTATTTCAACGTACCTCTTACACCGTCGATCTAATCGCTCATATATCCAACGAATATACTTCTGGGCTTTAGGAGAGCAGGTCCTAGTTCACAGCACTAAGGAGGCACTCCTTGGTACGGAATCATCATCGGGCTTGTGCTACCACAGTGAATGAAAATTGTCAATCTGCGATCAATGCCCGATGGGTGGCTCAACTGTGGAGGCACCCCCTTGGTTTAACTATCGGGTTGTTTGTGCCCCTGCGGTACTGTTGATCCCCGATCAACGTTTAACTGTGCTCATAAGATGCGTTGTTCAACTCTGTGATACTCGTACCACACTTTTTGTTAACCTATACACAACTTCTGATGCGAACATCGTCAAATCTTAATTGTTGATGATCGAACGACTATCCCGTTCGGCTATCGTGTTCAATTAACCCTGACGACTTATCGCTCAAAAGTCATACGAAACTGGCGGTTTCGCGCCTGTGACGTGTCACAGTCTTATTTGATCGTGTTCAATTTCAATAAAACCACTTACCACTCGAAGGTTGCGCGAAAACCATCTGTTGTTTTCCAAAATTGCCTTCACTATTCACTGTGATGCTACTCACGGTTTCGCTGCGCCGTTGACTCCTAATTCCACATCTAATTTCTTTCGTTACACCTCCTCCATATACTTGTTCAACCAAACCATCGATTCATTTCACTGCACTATGAATTCTCCTTTACTCCATCGTTCTGCTTTCACGATATCAACCAGTCTTCAAACCCTCTTTGGCATTCATTCCACGCATGGCTTAACCTCTATATTCAATTTCTGTGGTTCTTATCAATCGTTTTCCATTACAGTAAAAACCCCAAATGGGAAGCTGCAACCCACTAATACATTAAACCCTGTGTGACATCTCTGCAACAATTCCATCTGAATTTGATCTGCTCCTTTGTCTTGGTGCTACTCCTTTGTGCTCTTTTTCCATCAATGACAATATTTACAATAGTCTTCCCCTTTGGCATTGATGGCAATCGTCCAATGCTTCCTCCAGGACTTCCTCTGCTTACCTTTTAGAAGACACTTTCTTCTTTTGCTTGCTTTTCCTCCCCCTTTGACATCAATGGCAAAGGGTTGCACTTTTACCAGTGTGGTTTCTATATTTTCATAATACTTTGATCTTGAGGACCTGTTCCATGCACTTCTCCATTGCTCTAGCTCTTTTGTGATAATTTATTGACTGCTCTCCCCCTAGAATGATGCTTTATTAACTGATACAGACTATCACTGGACTTCTATTCTGATCCCATTTCTTGTATGAAGCCCTTATTATTATTATTATTTTATCATATCAGAGAGTAACATCTGTAGACACTACCCCTAGCTTGTCTCTTAGATATTCGAATGGTTCTTTAGCAAGAGATTTTATGAATATGTCTGCTGTTTGTTACTTAGTTGGTACATATTCCAACTTTACTAATTTCTGTGCTACTTTTTCTCTGAGGAAGTGGTACTTTATTGGGATGTGCTCTGTTTTCGAATGAAGTACACGATTTTTTGATATACTTATTGCACTTGTATTGTCACATTTGATAGAAATAGGTTCATCAATGCTTATCTTCATGTCTTGGAGAGTTTGTTTCATCCACATTACTTGTGTGCAACATGCTGCTGCTGCTATGTATTCTTCTTCTATTGTAGATAGAGAGATAGAAGTTTGCTTCTTGCTTAGCCATGCCACCAGACTTTTTCCCAAATAAAATGCACCTCCACTTGTGCTTTTCCTGTCATCCACACAACTGGCCCAATCTTCATCTGTGTATGCTGTCAATGTGAAGCTTTTTCCTTTTGGATACCATAGGCCATAATGTGAAGTACCTTGTAGATATCTAAATATTCTCTTGATTGCAAGTAAATGATTTTGTTTTGGTGCTTCTTGATATCTTGCCACAAGTCCTACTGCCAACATAATGTCTGGTCTAGAAGCTGTTAGGTATAGCAGACTTCTTATCATGGATCTGTAAAGTTTTTGATCTACATCTGTTGATCCATCATTAGCACATAGTTTGCATCCAGCTATCATGGGAGTTGACACATGTTTGCAGTCTCCCATTTGAAACCTTTTCAACATTTCTCTGAAGTATTTTTCTTTCAAAATGAATATTCCTGTGTTATTTTGTTGAATTTGAAGTCCTAAATAGAAGGTGAGCTCTCCAATCATTGAAATCTCAAACTCTGATTTCATTTCTTCAACAAATCATTTTGCTAACTCATATTTGTTTCTTCCAAACATGATTTCATTCGCATACACTACTACAATTAAGAGTTCATTTTCATTAGCCTTTATGTACAAATTGTTATCTACTCCTCCTTTCTTGAATTCCTGTTTTTGTAAGTATTTGTCCAACATTGAATACCATGCACGAGGAGCTTGTTTAAGACCATATAAGGCTTTCTTTAATCTGCAAACATAGTCATGTTTATCTATTAATGAGAATCCATTAGGTTGTTCCATGTAGACTTCTTCCTCTAGATCTCCATTCAGGAAGGGAGACTTCACATCCATTTGATATGCCTTGAAATCATGATAGCATGAAAAGGCCAAAAACATTCTGATTTCTTCCATTCTGGCTACAGGGGCAAAGGTTTCATCATAATCAAGACCGTCAATTTGTGAATATCCATTGCATACAAGTCTGGCTTTATTTCTGATTACCTGCCCTTGTTCATTCATCTTATTATTGAATATCCATTTTGTGCCAATGACATTTTTCCTAGTGGGTCTTCGAATTAATTCCCAGGTATTGTTCTTCTCAATTTGGTCCAGTTCTTCATTCATAACATTTACCCAATTTTTGTCTTTGCTGGCTTCTTCGAACTTCTTAGGCTCTATTTGAGATAGCATGGCTAGGTATACTTCTTCTGTTTGTTCAGCAAGCTATCTTCTTGTCTGGACTCCCACACTCTTGTCCCCAATGATTTGATCTTCTGGATGGTTATTTTGAGTGTGTCTTGAGGGACCTTTTGAGTTTAATTCAATATCTTTTGTTGTCTTTCTATGTTCATCATTGTCTTGGTTCTCATCTTCATGATCGTCTGGAGGATTGGCATAGCTTGTGCTTCTTGTTCTGTTTGGTAAATATTCATCAAATCTTACATCAATGCTTTCCACAATTTTGTGCAGTCTTTTGTTGTAGCACTTGTAACCCTTAATCTTGGATGCATATCCTAAAAATATTCCTTCATCAGCTCTTGCATCAAACTTCCCCAGTTTTTCATCATTATTTTTTATGAAACGCTTGCTTCCAAAGACTCTAAAGTGCTCGATTGATGCTGGTTTACCATGCCATAATTCGTAAGGAGTCTTATCACAATTTGGTCTTAGATGAGCTTTGTTGAGAATGTGAACAACTGTGTGTACTGCTTCTGCCCAGTAGGTTTGGGGAATGTTACTTTCTTGCATCATAGCTCTGGCAATTTGTTGTACTGACCTGTTTTGCCTCTTTGCCACTCCATTCCATTGAGGTGTACCTGCAATTGTAAACTATTGTTTTATCCCATGCTCATTGCATAGTTCTGCAAAATCATAGTCTGTGAATTCACCTCCTCTGTCTGATCTAATGCACTTTAGCTTGCATCCTGTTTGATTTTCTGCCAATGCCTTGAATATCTTGAATTTCTCAAGTGCTTCAGATTTATATTTGAGAAATGCTACCCACGTCATTCTAGAAAAATAATCTATTATCAGCATGAAATAAGATTCTCCACTTGGTGCTTTAGTTCTTGAAGGTCGATACAGGTCCATGTGTACAAGCTGAAAAGGCCAACTTGTAGAAAGTATCTCTTTGGTGTTGAAAGATATGCGGGTCTGCTTGCCTAGTTGGCAGGATTTACATATGGTATTTGAAGGCTTCTTTATTGCTGGCATATCTCTGACTGCATTCTTCTTTCTCAGACTGATGATGTGGTCAAGGTTTAGGTGTCCCATTCTTCTGTGCCATAACCATGATTCATCAGGTTTGCTTATGTGGCATGCTTCATTCTCTTCTTCCACTATATAGACATTACTTTCTGTTCTAACACCTTTGATCAAGGTCTTTCCTGTGGTGCTTGATCTTACCTCACAATCTTGGGCTCTAAAAAGGACCTCACAGCCTTTATCACACATTTGACTGACGCTTAGCAGATTGGCTTTCAACCCATCCACAAATAGTACATCTTGAGCCTTTCCTCTTCCATTATTCAGACTGGTTGAGCCCTTTCCCTTGATTTTCCCTGCTTTATGATTGCCGAATGTTAAATTTCCAGATTTATTTTCATCAAAGGTTACAAAATTTCTTCTATCTCCAGTCATATGCTTTGAGCATCCACTGTCCAAATACCATTGGCTTTTCTGATCTTGGGCTATTAGAGCCAGGTCACACTTATTCAACTTCTTTTTCCACTGCAGGCAGCTATTGGTTTGGCACCTTTTCTGAGAAGATGGACCACATTATTTGAGAGGAAATTTGGAAGACATGTGTCCGATTTGATGGCATGTGAAGCATTTGATTATATTTTTAAATGGATTATGTGTACGAGTGAAATATCCATTGTTAGTAAATCTCGTTGGGGTTTTAAGCATCAGTATTTTTCCATATGTTCTGCACTCCATGGATTTATGGCCGAATCCCTTACAATAAAAAAAATACCCATGGAAACGATTAGTGTACCTGGTGTAGGGTTATCCTCTCCATTTGTTTGCTTGAGGTAGTCTTTTCAATTTCTGCATCTTTTGCTGGTTGAAATCGATTATCTTTGTCTGACAATATGCAACAATATGTCCCAATTTGTGACAGGAAAAACAAGTGATATTTCTCATAGGAGGAAAGAATTTCCTTTGAGATCTTCTGAACTTGTTCAATTGATCTTCAGGAACAATTGAGCTTTTTGCAACTGCTTGCTTCTTCCTTTCATTCTTTGTCTCTTGATGTTGCTGCTTGTTTCTTTTTGTTTCATCACACATCAAGTTCTTGCTGGATTCTGCTTCTGTGGTTCCTTTTTGAGCTGTTTCATTATCCTTTACATATTTTACAAAAATGATATTCTTGTTATCTTCTACCTTGGACTTACTGGTTTCTCCTTCATATCATATCCCAACCTTTATGAGAGGAGACCTTTGAGCGTTTAGAATCATGTCCAACTATTCAGTGCTTGTCATTCGAGGAGTGTTCATTGACAATTCCCTTTGGGTGTTTTCTAGTTTCTTTCTCAACCATACCACTTCTTCTTCGAATTTCTCTTGCTCCTAATGTTTATCTTTAATTTTCTTTAGCAGAATGTCTTCCACCTTCTTAGCTTATTCAAGTTCTACTTTGAATTGAATGAGGTCTCTTGAATTTGGTACCTCTTTTACGCATTTGAGGAGAATGTCTTTTTGTTTTCTACACTTGAGTTTAAGTATGTCTATTTCCTCCAGGACACTTCTTAGCTCCCCCTCAAGATCTACCTCACCTTCTTCCTCATCTTCTAGAAGGAATCCTTCAGACTCTTCCTTGGCATTCAACACAAATTCAGAGGTTCCTTATTCATTTGAGGATTCATCTGTGTTTTCAGATGCACTGCTATCTTGCTGAGCATAAAATGATCTTCTATTGAATCTCTTCCCTTTCTGCTAGTTATTTGTTTTGGTTTTCTCTGTCTCTTGAGTCTGATTCTTTGTTTTATTAAGAGGACACTTAGATGCATAGTGCCCAACTCTTCCACAGTTAAAGCATTTAAATGGAAGTTTACCTTTATACTTGCCTGAGCCTCTATCCAATCTTCTGACAAATTTGGCCTCTTCTTCATCAAAGCAGGAGCATGCATATTCTTTTTCTTCTTTGCTCTTCTCTGTCTTAAAGGCTGCCTCCCTCACATTTCACTTCCTCTGTGGAAGTCTCATCTCATAGGCTGTTAAGTTTCCAAGTAATTGGTTCATGGTCAATGTTTCCCAATCAGCTGTTTCTTCTATGGCAGAAACCTTGGGGTTAAACCTGGATGGTAAAGATCTCAATATCTTTTGTACAATTACACATTCTCTAATGGTTTCTCCTAGAGCTTTCATGTTATTTACAATTTTTTCAACCCTTAAGAATAAGATGGCAACATCTTCTTCTTCATTCATTTTTATATTTTCAAATTGAGCTCTATAGACTTGCAGCTTGGTAGCCTTCACCTTTTTATCTCCCTCATGGATACTTTCTAATGTATCCCATATTTCTTTGGCAGTCTTGTTGTGCATTACTTTGATAAATTCTGCCTCACACAAACCACTTAAGAGAGCATTCATGGCTTTTTCATTAGCTACAAAATCTAGTTTGGCATCTTTCATGGCTTTTTTAAACCCTGTGTGACATCTCTACAACAATTCCATCTGAATCTGATCTTCTCCCTTGTCTTGGTGCTGCTCCTTTGTGCTCCTTTGCCATCAATGACAATATTTCCAACAGTCTCCCCCTTTGGCATTGATGGCAATACTCCAATTCTTCCTCCAGGACTTCCTCTGCTTGCCTTTTAGAAGACCCTTTCTTCCTTTGCTTGCTTTTCCTCCCCCTTTGAAATCAATGGCAAAGGGTTGCACTTTTCCCAATGTGGTTGTTATCTTTTCATAATACTTTGATCTTGAGGACCTGTTCCATGCACTGCTCCATTGCTCTAGCTCTTTTGTGATAATTTATTGACTACTCTCCCCTTGGAATGATGCTTTCTTGACTGATATAGACTATCATTGGACTTCTGTTCTGATCCCATTTCTTGTATGCAGCCCTTATTATTATTATTATTATTTATTTATTTTTTCATCATATCAGAGATTAACATCTGCAGATACTACCACTAGCTTGTCTCTTAGATATTCGAATGGTTCTTTAGCAAGAGGTTTTGTGAATATGTCTGCTGTTTGTTCCTTAGTTGGTACATATTCCAACTTTACTAATTTCTGTGCTACTTTTTCTCTGAGGAAGTGGTACTTTATTGGGATGTGCTTTGTTTTTGAATGAAGTACAAGATTTTTTGATATACTTATTGCACTTGTATTGTCACATTTGATAGAAATAGATTCATCAATGCTTACCTTCATGTCTTGGAGAGTTTGTTTCATCCACATTACTTGTGTGCAACATGTAGCTATTGCTATGTATTCTTCTTCTGCTGTAGATAGAGAGATAGAAGTTTGATTCTTGCTTAGCCATGCCACCAGAATTTTTCCCAAATAAAATGCACCTCCACTTGTGCTTTTCCTGTCATCCACACAGCTGGCCCAATCTGCATATGTGTATGCTGTCAATGTGAAGCTTTTTCCTTTTGGATACCATAGGCCATAATGTGAAGTACCTTTTAGATATCTAAATATTATCTTGATTGCAAGTAAATGATTTTGTTTTGGTGCTGCTTGATATCTTGCCACAAGTCCTACTACCAACATAATGTCTGGTCTAGAAGATGTTAGGTATAGCAGACTTCCTATCATGGATCTGTAAAGTTTTTGATCTACATCTGTTGATCCATAATTAGCACATAGTTTGCATCTAGTGATCATGGGAGTTGACACATGTTTGCAGTCTTCCATTTGAAACCTTTTCAAAATTTCTCTTAAGTATTTTTCTTGCGAAATGAATATTCCTGTGTTCTTTTGTTGAATTTGAAGTCTTAAATAGAAGGTGAGCTCTCCAATCATTAACATCTCAAACTCTGATTTCATTTCTTCAGAAAATCCTTTTGCTAAATCATCTTTGTTGCTTCGAAACATGATGTCATCTACATACACTACTACAATTAAGAGTTCATTTTCATTAGCCTTTATGTACAAATTGTTGTCTACTCCTCCTTTCTTGAATCCTTGTTTTTGTAAGTATTTGTCCAACCTTGAATACCATGCACGAGGAGCTTGTTTCAGACCATATAAGGCTTTATTTAATCTGCACACATAGTCATGTTTATCTATTAATGAGAATCCTTTAGGTTGTTCCATGTAGACTTCTTCCTCTAGATCTCCATTTAGGAAGACAAACTTCACATCCATTTGATATACCTTGAAATCATGATAGCATGCAAAGGCCAAAAACATTCTGATTACTTCCATTTTGGCTACAGGGGCAAAGGTTTCATCATAATCAAGACCTTCAATTTGTGAATATCCCTTGCATACAAGTCTGGCTTTATTTTTGGTTACCTGCCCTTGTTCATTCATATTATTCTTGAATATCCATTTTGTGCCAATGACATTTTCCCCAATGGGTCTTGGAATTAATTCCCAGGTATTTTTCTTCTCAATTTGGTCTAGTTCTTAATTCATAGCATTTACCTAGTTTTTGTCTTTGCTGGCTTCTTCGAACTTCTTAGGCTCTATTTGAGATTTCATGGCCAGGTATACTTCTTTGTTCTGTTCAGTGAGCTGTATTTTTGTCTGGACTCCCACACTCTTGTCCCCAATGATTTGATCTTCTGGATGGTTCTTTTGAGTGTGTCTTGAGGGACCTTTTGATTTTAATTCAATATCTTCTGTTGTCTTGATATGTTCATAATTGTCTTGGTTCTCAACTTCATGATCTTCTGGAGGATTGACGTAGCTTGTGCTTCTTGTTCTGTTTGGTAAATCTTCATCAAATCTTACATCAATGCTTTCCACAATTTTGTGCAGTGTTTTTTTGTAGCACCTGTAACCCTTACTCTTGGATGCATATCCTAAAAATATTCCTTCATTAGCTCTTGCATCATACTTCCCCAGTTTTTCATCATTATTTTTTATGAAACACTTTCTTCCAAAGACTCTAAAGTGCTTGATTGATGCTGGTTTACGATGCCATAATTCGTAAGGAGTCTTATCACAATCTGGTCTTAGATGAGCTTTGTTGAGAATGTGAACAGTTGTGTGTACTGCTTCTGCCCAGTAGGTTTGGGGAATGTTACTTTCTTGCATCATAGCTCTGGCAATCTGTTGTACTAACTTGTTTTGCCTCTCTTCCACTCCATTCTGTTGAGGTGTACTTGCAATTGTAAACTATTGTTTTATCCCATGCTCATTGCATAGGTCTCCAAAATCATAGTCTGTGAATTCACCTCCTCTGCCTAATCTGATGCACTTTAGATTTCATCCTGTTTGATTTTCTGCCAATGCCTTGAATACCTTGAATTTTTCAAGTGCTTCAGATTTATATTTGAGAAATGCTACCCACGTCATTCTGGAAAAATCATCTACTATTAGCATGAAATAAGATTCTCCGCTTGGTTCTTTAGTTTTTGAAGGTCCACACAGGTCCATGTGTACAAGATGAAAAGGCCGACTTGTAGAAAGTATCTCTTTGGTCTTGAAATATATGTGGGTCTGCTTGCCCAGTTGGCAGGATTTACATATGGCATTTGAAGGCTTCTTTATTGCTGGCATATCTCTGACTGCATTCTTCTTGCTCAGATTGATGATGTGGTCAAGGTTTAGGTGTCCTAGTTTTCTATGCCATAACCATGATTCATCAAGTTTGCTTATGTGGCATGCTTCATTCTCTTCTTCCACTATATAAACATTACTTTCTGTTCTAACACCTTTGATCAAGGTCTTTCCTGTGGTGCTTGATATTACCTCACAATCTTGGGCTCTAAAAAGGACCTCACAGCCTTTATCACACATTTGGCTGACGGTTAGAAGATTGGCTTTCATCCCATCCACAAGTAGTACATCTTGAGCCTTTCCTCTTCCATTCTTTAGATTGACTAAGCCCTTTCCCTTGATTTTCCCTGCCTTATCATTACCGAATGTTACATTTCCAGATTTCTTTTCATCAAAGGTTACAAACTTGCTTCTATCTCCAGTCATATGCTTTGAGCATCCACTGTCCAAATACCATTGGATTTTCTGATCTTGGGCTATTAGAGCCAGGTCACACTTATTCAAATTATTTTTCCACTGCAGGCAACTATTGGTTTGGCACCTTTTCTAAGAATATGGACCACATTCTTTGAGAGGACATTTGGAAGACATGTGTCCGATTTGATGGCATACAAAGCATTTGATTATATTTTTAAATGGATTATGTGTATGAGTTAACTCTCCATTGTTAGTAAATCTCATTGGGGTTTTAAGCATTAGTATTTGTCCATACGTTCTGCACTCCATGGCTTTATGGCTGAACCCCTTACAATAAAAACAATACCCATGGAAACAATTAGTGTACCTGGTGTAGGGTTGTCCTATCCATTTGTTTGCTTGAGGTAGTCTTTTCAATTTCTGCATCTTTTGCTGGTTGAAATCGATTATCTTTTTCTGACAGTATGCAGCAATATGTCCCAGTTTGTGACAGGCAAAACAAGTGATATTTCTCATAGGAGGAAAGAATTTCCTTTGAGATATTTCGAACTTGTTCAATTGATCTTCAGGAACAATTGAGCTTTTTGCAACTGCTTGCTTCTTCCTCTCATTCTTTGTCTCTTGATGTTGCTGCTTGTTTCTGTTTGTTTCATCACACATCAAGTTCTTGCTGGATTCTACTTCTGTGGTTCCTTTTTGAGCTGTTTCATTATCCTTTATAGCTTTTACAAAAATAATATTCTTGTTATCTTCTACCTTGGACTTACTGGTTTCTCATTCATATCCTATCCTAGCCTTTATGAGAGGATACCTTTAAGCGTTTAGAATCATGTCCAATTGTTCAGTTCTTGTCATTCGAGGAGTGTTCATTGACAATTCCCTTTGGGTGTTTTCTAGTTTCTTTCTCAGCCATACCACTTCTTCATCCAATTTATCTAGCTCCTGATGTTCATCTTTAATTTTCTTTAGCAGAATGTCTTCCACCTTCTTAGCTTCTTCAAGTTATACTTTCAATTAAATGAGGTATCTTGAATTTGGTACCTCTTTTACACATTTGAGGAGAATGTCTTTCTATTTTCTACACTTGAGTTTAAGTCTGTCTATTTCTTCTAGGACACTTCTTTGCTTCCCCTCAAGATCTACCTCACCTTCTTCCTCATCTTCTAGAAGGAATCCTTCAGATTCTTCCTTGGACATCAACACAAATTCAGAGGTTCCTTCTTCATTTGAGGATTCATCTCAGTTTTTAGATGCACTGCTATCTTTCTGAGCATAAAATGATCCTCTATTGAATCTCTTCCCTTTCCGCCAGTTATTTGTTTTGGTTTTCTCTATCTCTTGAGTCTGATTCTTTGTTTTCTTAAGAGGACACTTAGATGCATATTGCCCAACCCTTCCACAGTTAAAGCATTTAAATGGAAGTTTACCTTTATACTTGTCTGAGCCTCTATCCAATCTTCTGACAAATTTGGCCTCTTATTCATTAGAGCAGGAGCATGTATCTTCTTTTTATTCTTTGCTCTTCTCTATCTTAAAGGCTGCATCTCTCACATTTCACTTCCTCTGTGGAAGTCTCATCTCATAGGCTGTTAAGTTTCCAAGTAATTGGTTCATGGTCAATGTTTCCCAATCAGCTGTTTCTTCTATGGAAGAAACCTTGGGGTTAAACCTGGATGGTAAATATCTCAATATATTTTGTACAATTACACATTATCTAATGGTTTCTGCTAGAGCTTTCATGTTATTTACAATTTCTACAACCCTTAAGAATAAGATGGCAACATATTCTTCTTCATCCATTTTTATATTTTCAAATTGAGCTCTATAGACTTGCAGCTTGGCAGCCTTCACCTTTTTATCTCCCTCATGGCTAATTTCTAATGTTTCCCATATTTCTTTAGCAGTCTTGTTGTGCATTACTTTGATAAATTCTGCCTCACACAAACCACTTAAGAGAGCATTCATGTCTTTTGCATTAGCTACAAAATCTAGTTTGGCATCTTTCTCTGAGTCAGACTCCTTTGGGGCATATCCGAATTGCACAACAGCCCAAACTTCTATTCCTAGAGACATTATGTATGTCCTCATTCTTATTTTCTATAAGGCATAATTTGTACCAGTGAACAAAGGGGCTTTATTTGTTGAGCATCCTTCTAGACTAGCCATCTTGGGGACCTAGGATCTCCTTCTAGTTGTTAAACTAATACAGAAGGAACCTGCTCTGATTCCAATTGTTGAACCCTTGGTTAAAATAAGAGGGGGGGTGAATCAGTTTAATGCAGTCATGGTCTTGTAAAAATTTCTTTTATAATTATTTACATCTTCATTTCATGATCAACTTAATATACAATGGAACACCAATCTTAATAGGTGAGCAATAGGTATTAAGCAGATTAAATACAGAATTTCAACACATAATCATCATGCATATAGACAACAGATATAAGTGGAAACCCATAAGGGAGAAAACCACATCTTATTATTGTTGTGATGCAAAGGCACGCTCGCTCCCCTCTCTTGATTTTACCGGGCTCCAACCTACGGGAGGCTACTACGCAATTACACAGCTACCACTTGCGAAGAGCTCCAACTCCCATCTATTTTCTGCAGGCTACAACCTACAGGAGGCTCCTACCTCAGCCAGCTACAACTGGACATCTATCAAGCTACAACTTGATATGGAAGCACCAACTTCCTCACACTACTATGAAAACACATGTTGATTTACCTGGATATCGGCTCTATTATATTCCTTCTTCACTGCTGTCCTCCACCCTTCATATCTGCCTTTTTCCTTGGATCTTCACAACTTCTCTGTCTGCTCCTTCTTCTTCTTACTCTTTCTCACTTCTTTCTTCATTCTCTCAACCTCTTTATGCATATGTTGGTAACAATATTTATAGGGATCACCTCATAACTGTTTTCATTCCACAGGGAATTCGAAATGAACAGGTATGACTCTTTTCCTTCCCCCTTCTCATTTTCTTGTCTAGCACATTCAGAATAATATAACATAATGTATATATTTGTGTATTACAATGGAGTTTTTATTTCCCTACGGAGACTTGCCTTTGCATCACATACAATAAAAACAATTAAATCATTTACATTTCCAGCTACAATAATACATTTCACTTAGCCCTTTCAGCTCTTGGTTCGCCATACATTTGTCCTTTCTGCTGTTGTCACTGTCTTTTCAGTTTCTGCTGTTATAGTCTAGCTCTGTTGTATAACTGCTCATTTTGTTTGACTTGACCCATTCTATTGCATTTCTAATAGTGTCATCATATCTCATTTTGCTCGACCATGCCTCGTTTTCTCGTGCCCACAGCGTTCAACCTTCACTGCCTTCTAAACATCCGGTTCTGCCTTTTTCTCTGTGTTGGGTCCTTACCCAAGCCTTTATTTTCCTTTTTGTTTTACGTTATAGTACTCCTTTTTCTCTTTGAAATGATTTACAAATGAAAATCCACATACCCGGACTTGAAATCTCTTAAATAATGGTTCTGAGCTGCATCGCATCCGGCTCCTTTATCGCACTTTTTCTTGAGCTTGCGACGAGTAATAAGCGATTGGGTCCCACTTGACTTTATCGCTACTTCACATCGCAACTCACAAGACTTCTAAGATTGTGCGATATCTCTCCTGAGCTTTGCGATCTGTGATATGCGATGGAATTCACATCGCCTCCATCGCATCGCATTCATTGATCGCATCGCAAGTTCTATAACTTATGAATTCTTATCACATAAGCATCGCCAATTGTGATATGCAATATGCGACGGGTCCCACTTGACTATATCGCTACTTCACATTTCGGAATTCCCATGTGTTTCTTGCTATGCACATCTCTTCCAACCACCGATGCGATTTCTCAAAGGGAAACCTTATACCTTCGGATTTGAAATCCTTTAGAATTTTTCTTTGAAGTTGCATCACATCCGAAACTCTTATCGCGTTTCACAGTTCGGCGATTCAACCTTGCTCTTACGATCTTCACCCTTTCGATCTTGCGATTTGCTATATGTGGGCCAAGACCATGTCATCTCCATGTCATCATGCCATGTCACCTTGCCACGTCATCACCACGTCATCGCCACATCATTGCCATGTCATCTTGATTTATTTGCGATTTGTGGGGTCAGGTCCACGTCAGCTGCCACATCACTTTATACGTCATCATATCGCACTTCGCATTTTTTGTGACCACTGTGTTTGTGTGATTTTCCTCCTGCCCCGATTACGATATGCGATTGCATCGCATCACATCCCTCGCATTGCATCTATCTTCTCATCGCATCACATCACGACTATCCATCACATCGCAACTTTTCTCATCCATCCAGCGGCTATCACATTAGCTTGCGATGTCCGATATGCGACCTGATCTATGCTGTTTCGATCATCACCATTGATCTGTTCAGATCTACTTTCCTCGTTGTTGCTGGCACTTCCGATTAATACTCAAGCTTTAACATAATATCATCTCCGCTTATGATTCTCAACTCTATGGTTTAAACCCCAAAAGAACCATATGAATATTTACGGGCTCACAATTTTATTTCAATGTAACTTTTACACCATCGATATAATCGCTCATATATCCGATGACTATAATTTTGGGCTTTAGGAGAGCGGGTCCTAGTTCACAGCACTGTGGAGGCACTCCTTGGTACGGAATCATAATCGGGCTTGTGCTACCGCAGTGAATGACAACCGTCGATCTACGGTCAACGCCTGATGGCCGGGTCAACTACGGAGGCACCCCTTTGGTTTAACTATCGGGATGTTTGTGCCCTCGCGGTACCGTTGATCCCAGATCAACATTTAACCGTGCTCATAAGATGTGTTGTTCGACTCTATGACATCGGTCCCACACTTTTTGTTAACCTCTGCACAACTTCTGATGCGAACTTCATCAGATCTTAATTGTTGATGATCAAAGGGCTATCGCATTCAATTAACCCCGACGACTTATCGCTCAAAAGTCACACGAAACTGGCGGTTTCACGCCTATGATGTGTCACAGTCTTATTTTATTGTGTTCAATTTCAATAAAACCACTTACCACTCGAAGGTTGCGCGAAAACCATCTGTTGTTTTCCAAAACTACCTTCACTGTTCACTGTGATTCTACTTAAGGTTCCGCTTCGCTGTTGACTCCTAATTACACATCTAATTTCTTTAGTTACACCTCCTCTGTATACTTGTTCAAACAAACCATCAATTCATTTCACTGCACTATGAATTCTCCTTTACTCCATCATTCTGCTTTCACGATATCAACCAGTCTTCAAACCCTCTCTAGCATTCATTCCACGCATGGTTTAACCTCTATATTCAATTTCTTTGGTTCTTATCCATCGTTTTCCATTACAGTAAAAACCCCAAATGGGCAGCTGCAACCCACTGATACATTAAACCCTGTGTGACATCTCTGCAACAATTCTATATGAATATGATTTTCTCCCTTGTCTTGGTGCTGCTCCTTTGTGCTCCTTTTCCATCAATGACAATATTTCCAACACCAGATAGTGTCGAACTAGGCATAGTTCAAGACACGAAGAAGAAAACCCACACCATTTCTGAAATTTTCCAGACCTCCAGAAATATCGAAGACCGTAAGGGAACCCGCATTCAGCTAGAGAGACCGAGCTTCCAAACCAACACTAGAAGCTCGTTTTGGGCATATTCGACTTATGACCAGCCTCCATGAATATAATTCTAGAACTAGAGGATTCACATGATACAAGGATTGAATCACCCTTATGATTCATTAACACTTTCTTTCTAGAAGCCATGAATGAACCAGGTACAAAGGAATACAAATAAATGAAGGAGTAACCAGCTGCATATTTCACCTTAAGCAAGGAGTGTGGAGGCATATGTCATGCATGCTTGTAGCCTGCCACCTCATCAATAGCAACATACTCATACCACATCACTAATAAACACATATTCAACTTGCAGAAAGGGGTATATAATGTCTGAGAATGGACCTTAGTGCCTCCCCCATAACCCATATTTTTTATCCTAAGCTTAAAAATTCCTAAGGAGATGAGATACAAAATATGGGTTATGGGGAGCTTAAAAATTCCTAAGGAGATGAGATAATTAGGGACCTGAATTGTTCTCAAAGGATAATTTTCCATCCAAACTTGCCATTGATTGACTTTGTCCATCTCTAGTGGGAAAGCATGATTGGCCTATTCATCAACCTCCCTGTTTTGATTTCATAAGATGTGGAAGAAATCCTTGCTAGAGAATTAATCCAAGGTTCTCAAGATTCATCAAAGAAGATTCGAATGGTTATTCTTTGGAAGAGAACCATTGTCCAAATGTTGGATGGTTTCATCAACTTCCTTGTTTTGATTTCATAATATGTGGAAGAAAGCCTTTCTAGAGAAGGAATCCAAGGTTCTCAAGATTCATCAAAGAAGACTCAAATGGTTATTCTTTGGAAGAGAACCATGATCCAAATGCTGGATAGTGATAAGGGAGTCTCCCAAAATTACGATATTGGAGAGTTCCCTATCCTTGGCCAATTGAAAACTAAACAAAAGTTTGTACATTTGTGCCATGTTATTTGTTCTCTTACCAAGATCCGAAGCATACTTAGTGTTCCCCTGGATTCAAGAGAATCTCTTCCCTTCCTCTTTTTTTCATTTTTTATTATAAAATTGTTTAGAGTTTCTAAATTCATTTTGAATATTAAAAATAATAATTGATTATTAGTGTTTTTATTTTGAAAAGCATGCAGTAGAATAATTTACAATATTTTTAACCTTCATTAATTATTTTAAATTCCATAAAATATATTTTTATTAATATTACTATTATTTTTTTTAAAAACTAAACCTTTAGAATTTTTATATTAATATCAAGTTAGTTTCAAGGCAAGTTATTTTTATTCAAATGAATTTTCAACTTATGAGCTCATACATATCCAAAAAAAACTTTTTCTCCCTACTACACCTTCTACATACTGCAAATCTAAACTAGTATGTTCTTAAAACCTTCCATCTAGAAAAAACCTCTAAGACTGAGACATATATGCAATACATAATCTAAAATAGGGTGTAAAATAACCTACATTGCCCAAACCAACTTCTAAAATTACTTCAACAGATTCACCATAATCTTGTTTTAATTGAGTTGGAGCAAGGGCCTGGGTCTCTTCCGCCTCATTATCGTCTTTCTTCATCTAGTTTGAAGCCACGAGTTGGTTCACATCCAACGCATTTTTCATGCCCACGCCTACGCTAACTCCTTCTACACCATTCTCGTTCAAGGCTTCAAGTCTTGCACGACCGCGATCCAAAATATCAAGTTTCACTTGGAGTCGTTCAAGTTTGGTCTAACACAAGCCATTCTTTTGGGCTGAGCCTAAACCCCTGTGGCCTCCATTTCTCCCTCTATGTTTAAAAAGGATAACATATGATCCATTATTTTTGTGAGGTAGTATAAATGGCGACTCAATTCCTCCTTATCCCTTTCTTCTCCAGTGCAACCCTCTTTACCTGCTAGAATCTTGAATTTCTAGACTCAAACTTCTACAGAGAAAGTGGTGGCTAATCAAGCCTTATAAGCTAGTTTTTCAGGCAGGGATTCACCCACAAATCCATAGATATTCCCACCATAATCAATGCCCCATCCTGCATTATACATTATCTGTGTTAGGAATTCAATATTCTAGCCGAGGAATATGAAATTGTCTACCAATTCCATTAAATTGTTGTGCTTGTTTCTCCTTAGTAGTAAGGTATACATACCTAAACTCCTTCCCACATTAATTAAGGGCGTAATTAAACTTTCATATGTCCCACTCTACACTTGTATTCATGTTTATGATCCCCCAAAGCCCAATAATAAATTAGAGCCACCAATCCACAAAGTAATAGATTTGAAAGATTGCTAGACATGAGTGCAGGTGTACATGAGACTGTAGGCCTGCTTGAATATTAACCCCCTCTTCTATTCCTCTTGAATTGATTAATACGACAATTATTTGGTCTTTGATTTTACTTTTCATGGGAAACTATTAGATAGAAATAAAGAAAGAAAGTATTTTTAACATTTGTGAGGCTAAAAATAGCCTATGGGACATATTTCTTTTCCATCTAGCTCTTCTATTCGACCTTTTTCCTATGGAGTTTTGTAATAATAGCTCCCAAATTCTCGAAAAACTCTTCACTGAATAGATTATCCCAAGAGCCAGCTGCCAGAATACCAACACAATTTTCCTCGCTGTCTTTGAAGGCCTCACATTCTAAAATGAAATGTTTTTCTGTTTCCACTTTTCTGGAAGAGAAAAAAATACATACTCTTTCCTACCACATTTATTTTGGCATTTTCCAACGCCTTGCAACGGAGTTGATGAGAATTAGTCCTTAATTGGGCAATAGGAATTTTATATCTCCAAGAAATATTGGCCCCTATGTACACTTTTTGCTGATGATTATGAGTGGGGTTAAACTCTTCAATGTAGTACTTCTTTTTTCTCCCTAGCTCTTTCTCCCATTTGTGGAAATTATCCATAACAAAAGTTTTTATCTCTTTACTGTTTTTAGGACACATGCTCAAGAAAATACCCAATTTACTAAACCATTTGTTATTTTGCCGCATCCAAGTGTTCTTTCTTTTGCACAATCTGTCATTAAACACAACCTTAGGCCATCTACCCTCTTCCATTTTCTCAATTTTTTTCAAATACCTTATGACTCACACCATAGCAATTTCTTCAATAGGATTAGCCCTTGTTTCACCTAACAAGATAGCACAAGGAACTACACTTTAAATTTTTAATTTGTTTGTAATCAAATGCTTCTGAATTTTATCAATTTATTTCCACTGCACCTCGGTTGTGCTGCTAGCCCACAATTCACAACTGTAGAGAATCACCAGAATCACTAGAAGCCCAAAAATAGTTAGAGTGGTTTTCCAGTCCTACAACTCTACCTCTATACACCTATTTTGAAGAGCATAAAATTATTTCCAACCCCCCAAAGTTCTTTTCTTTCTACAACCATCCCAACTTAAATTTATGTTGAAGTCAATTCCGAGGTATTTGTAGTATGCAACTCCTCCAGAATGTTGCCTTAAAAGTAGAAATTATGCTCGTTATGCTTTGTTTTATTGGAGAAAACTACTACTTTCGTTTTTCTAATATTGACTCGCATCCCCACCATTCTGCAAAAATTATCAAGGGAACGTAAGTGCTCTTGCAAACAAAGAGCCGATTTAGCAATCAATATAAGGTCATCTGCATACAAAAGAAGCCTTATAACGAACTTACCCAAATGGATACCATCACCCCCTTGCGAATTTAGCCACTCTTCAATCTTGTAAATAAATAAACCAAAAAGGGTAGGAGACAATGGGCAACCTTGCTTGACCCCGATATCACTTCTAAAACTTTCAGAAATGGTTGTTGAAGTTATAATTTTGACTTTCACCTCTTCATACATCCTATGCATAACTACTCTCAAATTCTTGGGAACCCTGAGTTCCTCCATTCTGCGCCAAAGCTTATCCCTAGGAACCATGTCAAAGGATTTTTTGAAATAAAAAAGCAACAAAAAACTTCTTCCTTTTTTCCCCAAACTTTTTCAATGATGTACCTTAAATTTATACAATGATCAAATGTGGAATTTTTAGGTCTAAAAATTTCTTTCCCTTTAGAAAACTTATCTATTTCTTTTGCCCACTTGCTGATTTTCTTTTCTAGCATGCTTCCAAATAAATTTGCAAACAAGGGGTTTATTATTATGGTTCTATAATTGGAGGAATTATTGACGTCACCACTCTTGAAAAGAGGTATTGCCATACTAGTTGTCCAATCTGTGGGGAACCCTTGCTGTATGATGTTTTTGAAAATTTTTGTGATGTGAGGTGAAATAATTTAAAGCCCCACTTTAGATACTTTACTTGGAGTTCAACTAAGTCTTTTACTTTTCCAACACCCAACTTCTTGATACCCATCTCTACCTCTTGCATCGTGAAGAGTTTTGTGTTTGTGTTGACCAAGGGAGGAGGGTCAACCTTGGGATCCTTCTCATAAATTTGTCTTGCATAGTCAAACCATTTAGAAGCTGTAATGTTGTTTTCAGTTGGCGCCTTTTTCGATTGGAACTCCTTCCCAAATAATTTGGGGTTATTTTTCCCAAGGAAGATTAGTTCTTCTCTCCTCGAAACCATGAAATAAATGTTTTTCTTTTTTAATATCTGTTTGTAAGCTTTGAGCTTTAAGTTATCCTTGTCTGATTCCTTCCACAATCTCCTTGCCTTTTTTCATTCCTCGTCAAACCAGGCATTAACCAGAAAGCAATTTGTTTCAAACTTCTTACGTTTTTCTCTTTTGCACTCAGCAAGTGTGCTTTGAATGAAATGTGTTAATTCATGACTATGAAAGCCATTAAATCAAGTTTCCTCCTTCTTGAAGAGCCTCTCTATCATTATTTTGAAGGTATTACAATTATCTTGAGTCAAAAGAATTATTCCCTTTAGGGGATTTTGTTGAACACACTGAGTTTTTGACCTTAATTGCTTCTTTTCGATCCAAGAGAAACTTAAATAAATTGGCTTGTGATTTGATTTTAAGTCCCAAATTGGATCTCCAATCAAAACTTCCTCCATTTTCTCCCACAAACTATGCGAGAAAATTACATAATCTACTACACTTTCTCCATTGTAAGTATTGTAAGTGAAATTACCAAACTTTTCCCATCTAGTCAAACCATTACAAATGAATAAATCGAAAGGCCCACATAGCGTAAGCAATTTTTCTCCAAAGAGATTGCAGCCTTTATCCTCTGAAAGTATTTCCCACTGATTATTACTCTCTTTTGCAAGCTAGATAGGGTCACAATATTCTTTACAACAAAGAATGTCAGCTTGTTCACCTGCAGTTCTAGCATTTAAATCGCCCACTATAAGGACTTCACCTAGCTGAGAATATATTGCAATATCTGCTTTTAGGGTTGCAAAGGGATCCTTGTGGTCAAGCCCTCTTCTTTTGTAGATTTTTGAAACGTGTGACGCAGAATAGCATGCTGAAATTTTGATTTGATTTCCATTTTCTGATATTTTAAGCCAGACAAATTCTTATTTGGGTATTCTTTTTCTAGCTAAATGAAATGACCTTCTTTTTCTCTCACTAATACCATGATATCCCCGCGTCATTTTCCATTCCTTGCTGCCGTGTTCAACACTTCCATTTTCCAGTACCCTTCAAACAAAGGTGTCATGCAACCTTCATGCTCATGTGTTTCTATGAGGCAAATTATGTCTCTACCTTCTGCAATAGGCCCTAACCCAGGTCCTCATCTCCATGGGTAACCCTTGCAGTTCCAACAAACCAATCTTAAGGAAACATGGGTATGACTTGATTGCTATTTGTTTTGACATGCAAGACTCACAGTTGAGTCTTTGTCCCCACTTTCCCATACTGACCTTGTTTCCTCATTTCTTGCTGAACAGTTTGCTGCCTCTTCTTTGTCATCGTTTTGCTACCTTATTTTGGAAGGAGGTCCAAATTGCGCTATCACAGCTTTACCTTTATAAATCCATGCTCTCTTTCCCTCATCTCTTGCTGCCCTAACTTTTGTCATTTCATCCCTCCTTTCCTCTTGTTGTCTTAGAGTTAAATATTTTTCTAGAAAAAACTGAGAACCCCTGAAGAGCTGCTTCTTGCTTAGAATGATATCGTTATCACACAAGCTAGGCATGATGAATTTTATGGGCCTCACTCTCTCACTGTTAAACTTACCTACTCTCCATGCTTGGCATATTCGTCCTTGCCATTGCAGCTTATCTTTCAGGAAGTCTCTTGCAAGGTCAAGAGTACATTCATTTTTCCCATAATATTTCACCCCTTTAATAATTATGTTTGTTTCTCGATCTTGTATTTCCTTTCTTTCTCTATATTTCATGTTTTCAACCTGAATATTTGTTTCTCCTTCCCTCTTAGCAGAATTGCTAATAAATTGAGCCCAGATTTTGTAGAGTTTTCCAGAATCTCCTTTCCTTTCTTCTCTTGATGTCTCTTCATGGTTGTCTATTTGGGCAACTGATTTCCCCTTATCCTGGGATGGTTTCTCATTCATCACCTCTGTATTCTCCACTGCCAAATTCTTCATGTTTTCACCTCCATCTTCATGCGTTGCTATTCTGTCTTCCTTATCAGGAGAGCTTATTGTAGCAATGCCACTTGCTCCTTCAGAAATTTGTTTCTTTTGGCTAAAGCCTAGTTTTCAACTGTTATTATATGGATTGTACAATCTCTTTCCTACTCTTTAACTTCTACTACCTCCAACCTCTTTTTTACATTTAACAATTATTTCACATAAAGATCATATAACCAAGTGAGAAGTGTGGACGTGGGACTATATAAGACAGAATCATCAATGAATTTTCCTTTTCCTCTAAACTTGTTGTTGTCACATGCTTGCAAAGATGTAATATCCCTATTTTTTAGCTTTTATAGACAGTTAATAAACCTAAAGGTCAAGTGGACCTAAGGAAAAACTATGTGTGGAAATATTATTTTGGAAATTAATAAATGAATGTAAATTTTTATTATTGTATAAATACTAGAGTAAAATTGAGACTAGTAATTCAAATCCATGGGGATAGACTAGAATCCTAAGACTTTCCCAAAATTCTCTAGAAATCCTTGGAGAAAAGTAGAATAAAAATAAAATTATTAGATGGGAGAAAAAGATCTAATAAAATCCTTAGTAAAGTGGAAAGTTACTAAGAAGAGGTAAGAATAAAACTAGAAAGAGGAAAAACTAGTTTTAAAGAAGCTTTCATGGAAAAAAACAAAAGAAAAGACTAGGCTAAGGGAAACAACATCCCAAAATAACTGGACGTAGTTATGGAAATAGGCTGAGGGAAATCAAGCTTAAATAAGCTATTCCTAGTACTACAAAGGAGTTGTCTACACAAAGGAAGAATTAGTCTCTGCTCGGGGGGAGTTGTGGAATAAGCTCAAGGTTGGGAGGAAAATAGTCTTTATACACTGGTATGTACATTCTGTGGAATTGTTATATTTTATTCTAGTGTTATTAGTTATCTAAATATGGAGTGGAATGTAGAAAAACTATTATTTTATAAATTCTGATTTGAAATTATGTAAATTAAATTATAGAAATTATGTGTATTGTACAGTGTCTGGTTTCAGAAAATTTAATTGTCATATGTATTGGAAAGAGATTTAACTATAAAAGAATAGAGTAAATCCTTTTGTGCTATTACATAGACTTATTATAAATTAGGGACAAATAGACATAATCTCTAAACCCTTTTTCAGGGTATAAATCTACTGTATGAGTCCAAACTAAACATAAGAAATTTCACTGAAAAAATTACAGTACATGTATAATGAATATAGATATATTTCAGCAAGAGTGATAGCATAAAATTCTCAATGTATATGAAATTCTAAACATAACAGATTCTAGATATATAAAATGTTTTGTAATACACATCTGAATTATTCTATATGGATATACAATTAAGATTGAAAGTAGAAACATATATATATATATATATATATATATATATATATATATATATATATATATATATATATATATATATATATGCTATCATATAGAAATTCTTGTATATTTCAAACCATACAAAAACTTAGTCATATATGTGAAAATTTCATATAGAAAAAGGTAAGGGGTTGTATTATAATACTTCTGTACATATATCAGTCATTTTCCAAAAATCCTCCAGTGGAGTTGAGGAAGAAACAATACTATCAAATACATAATTATGTTTACAATTTCATCAGAGTCATCATCCAAATTTAATGTACAAATTATGAGTATAATTTTTTCAGAGTGGACTAAATGGTGGAATAGTCTCCATTGCTCTGATGACCAACCTGAAAGAAGTTGAAATTGATAATCAGGTATTCTGACTATTGATCGCAAAGAATATGATCAGAGAATGAAGATAATAGGAAAAACCTGAAACAAATAATGCGATGAAAGTTAGAAATCTTAATGATGAAAATAAAAAGGAAAAATTTAGAAATTGCAAAGTAATAATTATAACTGTGAAATTATATTCAGATTCGAAGATTCCTTTTTGTATCTACAGTAAAATAAACTTTAAGAACAAGTTGAATAAAATAACATAATTAAGTATGCCACAAAAATTAATATAAAAAGGGGAAAATTCCAATACTGACTTGGGAGAAGAGGTATCCTAAAAAGAAACCGTATCGCACAAACTTGCAAAGGAGCATGACAATCTGGGTAGAGAATTCCCATATTAGTTCTAGAAAGAAAAATTTCATAGATTAAGTTTACACAATTAAATTCTGGAAATACTAATTACAAATTCAGTTACGATATATAATTGTGCCATTCCTTATTTACATAGAGGGAATAGACGAGTAGATACATGGTGGAATAAACAAAAGGAATGTTAAAAATAACATTTAAATTTAACGGGATAATGTAATATTATGTAGTATATGGAGTGAACCTTTAAAACTATGGCATACAAAGAATTTCAATTATGAAAATTCCCATTAAGATTCGAAGTGGGGTAATCAAACAACAAGTAATCACATAGTCTACGAAGTACTAAGGGAAATGGAATTACATAGAAAAGTATAATTTTGTTTCACATAAATTTCTACTTGGATATCTCTGTCCAAATTTAATTGTTCAGAAGTCTTAGAGGTAAATTCTATAATGACGCTGAATTATTCTAAAGATACAGTATACGTTCTGAAGAAAAAATTTCTTAGTAAAATGCCGAGTTCGAGGGTATGAGCAGTAAGGGTGGAAAACTTACCCATGACGAAGAGAAAAATGTAGCATTTGGCTGTGGAGTACGAGAGAGTCTTCTCAATACAAGAAGGAGATATGCTGTCATGTGAAACAAAGGTTGAATACATAACGAAAAACGAAACGGATAAAGTTTGTAACAATTTTATGTATAACAGAGGGATACGATTTCAATCTATAGTGAGGAAAATTCATAAAAATCTTTCCTATGTAACTACAATAAAGAAATCAAATTTAAGAGCATAGTGGATCATAGAATCTTAATATAACCTCTGGTGAAAACTAAGAACCTCAAAATTTGGGGAAATTCAATGACAACAAAGAAATATCGGTGTCTATTAAATTAAGGGAAAACCGCTATGAACTAGGGTCTAAGCTACATGCGTATACATCGGTCGGTACCTCAGAAAACAAATTTAATAATTCCAACAAGTAAAAACACTAATTCTTAATTTAAAAAATGAAAGAGAGGTATTACTTCATGACAAGGGAATACAACGAATGATGAAATTCATGGAAATAGTAATCTAAGAGAAAAGAAAACCCAGAAAATAATCTTAGGGTTACATAGTTCTAGGAAGGATTGAAATGGAAAAACCCCAAATTAATTGAAAGGTTGCTTACCTCGTCAATTCTGGCCGAAAGTTATACGCTGGAGACGAAAGGAATTGAGAAGGAATCCAAACCCAAATAGACCCTGTCAAAAAAAATGCATTTCAATAAAAAAAAATTGGTAAACAGAAATGAAATTATCACCAGGGAAATAATGATCCAAGAGAAATGCGGTAAATCATAATAAAAACATTTAAATAAGGAATAGAGGGCATGTTACCTGTAAATGATATCTAAAAACGCTGGTCCAAAAGAGGAATTGCGAATGAGGATCCCACTGAATTACGCACAACATGAGAACATGAGGATAGACGACGTTACATTAATATGTCCTTCAATCTTGTAGAAATTTCTCGCAAAAACGCAGAAGAAGTCTCTCTTTGCGCACTGAATTCTCAATGCAAAATCCCAACCAAATGAAAAACCAAATGAAACGATGAAACCCTTATGAAGGGAATTCAATGACTATAGATTCCTCGATAAATTTCCATCATTCATCTCCATCCTATGGGTTTCCTCTAAAAGTATCAAGGCCATGTGATATTCAGGTGAGGACGTACCTCAATTAAAGGGCTTAATAAACGAAACGATAAGGTTGCAGATGGAAAATTTAATACAATATGGGGATAATCACAAGTAGATTTTATTCATGATGATTTTTCTTTTCCAATGTACTCGCCAATTATTATTTAACAATGACAAGGCAAAACCAAGGTCTGTCTTTCTTTTTTTCTTTTCTTTTTCTCACCACCAAGCTCTGCCTTGGTTTATAATTTTCATCTATTATAGTTTAATTCCCAAGCCTATTTATAGTGCCCATTAATTAAACTTATTTTATAAGTACCATACTTACTTTACCTTTAGGTTTTTATACATGTCCCCCACATGTATTATAGCCTAATTTCCATTATTCCCCTTCCCAATTTGATAACATTCCCTTTTATTACTTTAGAACATACTTACCTCTTTTTATATTTATAGTTATAAATCATTTCTTATAAATTTTCCAACCACTCAAGCTATTAGTCGAATAAGGTAATCACTTTACCATTTTCCGTTGGTGGCATAATAACATTATATATATATATATTACTACATAACCATATACACGCTATGTATTTAATACATACCACTCAACGTAATGTCCCTACCGCATATAAATAAATATATTATTAACTTATATTGAAATCCTGACATATTAACTCGAATGACGATGGTAGTTCATTTTATTAAAGGATCTATCATATCCACTTGTGATTATTGGTTAGTATTAAAAGAAATCATGAAATAGTATTAAAAGAAAAAAAAAATTGGTTAGTGGGAGTTGTTACAAATGGTATTAGAGCCCATGTTGAAAACTCTAGGCTTATGGATCCCAACATAGGGAAATTTTTTTTGCTGTTAAAATTTATTTAAATTTTTTTGTGAATACTAATTTAATTCCGTGTACAATGATTGAAGTGCAGAAACAGTTACAGTTGCTGTCATGAATGATGGAGAAGAGTTGTATGTAGAACTGGGGGGTGGAGGAGCCCCACCAGATCCAAATGCTCAAATGCTGGAAATGATAAGGAATATGCAACATGAAATGATTTAGCTAAGGACTAGTAATGAACGGTTGCTATAGGCCAGTAATGAGCAAGAGAGGTTGATACGGGGATTAGCCTCTAGGTATAGCCATCATAGTGAAGACCAAGAAAGAAAGAGAAAATAAATTGAACCCAACTTAGAGGGTTCTGAGAGTGGGGAAGAATGTAGATCAAAATCAAGAAAGAAAAAGGAGCTGCAAGGGGAATTCCACAAAATTAAGCCTCCAACCTTTGATGGGGAGAAGGAAGAGGATGAAAAA
Source organism: Pinus albicaulis (assembly GCA_034641835.2). NCBI lineage: Eukaryota > Viridiplantae > Streptophyta > Pinopsida > Pinales > Pinaceae > Pinus > Pinus albicaulis. The sequence goes on along the minus strand of CM076569.1, from coordinate 996,988,107 downwards.
ACTTGGCTCCTAAACATGGTCAAATACTTCCAGGTATATGAGTTCAGAATTAATCTGAAATCAAGATTGGCAGTTTACCAGCTGTAAGGTAAAACCACTCTTTGGTGGGAAGAGACAAAAATTATACACTTGCTTGATGAAAAAACTATTTCATGGGAAGAATTTCAAGAGAAATTCAAATCTAGATACCTTAGTGAGAGGTATTATGCTAATAGAGCGAAAGAATTTCATGAGTTGAGGCTTGGAAAACTCACTATTGATGAATTTGTGACAAAATTTACAAATTTACTTTGCTATGTGCCTTACATCAGGGAAGAAAAGGCCAAATTACAACGATTTCTGAATTTCCTACCTACGATCTACAAAGAAAGAATTTAATTTGATAATCCTAAAACAATGGATGAAGCTGTTCGTAAAGCAAGACTGTGATACTAGCAATTTAAAGGCATAAATGATCAGCTGAAAAACTGGTAGAATAAAGAGAAAGGGAAAGTTTATTCAAGCACAAAAACATAAAAACAAACCTATCTGAAGAATTTTGGAAAAAAACCACCAGCGGAAAAAGTTTAATAAGAGTGGGGAGAATCATACAACACATTCCCACACTGTTTCCAAGCCAATGGAAAAAAGAAGAATATAAGAAGTATAAAAGTGAAAGAACCATTAAATTGTTGGGGGTGCGGAGAACCTCATAAGTTGCGGGATTGCACACACAACACTCATACAATCCAGAATATTCAATCAGTACAAGAAGCAACTACAGCAAATGACATTGCCCGAAATATTCTCCAGATTAGTGCTGCATTAGAAGACAAACATGTTGAACACCAATCAACAATGATTGAAATTGAAGGTATGGTTTCTGACCATCCCGTTTCTATTTTAATTGATCGAGGAGCAAATTTAAGTTATATCAGCCCCTAGATAGTGGAAAAATGTAAATTAAAGTCAGAAAAATTTCAGCACTCTTGGCTGGTGCAGATAGCTATAGGAAAAAAGAGGAAAGTTACTCAAAAAATCCCCAAAACTGTTGTAAATTTAAATGGATATAGAACTGAGCTCAAATTAAACATTCTCCCTCTAGGATCTTATGATCTGTTAGTAGGAATGGATTGGCTGGAAAAATAGAAATAAATAGTAAATTGCTTAGAAAAAGCATTGAATTGCACAGATCCTATAGGAAAATATGTAATAGTTAAAGGAAAACAAAACCAATATCTGTCAGACATATTTCTGCATTGCAATTAAAAAGGACAACAAGAAAAGGCTGTCAAGTATATGGTGTCCAATTTGAGGATTTGGGAAAACCAACAGAAAATGAGGTTGTAGAAGACTTACATGTAATCAAGGAATTCAGGGATGTATTCCCAGAAGAAATCTCTCATCTACCCCGTAAAAGAGACATTGATTTTTCCATTGAACTAGTACCAAGAGCTACCCCAGTTTCCAGGGCACCATATAGAATGAGTATTCCTGAAATACTAAAGCTGAAACTTCAATTACAAGAATTATTAGACAAAGGGTACATTATACCAAGTGTGTCTCCATGGGGAGCACCATTGTTGTTTATCAAAAATAAATATGGCACTTTCCGGATGTGTATAGACTACAGACAGTTGAATAAGTTAACTATAAAGAACTGATATCCTCTTCCAAGAATAGATGATTTATTTGATCAAGTAAGGGGAGTCACCAGATTCTCAAAAATTGATTTGAGAACTGGATATAAACAACTCCGGATTAAAGATAAAGACATCAATAAAACATCCTTCAGAACTAGATACAGACATTATGAGTTTGTAGTCCTACCCTTTGGAATCACAAATGCCCTTGCTACATTCATGTGATTAATGAACAATGTTCTGCATAAATATCTGGATAAGTTTGTATTAGTATTCATAGATGATATTTTTGTATACTCCAAAAATGAAGAAGAACACCAAGAACATCTTAGAATAGTGCTGCAAACCCTTAGAGAACATCAACTATATGAAAAACTCAGCAAATATGAATTTTATAAAAAAACAAGATCCAATATTTGGGTCATGTCATTTCTAAGGATGGATTGTCGGTAGATTCGGAAAAGGTACAAGCAATACTGAGTTGGTCTGTACCCACATATGTACCAACAATATGATCATTCATGGGTATTTACAGATATTACCGTAGATTTGTGGAGGGATTTTCTGCATTAGCCTACCCCATTACATCATTGCAGAAAAAAGGAGTAAAGTTTGAGTGGACAACTAAGTGTCAAAGTAGTTTTGAAAAACTAAAACAAAAATTAACTACTGCACCTATACTAAAAATTGCTAATCCAAACAAGGAATTTGTAGTGTGTACTAATGCTTGTATAGAGGGACTAGGAGGAGTATTGTCGCAAGACAATGCAGCAATAGCTTATGAATCACAAAAAATAAAGAAACATGAACATAATTATGCAATATATGACTTAGAACCGACTACTGTTATACATGAACTAAAAATGTGGAGATATTATCTCTTGGGAAAGAAATTCATATTAATGACATATCACATAAGTTTGAAATATTTCTTTACCCAACCTTATTTAAATGCTAGAAAAGCAAGGTGATTAGCTTTCTTTAGTGAGTTTGATATGGAAATAAAACACATAAAAGGGAAATAAAACAGAATTGTTGATGCTTTGAGTAGAAAACCTCATCAAATTTTGACATATACAGGGAGTAGTGTAAGGTTTGATGTAGAAGAACGAGTTCAGGGAGTATTGTTGCAAAATCCGCAATATGTAAGATTACAAGAAAAATTAAAGCAAGCTGAAATTGCAGGATATACCATAAACCAGCAAGGATTGATCAACTACAAACAAATATTGTATATTCCTAATGTAACATATTTAAAACATGAAATGTTAGATGAATACCATAAGCGGCCTTATGCAGGTCATCCTGATTATCAAAATTTGATAACAACATTGAGGAAAAACATGTTTTGGCCAAGCATGAAGAAGGATGTAGCTGATTACTTGGAAAGGTGTTTGGAGTGTTAATAAGTAAAAGTAGAACATTAGCATCCTACAGGGCTACTAAATCCTTTCCCTATTCCAGAATGGAAGTGAGAGGCGATATCAATAGAATTTATTGCAAGATTTCCATGTGCTAAGTATCAACATGACTCTATTATTGTGGTAGTGGAAACTCTAACCAAAGCAACACACTTTTTTCCGGTGCAATCTACTTTTGGCACATCATAAGTAGCTAATGTATTTATGAAAGAATATTTTTAAACTCCATGGAATTCTAAAAATGATTATCTCTGATAGAGATGAAAAATTCACATCAGCATTTTGGAAAACTCTATTTTGAGGAATGGGTACAAAGAAGAACTTTACTGCAACTTACCATCCTCAAACAAATGGACAGACTGAGAGAACAAATCAGATATTGGAAGACATGCTATGCATATACGTGATGGACAAACCCACTAAGTGGGAAGATTTTCTGCATTTAGCAGAGTTTTCTTATAATAACAATTATCAGAATTCAATTAAGATGAGTCATTTTAAAGCTATGTATGGAAGAAAATGCCACACTCTGCTCAAATGGAGTCAACCAAAGGACAAATTATTCCTTGGACCAGAAGCATTGCATGAAATGGAGCAGATTGTGAAAAGAATTCAACCGAATATTAAGGTAGCTCAAGATTGTCAGAAGAGTTATGCAGATAAGAAAAGAGTTCATAGGGAATTCAAAGTCAGAAATCATTTTTATGTAAGGATAAAACCTCGTAAAATTACATTGCATGCCGATAGTTGTGCTAAGTTAGCACCATGCTACTGCAAACCATTTGAGGTTTTGGAGAGAGTGGGGCCAACAGCTTAGAAATTGGCTCTACCTAGTCATATTAAAGTTCATAATGTTTTTCATGCTTACTTAATAAATATGTACATGACCCTACTCATGTGATTGAGTGGACTGTGGCACAGGTAGAAACAAAAGGGGATTTTCTTCCAGAGCCATTTCGTATACTGTAGCGGGAAGAAATCGTGCTCCGGAATATAACAGAAGGTTGGGTGAAAGTGTAGTGGAAGCACTTTTCACCTAAAGAAGCTATTTGGGAGCGAGAAGATGATATGAAAGAAAAATATCCATCATTGTTTAAGGAATAAACAAAAATATTTGCAACACCGAGGACAATATTTTTGTTTTAGAGGGGGACTATGTAATATCCATTTTTTTTAGCTTTTATAAACAGTTAATAAACTTAAAGGTCAAGTGGACCTACAGAAAAACTATGTGTGGACATATTATTTTGGAAATTAATAAATGAATGTGAATTTTTATTATTGTATAAAGACTAGAGTAAAATTTAGACCAGGAATTCAAATCCATGGGGATGGACTAGAATCCTAAGACTTTCCCAAAAATCTCCAGAAATCTTTGGAGAAAAATAAAATAAAAATAAAATTATTAGATGGGAGAAAAAGATCTAATAAAAGCCTTAGTAAAGTGGAAATTTACTGAGAAGAGGTAAGAATACAACTAGAAAGAGGAGAAACTAGTTTTGAAGAAGCTTTTGTGGAAAAAAATAAAAGCAAAGCCTAAGCTAAGGGAAACAACATCCCAAAATAACTGGACGCAGCTATGGAAATAGGTTGAGGGAAAGCAAGCTTAAATAAGCTATTCCTAGTAGGACAAAGGGGTTGTCTACACCAAGGAAGATTTGGTATCTGCTCGGGGGGAGCTGTGGAATAAGCTCAAGGTTGGGAGGCAAATAGTCCTTATACAGTAGTATGTACATTCTGTGGAATTGTTATATTTTATACTGTTGTTATTATTTATCTAAATATGGAGTGAAATGTAGAAAAACTATTATTTTATAAGTTATGATTTGAATTTATGTAAATTAAATTATAGAAATTATGTGTATTGTACAGTGTCTGGTTTCTGGAAAATTTAATTTTCATATGTATTTGACAGAGATTTAACTATAAAAGAATATAGTAAATCATTTTGTGCTGTTACATAGACTTATTACAAACTAGGGACAAACAAATAAAATCGCTAAACCCTTTTTCAAGGTCTAAATCTGTTGTTTGAGTCCAAAATAAACATATGGAATTTCATTGGAAAAAATTACAGTACATGTACAATGAATATAGATATATTTCAGCAAAAATGATAGTAGAAAATTCTCAATGTATATGAAATTGTTAACATAATAGATTCTAGATATATAACATGTTTTGTAATACACATATGAATTATTCTATATGGATATACAATTCAGATTGAAAGTAGAAATAGATAATATATATATATATATGCTGTCATATTGAAATTCTTGTATATTTCAAACCATACAAAAAATTAGTCATATATGTGAAAATTTAATATAGAAAAAGGTAAGGGGTTGTATTATAATACTTTTGTAAATATATTAGTCCTTTTCCAAAAATCCTCCAGTGGAGTTGAGGAAGAAACAATACTTATATCAACCTTAAGTAATAAGTTTATTATACATAATTATGTTTACAATTTCATCAGAATCATCATCCAAATTTAATGTATAAATTTTTCAGAGTGGACTAAATGGTGGAATAGCCTCCATTACTCTGATGACGAACCTAAAAGAAGATTAAGCGATAATCAGGTACTCTGATTGTTGATCGCAAAGAATCTGGTCAGAGAATGAAGATAATAGGAAAAACGTAAACAAACAATGCGATCAAAGTTATAAATCTTAATTATGAATATAAAAAGGAAAATTTTAGAAATTACAAAGTAATAATTATACCTGTGAAATTATCTTCAGATTTAAAGATTCCTTATTGTATCTACAGTAAAATAAACTGTAAGAACAAGTTGAATAAAATAACATAGTTAAGTATGCCACAGAAATTAATATAAAAAGGGGAAAATTCCAATACTGACATGGGAGAAGAAGTATCCTAAAAAGAAACAGTATCGCACAAACTTGCGAAGGAGCATGACAATCTGGGAAGAGAATTCCCATATTAGTTCCAGAAAGAAAAATTTCATAGATTAAGTTCACATAATTAAATTCTGGAAATACTAATTACAAATTCAGTTACTCTAGATGTATAAAGTATTATTATATAAACAAGAGTCTGAAATGTAATCAGATCTAAAATAAATTCAGAAGTAGGACTAGATATTAATATAATCAAAATTATATTATAGAGAACTAATATGAATATCAGTAAAACAATTATAGAAACTGTATATATATACAGTAAGATATATAATTGTGTCATTCCTCATTTACACAGAGGGAATAGACGAGTATATACATGGCGAAATAAACAAAAATAATGTTAAAAATAACATTTAAATTTAACGGGAAAATGTAATATTATGTAGTATATGAAGTGAACCTTTAAAACTACGGCATAGAAAGAATTTCAATTATGAAAATTCCAATTATGTTTCGAAGTGGGGAAATCGAATAACAAGTAAAGTAATTACATAGTGTACGATAGACTAAGAGAAATGGAATTACGTAGAAAAGAATAATTTTGTTAAACACAAATTTCTACTTGGATATATCTGTCCAAATTTAATTGTTCAGAAGCCTTGGAGGTAAACTCTATAATGACGTTGAATCATTCTAAAGATACACTATACGTTCTGAAGAAAAAATTTCTTAATAAAGTGCCGAGTTCGAGGGTATGAGCAGTAAGGGTAGAAAAACTTACCCATGGCGAAGAGCGAAATGTAGCATCTCGCTATGGAGTATGAGAGAGTCTTCTCGATACAAGAAGGAGATACATTGTCATGTGAAACAAAGGTCGAATACATATCAAAAAACGAAACTGATAAAGTTCTTAACAATTTTATGTATAACAGAGGGATACAATTTCAATCTACAGTGAGGAAAATTCATACAAATCTTTCCTATATAACTATAATAAAGAAATCAAATTTAGGAGCATAGTGGACCATTAAAATATGACAATAGAATCTTTATAGAACCTCTGGCAGAAAACCTAGAACCCCAAAATTTGGGGAAATTCAATGACAACAAAGAAATCTCGGTGTCGATTAAATTAAGGGAAACCGCTATGAACTAGGGTCTAAGCGACATGCATATACACAGGTCAGTACCTCAGAAAATGAATTTGATAATTCCAGCAAGTAAAGACGCTAATTCCTATTTTTAAAAATGAAACAGAGCTATTAATTCATGAGAAGGGAATACAATGAATGATGAAATTTGGTGAAATAGTAATCTCAAAGAAAATCTAATACCCAGAAAATTATCTCAGGGTTACATAGTTCTGGGAAGGATTGAAATGGAAAAACCCCAAATTAATTGAAAGGTTGCTTACCTCATCAATTCTGGCCGAAATTTATACGCTGGAGACAGAAGGAATTGAGAAGGAATCTAAACCCAGATAGACCCTGTAAAAAATGCATTTCAATAAAAAGAATTGGTAAACAGAAATGAAATTATCACTAGAGAAATAACGAGCCAAGAGAAATGCGGTAAATCAAAATAAAAACATTGAAATAAGGAACAGAGGGATTGTTACCTATAAATGATATCTAAAAATGTTGGTTCAAAAGAGGAATTGCGAATGAGGATCCCACTGAATTACACACATCATGAGAACAAGAGGATAGATGGCGTTACAGTAATACGTCCTTCAATCTCATATAAATTTCTCGCAAAAATGCAGAAGAAGTCTCTCTATGTGCATTGACTTCTCAATGCCAAATCCCAATCAAATGAAAAATGAAATGAAACGTTGAAACCCTAACGAAGGACATTCAATGACTGTAGAGTCCTCGATAAATCTCCACCGTTCATCTCCATCCTATAAGTGTCCTCTAAAAGTACGAGGCCATGTGATATTCAAGTGAGGACGTACCTCCATTAAAGGGCTTAATAAACGAAACGATAAGGTTGCAGATGGAAAATTTAATACAATATGGGGATGATCACAAGTGGATATGATAGCCCCGTTAATAAAATGAACTTTCATCGTCATTCGAGTTAATATGTCGGGATTTCAATATAAGTTAATAATATATTGAGTTATATGTGGTAGGGACATTACATTGAGTGGTATGTATTGAATACATAACATGTATATGGTTCATGTAGTAATATATATGTATAATGTTATTATGCCACCAACGAAAAATGGTAGAGTGATTACCTTATTCAACTAATAGCCTTAGTGTTTGGAAAAGTTATAAGAAATGAATTATAACTATAAATATAAAAAGTGGTAAGTATGTTCTAAAGTAATAAAAGGGAATGTTATAAAATTGGGAAGGGGAATAATGGAATTTAGGCTATAATAGATGTGGGGGACATGTATAAAAACCTAAATGTAAAATAAGTATGGTACTTATAAAATAAGTTTTAATAGTGGGCGGTATAAATAGACTTGGGAATTAAAATATAATAGAGGAAAATTCTAAATCATGACAGAGCTTGGTGATGAGAAAAAAAGAAAAGAAAAGAAATAAAAACCTTGGTTTTGCCTCATCATTTTTAAAATAATAATTGACGAGTACATTGGAACAGAACAATTGTCATGACTAGAAATAATACTAAAAGATTTTTATTTATTTTTTGGTTAATGGGAGTTGTTACAAAAGAGGACATGTTTGAATGTTTTTTATTGTGAAGGACCCGAGTAATTTCCCTTTGAGACCTTTTTTTCCTTGTCTACTCCCATTTAGATAAGCTAGTCTTCGTTTTAAAATGAATCGATACTGTTTGGAATTGACCCAAAACCACTTCCTAGCTTTCGCTGATGAGGCAATTTTCACTTGCCCTATAACTTTTGTTTCCATGGGTTCTGAAGTTTCTTGTCTCATTATCATGATGATAATAAGGGAAACCAAAGCCTCTGCCCAAAACTGACCCTACAGAAATGATTTCAACACTGAATTCCAATGTCAGGTACAAAGATATTGATTCTAGACTGTTAAAGTGTAAGATCAATCTTTTGTTTGGTTGAAATGCCTAAAATTCCCTTCTTTGCTTAAAGGGAAAGAACTGCATCAATGCCTTGAACGAAGATATTGATTGAAGAAGGTTAAAGCGAAAGGTCAGAATTTTGTTTCTTTGAAATATCCCTTAACACAAAAATTTCCTGCGTTACTGATCCAGGTGGATATTGGTGGCCACCCACCTATTCCATTTGGACCCGCACCATTAATTTTTTTAGTTTTTCAGTTTTAGCACAACTTACTATTTTTAGCAATTTTTCAGGTCATTAACTTCCAGAGCCGTTTTGAGGCCTTAATGATCCAGGTGGATATTGGTGGCCACCCACATATTCCATTTGAACCCCCACCATCGGTTCAGTCAGTTTTTCAGTTTCAACACAACTAACTATTTTTAGCAGTTTTTCGGGTCCTGAACTTCTGGAGCCATTTTGAGGCCCTAAACGATGTTTTTTGGGAAAACCGGGAGCAACATAGGTCCATTGATGGATGTTGCTCACATCAAAAGTTGTATTCCTTAGATAGGTATTTCTAACTAGGTATGGTGTGCGTCAAACAAAGATTGTATGCCAAAGTTACGTCCCCGAGAATTTGAAACACCAATTTACCCAAATGGGGCCCATAGTTTTGGCGCTTCATCTTCTAGGGTAAGGTTTTTGGATGTTTAGGGTTTTCCATTGTTTCCCAACAATAAATAGGCCCTCAAGCCTCATTGTAACATAGTTCAGAGGTCTGTAGCCACCACATATATTCTTAGAGATAAACTACCAACACCTTAGCTAGTTTATTTCCATTATGTCTGTAAGCATATTTATGTTATTTGATATTAATGAAATGAAGTATTATTTCAGCTGAATCTCTGTGTTTCTGTCTATTTATGTATTTTATTTCATTTTTTCATAAATCCGGATCAGTGGTATTAGAGCGGTCTAATCTTTCTCTATTTTTCTTTGCATGTCCCCAACGAGGTCAGGGTATAAGGAGTTAGGGCTCGATCTGGTTGAACCCTTGCAAGATTAGCCTCGCAAACCCCGACGACCTCCCATGGCGGAAGAAAAGAAAGATGAGGGAGCAGGAGATCCTATCAAAATATTGCTTGAGGAGGCCCTCGAGAAAAAAAAGAACGTGATGATGGATAACTTTTCTCAAATCCTTCAACAGCTACCCACCTACTACGCATCTGCATCCAACAACCACTTTGGAGGCGCCACTCCCTTCAAGGTATAGGTAAACTTTGACATTCTCGTATTTGAAGGCTAGATAAATGCAGACGCAATAGATACATGGTTGAATTTGCTAGAAGGGTATTTCTCGGTCCATGATTTCTCCGACCGATAAAAAAATATTTTTGCACTCCTCAAAGTTGGCCTCCATGTCAAGGACTATTGGGAAACCTACTGTGAGAAAAAGGACGAGAGAGAAGCCTCCCTGTTCTCGGCCGCACCCACTTGGAATTCATTCTGAGACAGCATCAAGGAAAAATATTGCCCCATGGGGAGCTATGAGGACAAGTACATCCAATGGACCATGCTGCGGCAGCAAAGGGATCAAGATGTGCACAAACTGACGAATTTGTTCCATGCCATGGGCACAAAGTTGGGTATTAAATATTCAGAGAGACATTTGGTGGTAAATTACTGCAGTTGTCTGCACAGACACATTTAGGAGGGAATGGAGTTCCTCAACATTACCTCGCTTGGCACGGCATATCGCTATGCCGCCAAGATCGAGCATAAATTTAAGTAGAAGAAGTGAGACTTTGTATCTGCGAATCCGAAGCCAGGGAAAGGTGCCCCCGAACCACAAAACAAGGGGCAGAGCCAAAGTGAGGCTACCCAGAACACCACCACAAATCCAAAGAAGGAGACGTGGAAGTGGTGCGAATTTCATAACATCCCCATTCATAGCACAAACGAGTGTCAGGCCAAACAGTCGCTAGTGGCCGAACTGAAGGAACCTGAATCAAATGCATGTTCTGATCCTGAGACAGAATTAGACAAGGGAGATGACAAAGTGAAGTAGATCATTGATGCGGACCCCCGTGCCATTATTTCCACCACCAAGCTCCAGAGGGAGGATCCCAAGGATCCAAAGGAGGGGGAGTGCCTCTTCCATTCGCAGATGTGGGTGAAGGGTTCTCCACTACAATTTATTGTCAATAGTGGAAGACAAAAGAACCTCATTTCAATATAGGTCATGAAGTGGCTCGACCTACCGACCCTAGCACATCCACAACCATATACCATCGGGTGGCTTCACCCAGGGAGAGATCTGCCAGCAGTGTCGCCTTCTGTACAACATCAAGCCATTCAGGGATGAGGTATTGTGTGATGTTTCTCCTATTGATGTAGCTGATGTATTATTGGGCCAACCATACTTGTGGAGGTAACATGTTCTGTATGAGTCTAGGCCTCGTTATGCTGTTATTACTTTAGGAAATAAGATGTACAGGATACCAGAGGTAGTACCACCTCCTGCCATCTCCTTAACTATTACAAAAAAACGCAGTAAGATTGTTTCCTAAACCAGGAAATTTATTTTTGTTACAAATTTCTCATAGGGAAAGAAGAATATTGTGGCCACAACCTCGAAATAGGGCTCCCCTGCACGACTGTAGCAGATGGAGAAAGTCGTGGAGGAATACGAGGACATTTTCTCCTCACCCATAGAGGTTCCTTTACACTGTCAAGACAAGCACTCCATTGATCTGACCCCCGACACACCACCGCCTGATGTTGCCATACCTCATGTGACTACACAGAAAGAATCCACACATGTACTGTCTGAGGCAACCAGATTTATTGAACGCATCCAGCATGTCTGCCAGCAGGTCCACGGCATCTTGGACAAATCCAATGCCAAGTTCAATAGAATTTGCCTCTTATGGAGGAACTTAACGCAATAGGGACCATTGCTTCCTAAGGAGGGAGGAATGATACAGGTGGATATTGGTGGCCACCCACCTATTCCATTTGGACTCGCACCATCAATTCTTTCAGTTTTTCAGTTTTAGCAAAAATTATGATTTTTAGCAGTTTTTCGGGTCATGAACTTCCGGAGCCGTTTTGACGCCCTAATAATCCAGGTGGATGTTGGTGACCACCCACCTATTCCATTTAAACCCCCACCATCATTTCTTTTAGTTTTTTGGTTTCAACACAACTTACTACTTTTAGCAGTTTTTTGGGTCCTGAACTTTCGAAGCCGTTTTGAGGCCCTAAACGACGTTTTTTGGGAAAACTAGGAGCAACATGGGTCCATGGACTGATGTATCTCACATTTAAAGTTGTAGTCCCCGGATATATCTTTATAACGAGGTATGGTGCGTGTCAAACACAGATTGTATGCCAAAGTTACGTCCCCGGGAAGTTGAAACACCAATTTACCCAAACAGGGCCCATAGTTTTGGCACTTCATCTCCTAGGGTTAGGTTTTTGGATGTTTAGGGTTTTCCATTATTTCTCAACAATAAATAGGCCCTTGAGCCTCATTGTAACATAGTTCAGAGTCCTGTAGCCGTCACATCTCTTCTCAGAGATAATCTACCAGCGCCCTAGCTAGTTTATTTCCATTATGTCTGTAAGCATATTTATGTTATTTGATATTAATGAAATGAAGTATTGTTTCCGATGCATATCTGTGTTTATGTCTCGGGCATGTACTAAATTATGAGACCGATAAGGCCTTACATTAGTGTATTTTCTGGAACCAACATTAATATGGCTGTTTGATTTTCCCTGAGAATGGGCAGGCTTTGACCCACTTGCTATAATTTATACAGCAGCTCAGGAAGCTCGAAGACCAACCTGCTTCGAATCAAACCTGGAACCTGCGTGAACCTAGAACCTGTTTCGAATCGAACCTGGAACCTACGTGAACCTGGAACCTGCTTCAAATAAAAGCTTTGGCTGGAACCACTCTCAAACCTTTGGCTTGAAATCCAATGAGGTTGTGTTCTAAATTATAATGTGCCTTCGAAGTGTGCACCAATGGAAGGGACCTCACAAGAAATAACCTACAAATCACACCTTTGCGTTTATCCTGAACCAATATCCCTTCATCCAAGTGGATTCCCTTAGTAGCTAAGGCATCTGCTTTTGGATTTAGATTTCTTTAGACATGGTAAAACTCAATTGTCTTAAATTTTCTTATTTGTATTTTTATTCTTTCTAGAATTGGGAATTGATCTCGATTGGAGTTCCCTTTAAGTTTATTCACTTACTGAATGATTATCATAGAGTCCCCAAATACCATTAATTCTCATATTTTCCTTGATGTGGCCAACTTTAAACCCTGCCACAAAGCTACAAATTTGGTTTGATTATTAGTAGTATGCCCCAAGCCTCATGCATATTGTAACTCTATATCTTCTTTGGGACGATGGATAACCCCTCTGGCTCTTGCCCCCCCTTAGTATGAAATTTTTTTGTTAATTTTTTTTCTTTCTTTTAATTTTTATTATTATATATTTTAATATTAACATTTTTCTATCTTTATTATTGATTATGTAAATCTAAGTCATTATCATTAACTTGTTATTCTAAAAAATAAATATCATTAAAGATTACCATAACCACTTATGCTTATACTTCAGTATGCCACACTGCTTTTGCTTGGCTAAGAGTTTGTCTTCCTCGAGGTAGGGAAACATGTTAATGGTCCAAGACCCAATGACATTTAGCAGGAGTGAAAGCCTGCCCCCTATAGACCACCAACTAGTAATTATAGGTGGTATGGTTTCCCTTAAATAATGATGATGATGATGATTAACGTCCACTAAGACCAATGTGGCTTATTGGACCTTAAGAAAATAAAGAGAAAAAGAATATAAATGTGACTCCTCAAAATCTTGTTTTTATGATCAAAGAGAAGGGAAAGAAGCGCTCCAAGATCGCTATAGATGGGCTAGCTTAATAAGTCAAGAAGATTAGAAGTGTGACAGATGTTAGGGAATTGAGAGCGGATGTGAGTATGAGTCGGGCAGTCTAAAATGAAGTGTTTTTCATCTTCCACCTTCTTAGTATCACGAATTTGACAGATTCTATCATTCCAGGGAGTTTTTGGAATCGATCACCGCCCGGTCTCACTTCAAAGCTCATGAGAATAGGTTTTTATCCTAGCGATGTTCATTTTTTTCTTAGTGATTGTCAACATAGAGAGATAATTTTGGTTATCAAGGGTGAGGTTTATCACCTCCTTATATTATCGAAGCTTCCTTTTACCCTCCAGCTCCTTATCCTCCCACAACTTGTCCTTAAACTTGGAGGTAATATTATCTTTGATACTATCTTTGCTTCCCATACTGTTCACCTCCTTAATCCCACTATTAATTTGACAACTAAATTATAATATTTTTTCTTAAAAATAAACGAAGTTGCAGACTACAAATACCTCGTAATTGACTTCAACATAAATTTAAGTTAGGATGGTTGTAGAAAGAAAAGAATTTTAGGGGGTTGGAAAGCATTTTATGCTCTTCAAAACAGGTGTAGAGAGGTAGAGCTATGGGATTGGAAAACCAGTCTAACTCTTTTTGGGCTTCTAGTGATTCTGTTGATTCTCTACGGTTGTGAACTGTGGGCCAGCAACACAATCGAGATGCAGTGGGTACAAATTGAGAAAATTCAAGGCGTTTGATTACAAACAAATTCAAAATTAAAAGTGCAGTTCCTTATGCTATCCTGTTAAGTGAAACATGGGCTACTCCTATTGAAGCAATTGCTATGGTGCGAGTCATAAGGTATTTGAAAAAAATTGAGCAAATGGAAGAGGGTAGATGGCCTAAGGTTGTGTTTAGTGACAAATTGTGCAAAAGAAAGAAGATTTGGATGCGCCAAAATAACAAATGATATAGTAATTAAGGTATTTTCTTGAGCATGTGTCCTACAAACAGTAAAGAGATAAAAACTTTCGTTATGGATAAGTTCCACAAACGTACTTGGGAGAAAGAGCTACGAAGAAAGAAGAAGTACTACATTGAAGAGTTTAGCCCCACTCATAACCATCAACAAAAGGCGTACATAGGGGCCAATATTTCTTGGAGATCTAAAATTCTTATTGCTCAATTAAGGATTAATTCTCATCAACTCCGTTGTCAAACAAGGTGCTAGAAAAGGCCAAAAGAAATGTGGAAGGAAAGAGTATGTATATTTTGCTCTTCCGGAAAAGTAGAAACATAAAAACATTTCATTTTAGAATGCGATGCCTTCAAAGACAACAGAGAAAATTATGCAGGTAGTCTGGCAGCTAGTTCTTAGGATAATCTATTCAACGAAGAATTTGTCGAGAAGCTAGGAGCGGTTATTGTAAAACTTCATAGGAAAAGGGCTGAATACAAGAGCAAGATGGAAAAGCAATCTGTCCCATAAACTATTTTTAACCTCGTGAACATTAAAAATACTTTCTTTCTTTCTTTCTATAATTTTCCCAAAACTTACACCACATGCATCTATACACATAAAATTTTTCCCGTTTTTCCGGGCAAAGTGTTTTTTTTGCCCGTTTTATTTATGCAATGTATGTCACATGACACGTATCATCCAATATAAACTATAAATAATAATTAGGGCGGCTCAATTTTTAAGTTAGAGTAATGACAACGGCGTTTTACATCCTAACCAATTAAAAAAATCCCAAACTTATACAATAAGGGAAGGAAAATCCTTTCAAAAATTTATTTAATAAGAAAACCTAAAAAAAGATTAAAGTATGCTATCAAAGCCTCCTTTTTAAATTTCATTCTTTATATTTTTAGATTTCTTTTTAAATTTTATTCTTTATATTTCTAGATTTGTATGGATTAAAAGTTGGAAAAACTAATAAAAAGTATACGATAGATACATTTTATATAGTTCAATTCCTTATTATTTTCCTTTCTAAAATATTTGATCTCCTCTCGCTCTCTTGATTGAGAATCACTTCTCTTCCAAGCATTTGTTTTTTATCCAAATATCTTAGGACTACATCTTTTAAGTGAATTTAAAAAACAAATTTTCAATTATAATATCCTTATTTAAAATGGAGTACCAATGCCATTTTTCGATTATGATATTCTTTTTAAAGTGGAGTACCAATATTCCTATTCCATGACACAACAATATAATATAATTTACTTATTTAGTTTCATTTTTATTTCTTTATTTAGTTTTTTGAATTGTGGGTGCGTGCTTAGGTATTGAATTGCACATTAGTGCTCTCATTTACATGTGGGTACCATTTCATATATATATATATAAAATTTGGTAATTGAAGAGGTTTTGTAAACAGTTTGTGGTTAAACTTTTTTCAAATCTAGAACTTTTTCTAAGTTTATCAATTCAATTTTCATATCTAAGACTTTTGCTTTATATAAGTTTATAGATTTTATTATATAGATTTTATTTCAATTAATTATGTTTCAAATTAGGCATTGATACACATAACATAGATTTGATCAACTAATAATAAATAACATGAATTCATTGTATTTTTACTTTGTCTACATTTTTTTTTTTTTTTTCTAAGTTAGAGTAATCTATTAACAGTGAAAAATATAGTACATCTGGCTAAGGCCATGACAGTGCCTACGAGGAGGCAATTTGAACTGACAGAGACTAGTTTTTGGCTGCCCTGCTAGAGGGAAACCAGCCTGAGGAACCACCAACTGAAAAAATCCCACGTAGGGGATCGAACTGGAATGTCTTTGACTTTAAACTAGGAACATAGACATTATATAGCTGTAACACTGGACCATATCAAAACTGGACCACTGTAAAGACTGAGACTGGTCATTAACAAAAATTGGACCAGAGTTGAAGGAAGCATGGAAACAACAAAACAATCCCTCAGAGAGGGCAGAGAAAAACAAAAGAGACAAATAAAGAGGGCCGAATTACTCATCCGGAGCAACCTCCTCGATCCTGCATCCGTATTCTTCTGGTTTTCCTTGAGCATGGGAGAGTTCTGCGTTGAAGTGGACAGCTGAGGGAGTTTCGATGACATTTGCCTAAACGCGTCCTGAGTCCTCCTGCAAAATCTCCCTGGTCTCGCTAGGCTGTCCCCTCGAGTCTTGCTGCACCGCTTCCAAATGTGCGCCGTCGATAGGAGCCTGCTCTTCCGGCGGATTCTCAGGCAGGGGCTCCTCCAGGAAGACAACAGAGATGGCCACAGTTACTCTTGGTATGTTGAGTGCACAATCGAACGAGAAGAGGGCTGTATGGGACTGAGCAGGCAGCGCATCACCTGAAGGTGAGTCAAGCCTGCGACCTGAGCGGAGCAAGCGACCACGGAAGAGGCGTGGGAGGCTGCCTGAGGGCGCGGAGGTATCTGACGGGGAAGTAGAAATGGAGGGCGAATGCCTTCTAGCCGAACGAGAAGACCCCCTCCTGCACTGCATCCTCTGCCGTAGCCTTGGCATTTTCGCAGCTGTAAAGGAGCTGGAGCTCTGAAGCGACTGAGTATTGACAGGGTTCGGCGCAGGTGGAATGACCAGAACCACCGTTGTAGACAAGCAAGAGCCTGCAAGCGAAATGTGAAGACTGTCAGCGGGCTCCAAGCAACAGGTAGGCGACTGCGCTTCCCAGTGGTGGTGCGCTCTCTAGCTCTGTCTTGAACATAATTACACCGCGAATTCATCGGCGTAGGGGCGAGCGGAGCCATAGCATTTAACAACTGGTTCCTGCAACAATTAAACCTCCGCATTGAATGTCCAGGCCTGTAAATCCGATGCGAAATGCTGTTGCGGTAGTCGAGGCTGCCTCGAACATCAACCTCTGTATAGAGAATCGACTCCATATCAAACGCCATAAAGAGCAAGCGGGGGTATTAAACACGATCAGGTGGGCTCAATGGTGCCGTGAGGAATGGCATGTGGCCTCCCGTCCGATCGCCTTGCGTCTAATCGCCTCCATTAACTACACTTGCACCCGCATCCGGGGACTTTGTCTACATTTTCAAATAAATGATTGTATAAGTTTGTTTTATCATTTTAAATATGTAATATTTATTATTCTTTTTACTAAATTATGGGAGAACATACATCTAGTGGTGGTATTGCATGGTTGATTATGACTGATCCTAGAGTCTAATAAGTTTTTCAATATCTATAATTCCGCCATGTTTTTGGATGTTTACAATTTGATCAAGTTCTCTTGTAATTCTTGTGGCAAGTTTTATTTCTATTTATGCTTCTTTGTTTGAGATGTCCTTAACTAATTTGGTACATGTATGCATCTAAATTTGATATCTTTAACCTTGAATTTTGTAGGGTATGGATTCCGGGTATCTAGCTTGTTTCCTTGTGTTGATTCAACAAAGAGTTTTAATGACCTAGGTGATCAGAATAATAATAATACCCCAAGCCAAAATTTCTTTTAGGAGGTCTAATAATGTATATGTGATGAGAAGAAGAACATTAAAGCACAATGTAGTTTTTCTTTATTTGTTAAAGGGTGCACGAGTCTTTTCAATTCTCTGAGGTGGCAAAGTAAGTACCATACTTTATATGATCATGAAATATACCATCATCCATCCCCATTCCAAATGTAGAAAAACATTATCTTATTGTGAAAATAACTACATGATCTCCAAGCCCATGGGGCATAGAAGAGTTAGTGAATGGGTTCACTATCAAGTAACTCTTAACATAAAGGTCACTGGTTTGAAACCTCATGGGTGTCCCACCTTCCTAACTCTCAACTAGAGGTTATAGTAGTAGTGATCAAATTCGACTCCATGTCACGCAAATACATGAGGTCTAGTTGTAGATTCCTCTAGTCACAAATAAAATGAAAAAACAAAAAACAAGAAGAAGAAGAAAAAAGAAAAACAGAAAATAGAAAGAAAAAAATACATGATATCCAAGTCTAAAATAAAGTATGCATGCATGAGGTTTTTATGTCTCATGTGTTTGTTCCTCCCCAGCATTCAATATCATTAATGCATTTATATGGTCTTCAATATTGTTTCCCTGATTACTTGAATATCATTAAATGCAAACATAACATAGACATATACATATATACATATATATAGTGTGTGCATATATGGTTAAGCCTCAAGGAAATTTTAAAGAAATAACCTTTTATATGTTATTGGTCTTATCTGAACCCATGGAAACAATGTGAGGCTCATAAAACAAGGCTAAATATTCATTGTTCAAAGCAAATTATGAGTTCAAAAGCACTCTAATGACAGAGAGTTCTTTATGATAAGGAAGACTTCTAAATTTTTTCTTATACACCTATTACATAGTATTTATCCTAGTAGTGAGTTGTCAATAAACTATAAATTATATAGACATCCTACTCCTTGGTAGAAGCAATCAACATTGAAAAATAATTTAAAATTATTCATTAATGTGATATATTAGTTTTATGAGAAAACTAGTTAGATTAAAAGTTTTGAAATTATAAAATCATTAAATGTTGGGTATCCATTTTTTAAATACTAAATTAAAACCATAAAATTATTGAATGTTTATATCAACTAATGAAACAATATTTACAAAATCATATATAAATTTCAAAGGTTGGTTGCATCACAACCATATATATATGAGATTAGATGTTCACACATATCAACAAGATTTAAATTACAAAAATATATTTATATCCATGGTAGGATTAAAAAAAACTTGTAGTCATCAAAATTAGGTCTTTATTCAGATGATCTTACATTTAAGAGTTGCCCTATTAGTCTAAAATGTAGTTGGCAAACACATTCAAGTATAGAATTGAACTCATGATCATGACTTGATATTATGCACTAAGTCATTTCTCATCTTAAAATTTGATGCATCCTCCCATACATAAATGCCACCATGTCTGTCTTTCAAAAATATCTCAACCTATATGATGTATTGATTCACTTGACGTTGATGCATAAATTGTGTCATCAACTAATAAAATGATTTTCTATACTTACATACGATTATTAATTACTAATTTGAGTTCATGTAGGTTGTCCCCTTCGTTTTTGGTAGACACAATGGCAATGTTTCTTGTAAATATAATAGATCCACATGTCATCACCAAAATTATGATATATTTTGTAGAATAATGAAAGATAGGTTTCTCAAGAGGCAAGAACTAGGAAATTAGGATTAGATCCTTGATTTGGAGGGATATATTGAGAAAATATTGTAGAGTATTGGACATGAAAGAAGTAGCAACAATAAAGCATCTATATTGCACTAACAATCATGAAAATGCCTAAGAAGTACCCAACATGTGTGTATGGAGTCACACAATGTAAAGACTTCAACCTATAAATGGTTTCAAAGATACTTGGAAAATTTGGTTTAATAATAATTTATGAGATTTTGTTGTTGTCGATGATGCTTATGGATGGATGTATGACATTGTTAGGTCCCCATAATACTAGTGTAGCCCCTTATTATTGTTAATGTAGCCCCATTATTGTTAATTTTGTGCCCATTTAGTCCCCATATTGTTGTGCCCATGTGGTTCCCATATTGTTATATTGTGACCCCTTAAACTCCTATATATAGAAGATAGGTTTTTTCATTTGTATCATCCAAGAAATGTTTATTTATTTAATTTAAAGGAAGTTCCCCCCCTTGAAGAGTCTGATTTCTAAGTCGTTGATATATATTTTCTTCTATTTTTTGAGCTGGTTCCATAACATTTGGTATCAAAGCTTTGGATTCTAGGGTTTCGATGTTGAAAATAGGTCATCTTGGAATTTTCTCTATAAATTTTTCCTACAAAGTTTCAGAAGCTGAAATTTTTACCACAAGAAGCCGAAATCCCAAGGAACTTCGTGTAAAAATTCCAGATCTTGGTTTGCTATATTTTCGGAGATATGATCTGAGGAAGTTAGGGTTTTTGGAGGCTCCAAAATTTCATCTCAAACAGGTTACCAAGGGAAAATCGTCATAACTTTCGTTTCATACATTGGATTGGAATTTTGTAAATAGTGGCCGAAAGTGCACGGACTGTAGTGTCTTATGTATCAATTTCAGAGCCTAAGGTCAAAACCATGACACGTGGTACGCGATACAAGTCCGCTCTATTGAACCAATATATAATTAGGCCATTGTGGGAGATTGGGCATAACTTTACCTTGAAGAATCCAGATTAGGTTTGAACTATGGCATTAGAAATAAGATTCAGAGTGATACCATAGGACTGAGGTTTAGATCTTCGAGATCTGAAACTACATAGTTACAACCATTTCAAGGTTGAGCTCCTAAAAGCAAGAAAAATGTGTGTATTTTTTAAAAAGATTTGCATAAATTTTGTTTAAAAAATCAGTTTGAAGTGATTCCAAGGGCATATTGAAGCATATATATCAATATTAAGTTCTAAAGTGCATCCAAAAAATAATTCCACACCCATTAAGCCCTCATAAAGCTCTACTATGACACATGAAGAGGAAGAATTGCAACATGATATCTCAAATTACAAGACTAAGTGCAGCAAATTTCGCTCTCACATACAACAACAAAAAATGAACTAGAAGCTAAGATGGATGGTTTGAAGGATGGCATGAATGGCATGGAAGCTAAGATCGATGGTGTAGAATGAAACATGGAAGATTTGAAGAAGGACATGGCAGGTTTAAAGGAAGGTTTGGGAAAGTTGCTACAAGAAAAGCTTCCCAATGGAGAAAAGGCAGTAGAGGAAACTCATGATGAGAACAAAATAAATGTTAATCATGATTTAATAGACTCTAATGTTGGATTTAAGACCCACCATATTCTAAAGATAAATATTAGGAATTTCGATGGCAAGGATCCCGTAGCATGGATACTACAGATGGAGCAATACTTTGATCTCCATAATGTGCAAAACACACAAAAGTTACGCATTGAAACTTTATATTTAGAACCCAATACATTTGTATGGTATCAATGGCTTTGCTCTCGTAAACAAATTCTCACTTGGTGAATATTTATTGATATGAAAATGACTGTTAGTTTTTGCTGTGCTAATATTACTTTCAGATTTAAATAAACTTTGCTTTGGTTTTCTTATCCATTGAGAATTTATCCATGAGCATGTGATTGTCTATCATTAAAATTGGTGAAATTTATTATTTTTCATGAAGTCAAATTCATTGAAACTAATAGTTGAACGACAAAAAATAAGTACACAACAAGCACAAATAATAGAGCTCAATACACAAGTTTTTGATGAAGGAGTTCACCCCTCCCGGGCTACATTTCCTAGGTCCAACTTCATAGTGTGGGCCTTTGTATTAGCTTCAAATGTGAAATTTTTTTGTTTACAGTATTCTGTTTCCTCTGCAACCTACTCCAATGGCTTCAAAACATCAAAAGCTACTCGAAATGACTCTTCCTGAGCTCATTTTGGACGAAAATTGCATGAGTTATGGAAAAAACAAGTTTTCCTAGTATTTCTCCTCTAAAACTAGAGTTTTTCCAGTTAACATGGCTATTTTTGGCAATTCTGCCTAAAAAGACACCTCTGCTATCTCCGTTGCTGTATTAAACTATGATTAATTTAAGATAAGTGGAGTTTAAGGATAAGATAAGCGCGTTTTTATATTTAAGTGCGTTTAGCGCTGATTTAGGATTAACGTAACTTAATTACGTTTAAATGTAATAAATCACGACTTAAAAATGCTCCACCAGATTGAATGGATATCGCTTGGTTTCCACCGTTGAACACATGGGAGGGGACTGGACCGAGGGGTTGGCCCCCTCCGAACCCCCATTCATGGCGCCTATAGTCTTTAAGATGTAGCAAAGAGGTATAAGGGTTAAGACCCATGGTATAGAAAGAGTGGTAAGGTGGTAGGTTGGCGGGCGGTAGGTCTGGATTTTGACCCCAACCCCTGTCATAAATTTTGTTGAAATGTTTAATACAACCTGTCTGCCATACTTGGAGCCTGTCTGCCATAATTTCCTATCCGCTAACCTGCTGTAGAGCACCTCACAAGTTAGTGTAACCTCCGCCATAGTGTTGTAAGGTTTCAAACTATAGAAATTATACAACAATCATGTATATCATGGATTCAATCTGATCTAACAATTTACTAAATTTAAATACTGAATCACTTCTACGAATCTTTTGCGGAATTAAAAACACAATCGACAATCACATGAAGCAAAGAAGAATCAATCAAGCCACAACACATATAATTTCCCAGGGAAAGCTTGCTGCTCAAAACCCCACTATCTTCTATTGTATATTCATCATGGAACCATGAAACAATTACATACAACTCTTCTCACAAGATTCCTCCTGTACTCATCTAATTGTCTCACACTGTCACACATAAAACTGACCAATACTTAGCCAATCTACTGCCTCCAGACAACCTGCCTTGCTTGTGCAATCCCTGATGAATGCAATCCCTAAAGAATATGAATTTTGGCCTTCCTTGACTACGCAAGTATCATGGGCACTCCAATGGGTGTTTGGTTGCATGGGTGCAACCCAATAATCCTATAACTGATAGTCAACTTCCCTTTCACCTAGATCTCAACTGGGTCTCCACTGGATCTGACATGCATGTAACTAATAATAGTAAATCCTCAGTTGCATGTGAGATCACTGATTGTGAATTAATTAATATTTAATTTACTTGATCTCTCATTAGTGTATCTAATAGTTACAACTAGCACAACTAAGTTTAAATCACTTAACTTATTTAAATTGATTACAACCTGCATTAAATAATGCACCATTGCACTTTGAACTTTGTTACAACTAGGATTACTCTGCATGCCTCACCAACCACCTCTAACTTGAAATTCATGAGCTATCTGAGTTTATCACACTCAGTTAACTATTACAAGTTATTCTGAGACTAGATTACATTTTATTGCCCATATTAATTAAGGGATAACTAAAATAGACATGCACCAAATTTAGCCCTGTGGGCCCCACCCTAGTGTAGGTGTTGAATGCACTAGGCGTGGGTGCTGAAATTTTCTTGTTGAATTTCAAAACTCCCTCTCAACAAGAAAGGGATTATGCTTCACCCTGATCCTGCCTCTATGGTATTCGAATTTTCTCCTAGTGAGCACCTTTGTCTGAATATCTGCATCCTAATCTTCCGTGGGAATGTACTGAAGCAACATTACTCTTCTCTGCACACAACATCTAACATGATGGTACCATATATCTATGTGCTTGGGCCTATCATGAAACACATGATTAATCGAGAGTTTAATGCAACTCTGATTATCACAATGTATCACTGTTGTATCCATCTGAGAACCAAACAAACCAACCAAGATCTTTCTCATCCAGATAGCCTCACATGCAACTTGACTTGCTACCATGTACTCTGCTTCTGCTGAACTGAGTGCCACATATTGTTGCTTCTTGTTGTACCAAGAAACTTCTGTTGATCCTATGCTAAAGATCCCTCCTGATGTGCTGTTTTTGTTTGATGGACTGCCTGCCCAATCTGCCATGAAGCCTTGAAGCTTCACTCCATCTGTCCGTTTGTACCATAGACCATAATCCGATGTGCCCCTCAGGTATCTCAAGACATGCTTCCCCACCTTACAAAAGAGCTTGGTAGGCTTAACCATAGCTCGGCTCAGCTAATTAACTGTGTAGCAAATGTTTGGTCTAGTGTTCACTAGATACATCAGTGAACCAACTAACTACCTGTAGACAATAACATCCACTACCTCTCCAGAAGTAGCATGATCTTTCTTCCAATTTCCTGGAAGAGGAGTATCCATGGGTTTTCAACTCTCCATGTGCAACTTACCTAGTATCTCCTTGGAATACATGTCTTCAGACACAAAAATTTCACCATCCTGCTACCATATTTCCAAGCCAAGGAAATAATGAAGGAGTCTCATGTCCTTCATTTCGAACTCCCTTGTAAGATACTCCTTGCATGAGTGTATCAGATGCTCATCACCAGTAAAATTTAGATCATAAACATAAAGAAAAATAATAAATAGCTTACCCTCAACCACAATCTAGTACAGGTTTGCATCTACTTCACTTTTGGTGAAGCCCAGTCCGGTGAAATAACTGTCTATCTGAATGTACCAAGCACGAGGTGCTGGCTTCAACCCATATAGTGCTCTCTTGAGTCAGCACGCATGTGACTCACTATTGAAGATCTCGAAACCTTTAGGCAGCTCTATGTACACTTCTTCCTCAATGATCCCATCGAGAAACGTAGTTTTCACATACATCCGATGAATGCGCCAACCAATATGCGCTGAGAGTGCAAGGATGGATCTAATGGAAGAGTACCTTGCAATAGGTGCAAAAGTATCATCATAATCGATCCCCTCGATTTGTGAGAATACTCGGGCCACAAATCTAGCCTTGTATTTCTCCACACTCCCACCATTAAATTGCTTTACCTTGTAGATCCATTTAGATCCAATCACTGATTTGTCGATTGGTCTTGGGACAATCTCCCATGCATTGTTATTGACAATGGAGTCATACTTCTCCACCATTGCATCAATCCAAGTTGGTTGCTGCACTGCTTCCTGAAAGGAAGATGGTTCAGTCACAATACATTTTCTCATAAGAACCATGTGTCTGCTCAACTTAGTGTTACTAAATTGATGTCATAAATTGTCAACCAGGGCTAGTAAACTGTTGAAGTGAAGTGCACTATATGTGCCTAGGTATATTCTTCCTACTTCGTTGTGTTTAGTGTTTTTCTAGTGTTTTTGGTTTTGTATTTTTTGTGTTAAGAGGAAAAGAACTAAATTGTTGGCAAAGAGAAGTTACTGATCATACTAAAACAGAACAAAATCTACTCTAAACTGTGTATGACACCTAAGAACAGAAAATGCTAATTCACAAATTGCAAAGCTTGACAAGGAAAGTAACTCATAACATTAACTCAGTCCAATTCATTTCATTAGAAGTATGTTGGAACAACTTGAGAAAAGGATAAGTTTGATGTAATGAAGTTCTCTATAGTAAACAACAACTTACAATATTACAGAGAAAATCTCATCCATAGTTAGAAATTTTTTGGAACAATTTGAGAAAAGATTATCTGCAACATAGTAAGGAACCATATGCTAAAATGACTTATGACACTAAAATTAACCCATTCTGCCACTCAAAATGTTACTATTAAGCCTCATTCAAGGGTTAGAGATCTCTTTGAATAGCTTTGGAAAAAGGCTGTTTGCAAAATTATGAGAAATTGCAGAATAGTCAAGGACTCAAAATGATATAACTAATTCTTATCCATATGATGATGATGTGTTAGAAGAGATTACGAACAAGAGCAGTTTGTAAATAATGAAGGCCTTTAAGTCTAATTTAACAGAACTAGAATACAACTAGCTAATAAAACTTGAAATACAATGAACAGAACTGAACTAAAATGCAATTAACCTCCGAAGTACTACAGCTCTATCTCATTCACGTGTTAGTGATATATTGGAACAATTCATGAGAACAGGATTGACTGTAATATTCGATGTAAGTAGACATAAAAAATAATGCTCAGAAAACTACCTAGATTAAGAATGAAACAGAGCTAAAGTTACTTATCTAGAAGATATGCACAAAGCCTCTCAGATAGTAGGGGCCCTCTACCATCAGATTAGCACACGAATCCTTAACTCCTTAATGTTGCCTCAAATCATGCATCAAATTTGTACTTCTTTCATTAAAGGGAAAAAATGCTTCAGAAACAGAGTATTACGGTCTTTTGAGAACTAACAACAAAACATCAACTAACTAACTGTCTCTCGGTTCACCGAGTTATTCTTATAAGAAAAATACATAACTGTCATTGAGTAGAAATAGGCATAGGTGTCTTTTTCAATCAAAATCGAATTAGAACTCCTGTTGAGGACTCGTACTTCACTGAAGACATCTGCAGAGTCCTTGTCCTTGTAGAAGTCTACTTCTTAATTTTAGCTTCCTCCACGTGCATAACCACTTGCAAATTTTTTCTCAGACTTCGTAGAGGGCAAGGAATGATGTAGGAGATTTTTGTAATTTAACCATATGCGTTTTCCCTTGAAATGACACCTGTAACCTATGTAAACATGAAGATGGCTGCGGAATATTCGACTAGCTACAGAATGGCTGCATTCTATAGCTAAGTCTGATAAAAAATCACTATGACAACAAAACCACAAAAGTTTAGTAAGTCAGTTATTGCATGCATTCTTAAAGTAAATTTATTCATTCCTATTGATCTTTTAAGCCTATAATTAACAGAGGATAAATGGAATGAAGTGAAATTTGGTGAAAGGAAAGGACATCTTTGGGGCTCAACACCATGTATCCAGTAAACCTGTTAGGAGACTCTCTCTGTCTATGATGTGAAGTAGGGGCTCCTAAATTCTCTACAACATTAAGTCTCAATCTATCAACTTCCGTGGTGCACCTTCTTCCATTTCTGATGGATGGCTCTGCATGAGTGTTTTCCGCCACTCCATGATCCTCCTCATGTTGCTGCTCCACATCTTGAGGCTCATCCTTGGGAACCAACATTTCCTCCTCTGCATGCAAGTCTAACTCCCTCTCAAGGGACAACCGCATGGATTTCTCCTCATCAAATTTTATATCTCGTTGCACAATAGTCATTCTACTATTTGGAAAATACACACGATAGTTGTGGGGTGTTTCAGTGTACCCAAAAAAAATCCCAATCTCGACTGTCGGTTCTAGCTTCTTCCTAGCGTCCTGAGTCATAAGAACATAAAAAGATGAGCCAAAAATATTAAAGTGTGAAACATCAGTTTTATTACCAATGAAAGCCTCTTCTGGTTTACTCCTGCCAAGTATCCTATGAGGACAACGGTTCTGCAAAAATACCGCAGTGTTGCATGCTTCTCGCCACATATGCATCTGTAGGCCTTGATCATGAAACATCGCTCTTGCTGCACCCACAATCATTCTATTCTTTCTTTCAACAACACCATTCTGCTGTGCGTTATGAGGCACTATCAGTTCTCTTCGAATTCCTTCTTTGCTGCAGAAGTTATTAAATTCGTTAGAGATGTATTCACCACCATTATTGCTCCTTCGAGCTTTCACTTGCTTCCCCAACTCTTTCCTCACCAGTGCTTTAAACTCAAGAAACTTTGAGAATGTCTGGTATTTCTTCTGCATGAAGAAGATCCAGTAATTATGAGAAAAGTCATCAACAAATATCACATAGTACTTATGTTTTGTTGTCAAAGAAACAGAGAATGGTCCACACACATCTATGTGAACTCTCTCAAGGATCCCCGAAGCTCAATTCTCCTTCTCATGAAAGGTGATATTTACATATTTTCCCATAGTACATCCCTTGCATGTGTCTGACTACGCAAGTGTACCCCTCGGAAGACCAGTAGAAATCTGTTGTATGACTTTCAAGGCTCCATGGTGAAGATGGCCCAATCTCCTATGCCATAATTCGCCCTCATCCCGGCTCACCACTTTGTCCACCTTGCCCATCAATGCTGTGCAACCATCTACATCCAGCTTGTAGAGATTCTTAACTCGAATCCCTATCTTGTTGGCTTGTCTTGTTGTTTTGTGTCGCAAGAAATATTTTCATTCACTAAAATAACATCATAGCCTCTACCCTCCAACATTTCAACTGAGACTAAATTTTTCTTCAAACTTGGTACATGAATTACATATTTTAATTGAAAGGGTTTACCTGACTGCCTCTGGAAGGTAATAGTTCCAATCCCAGTAGCACTGTACCTTCCTTCATCACCCATTTCTATATGCATCTGGAGATCCTTCTCCTCCAAGCTACTGAAAAGTTCCTTATCTCCCGTCATGTGAAAGGAAGCACCACTATCCAAATACCACACAGATCCAAATGCACTTGACACCATGCATGTGATCAATGATATGTCAAGCTCAAATTGCAAGGCCAAAGCCTCAGCAACTGAAAATCCTCCAACCTTGTTTTTCTTATTTTTTTGTGGCCAGTTAGTAGCATAATGCCCATGCTCGTGATAGTGAAAACACTTCACCCTGGACATATCTCGCTTCTTTCCATCTTTGGACTCAGATTTGGAATGGAATTTATTCCCCTTCTGCTTCTTTTCCTTGGTTTCCAAAGCACAATCTTCTTCATCTTCATTCTTATATGAAGATCCATCTCTGGTGTTCCTTCTGAACTCCCCCTGCACCAAATCCGACCATAGTCGTTCCTAGTCTAGCAACTTTTCTCTTCCAATGAAAGAGTCTTGATAACTGTACAAACTCTTGGGAAGTCCTAGGAGAGCCAAGCTCACCAAATCATCATCAAAGACAATTATACCAACTCTCCCTAGTTCATATTGACATTGGACAAACTTTGTTAGATATTTTGGTATGGAGTCGCATTTCTCCATCTTGATCTTCCTGAGTTTATCTTTGAGCGCAAATTTCCTATGGTCGTTGCTGCTCTGAAATAGATTTTTCAAAGCCTTCCACATTTCATATGGTGCGGTTTTCCCATGGAGGCTTGAGATAATGTGGTCTCGTACTCCCTCCAATAGGATCCTCCTCGAATTTTCCACTTTCTTTTCCCACACATCAAGGTTTGTAACATCTGTCACAGCGGGTTTAGGAACATCATTGTCAATGAATTCCTTCAAGCCATTGTCTTCAAGTACTGCACCCATTCTGTCCTTCCAAGCAATATTGTTTGAGTTTCCCTCGAGTGCATACTCCAACCTCAAGCCATTGAAAGAAATCAATTGTAGCATCAAGAAAGTCTTTCTACAAATTCGAATTCTATCTAGTCACAAACTCAGCTCCTCCTTCACAATTGTGATTTCTTGTGCTCTGATACCATGTAGAAGTTATATAACAAGCATGTATATCATGGATTCAATCTTATCTAACAATGTAATAAATTTAAATACTAAATCACTTCTACAAATATTTTGTGGAATTAAAAACAAAATCGCCAATCACATGAAGCAAAGAAGAATCAATCAAGCCACAACACAGGTAATAAAGCTTACTGCTCAAAACCCCACTATATTATATTGTATATTCAACACGAAATCATGAAACAATTACATACAACTCTTCTCACAAGAGCCCTCCTGTACTTAGCTAATTGTCTCACACTGTCACACATAAAACTGACCAATACTTAGCCAATTTACTGCCTCTAGATAGCCTGCCTTGCTTGCGCAATCCCTGGTGAATGCAATCCATAAAGAATAGGAATTTTTGCCTTCCTTGACTACACAAGTATCATGGGCACTCCAATGGGTGTTTGGTTGCATGGTGCAGCCCAATAATCCTACAACTGATACTGATAGTCAACTTCCCTTTCACCTAGATCTCAACTGGGTCTCCATGTGATATAACATGTATGCATCTAATAATAGTAAATCCTCAGTTGCATGTGAGATCACTGATTGTGAATTAATTAATATTTAATTCACTTGATCTCTCACTAGTGTATCTATAGTTACAGCTAGCACAAATGAGTTTAACTCACTTAATTAAGTTAAACTGATTACATCCTACATTAACTAATGCACCACTGCACTTCGAACTTTGTTACAACCAGAATTACTTTGCATGCCTCACCAACTACCTCTAACTCGAAATTCATGAGCTAACTGAGTTTATCACACTCAGTTAACTATTACAAGTTATTTTGAGACTAGATTACATTTTATTGTTCGTCTTAATTAAGGGATAAAAAAAATAGACATGCACCAAATTTAGCCCTGTGGGCCCCACCCTAGTGTAGGTGTTGAATGCACTAGGCGTGGGTGTGAAATTTTCTTGTTGAATTTCAACACAGAACATAGGTTATAAAAAATGTGCGTTGAAAAATATATATACTCCACCATCGTAGGTCCACTTTGAAATATAGGTCGAAGTATCATGGGCACTCCAATGGGTGTTTGGTTGCATGGGTGCAACCCAATAATCCTACAACTAATAGTCAACTTCCCTTTCACCTATATCTCAACTAGGTCTCCACGTGATCTAACATGTATGCAGCTAATAATAGTAAATCCTCAGTTGCGTGTGAGATCACTGGTTTTGAATTAATTAATATTTAATTCACTAGGCATGGGTGCTGAAATTTTATTGTTGAATTTCAACACAGAACACATGTTATAAAAAATTTGCGTTGCAATATATATATACTCCACCATCGTAGGTCCACTTTGGAATATAGGTAATATATGTGTGTGTGTGTGTGTCACCTAATTTGACCATAATGCCAACTTTTCCATTGGGGGAGGGGGGGGGGGTACGTGGCATGCCATGTTGCCCTTCCGCATTGACTCAAAATTCCTCCACATAATAAAGATAATGAGCCATTAATAAAAAAATTCCAACTTGAGAAATAGACGAAAAATTCAACTTCCCATAGTAACCTTGGAAAATCTGAAGATGACACTTGTCACAGTGTCACTTGCTGAAACTAGAGAATACCCTGTGAAGTTGACTAGACTTGCCACATCATTCCTATACCTGTTCTACTCATACAAACTCGAAATTTTATGAAACAAGTTGCGTTGGAATCCTGGAGATGAGCTCTATCCAAGTGTTCAAGTTCGAAGCATTTCTGAGCACTTTCAATTTTGAGCTAAAAACTGAGCCTTGGATCATTCCTCCTCACTAGAAGCCTTTTGGACCCCAAAATATACTATCAATTGTTCAGATAGTGAGGGTAGAACTCCCTCACTCTTCTAATCTCCAACCATTTGGCCTTTGAAGGATTTTGACCCTTGAGTCCCACTCCCTCTTCTTGAAGTTCTGATTCTTCTATCAAGTATGAGATCTTGTTGAAGTTCATCAAGATATTATGTCAGGAAATAATATATTGATGGTAGTTGAACATGCTCTCCTTGATCATCAATCAAAGGAGGCTCAAACAATCTCAAATTCTCAACATTAACGATAGAATACATTTGCATATAAGGAGGAAAATCTAGCTTGAATGTATTTGTACCAATCTTTTCCAGAATTTTAAACGGACCATAACGGATTGGTTTGAGCTTTTCACCTTCCCCTTGCAATCTTTCTTTGCTTATGTACAACCAAAATTCATCACCAACTTCGGATTTGTGATCAACCCGGTGTTTGTCATGCCTTGCCTTGTAGCTGATTTGACTCTTTTCAAGTTTCCCTTGCACGGTGTGATGTATCAACTGATTTTCTCAATGAACTTCTTGCCTTATCTATGTCACTATGACCATCTATAGTAACATATTTCTCAAAGATGAAGTCCAATGGCGATCTTGGAAAATAACCATAACATGCCTCAAATGGCGATGTTTTTGTGGAAGAATATTTTTCCCTATTGTATGCATGCTGAATGTAGTGCAACTGTTCATCCCACAACTTGGGATGCTTGCTGCAATAACCTATAAGAAGATGAATAATGGTCCTATTCACCACCTCTATTTGACCATATGTTTTTGGATGAAACTTTGTACTCTTCTTCAACTTTGTGTCCATAATGTTCCATAATTTTGACCAAAAATTCCCAACAAATTGAGAATATCGATCACTTACAATAGAAGTAGGAAGACCAAAATGGACCCAAACATTTTGAAAGAAAAGATTAGCAGTTTGTTCAGCTGTAATGGTTTTCTTACATGACATAAAAATGCACATTTTTCTGAACCTATCTACCACAACATACAAATAATCATGACCTTTCCTTGACATAAAAAGACCACCTACAAAATCCATTGAGATACTCTCCCAAGGATGTGAAGGAACCATAAGTGGAGTGTATAATCCAAGCTTCCTATTGCTAGGATTACTTGTTGCACATAAAGAAAATCCTCTTATAAAATGAGATACACTATCAATCATGTGTGGCTAATAACAATACCTTTGGAGATTTGCTATTGTCTTGCCTACATCGAAATGTCCTGTAATAAATGATGTGTGCGCCTCCCTTATGATATTGTTTCTTTCTCCCTGTGGAATACATAACTTTCCCAAGTGATACAACAAATTGTTATGCACATGATAATCTAGCTCTTCATTTTGGTTTAATTGACTCAAACTCTCATACACATCTTCAAAATCACTATTATTTTCTTATTGTTCAATGTAAATTTCATGCATAATGGAATTGTGTTCTAGTATAGTAGCTGAATTTACAATAGGCCTAGAGAGCATATCAACTACCTTATTGTAGATTCCCTTTTTGTACTTGATAACCAAATTAAATTGTTTTAAAAAACCCATCCATCTGAAATGTCTTAATTGCTGCAACTTTGACTGTAATTGTAAGTACTACAATGGCTGATGGTCGGTATGGATAATGGTATCTTTCCCCATCAAGTAATGCTTCCATTTCTTTACACTTTGTACCAATGAAGATAAATATTTATCATAGGTGGGATATTTAGTCACAACTCCATTAAAAATTTCAGAATGAAATGAGATAGGCTTACCATGTTGCATGAGCACTGCTCCCATAGCATAATCATTTGCATCTATTTGGATCTCAAATGACTGTCTAAGATTCGGAAGTGCTAAAACCAGTGCTGAACTTATATTTTGCTTCAAATGTTGGCAATATGATGCAGAGTGTTGTCCTTGATGGCAACCCACTGAATGAAGATGAAGACATGAGATTGTTGGCATGTGTTGTCCTTGATGGCAATACACCTGATGAAGTTATTCTTGACTTGATGGACTTGGTAAATGATGTAAATCTGATGTGATAAGATGTTTGTTGACAATATGATGAAGAGAGTCGTTCTTGAATGGCAACCCACCTGATGAAGATGATGGCAACTTACTTGATGAAGTTGTGCTTGATAGAATATGTCTTGATGAACCTGTTTAAAGATGAAAATCTGATGTATCTACAGTGAGTACAGAAGGCAATGAAGAAAGGAATTCAACATGTGGTAAATCTATGGTGAAAAGAGTATGTCTCAAGGCATACGCGGATCTGTCTAGGGGAAGTCGCGTATGCATGCGGGAAACAACGTTCCAAGTCGCGTATGGGTAAAAGCGCTCAAAAAGTGCAAAACCAGGGGTAACCACCATGGTATTGACCCATTGTATTGGGTTATGATTCGTCTAAACAACCCCGTCCAGGAATACCATCGGATGTAATATTGTTTTGGCTCATGGTATTGAAAAAGGGGCTCATGGTATTGAAAAAGGGTAAACCTATATAAGGAGAAGAAATTCATTGTGCAAATTATGAGTGTGGGGGCAAGATGTCCGAGCTTGAATGAATACTTCTCTCTGGAGTATATCTGAATGGAAAGGGTTACAGTTGAATGAAAGATCTGAAAGTATGATGCACCAATGATGGAGTGAAGAAGAAGGGGATCTAGATCTGTATTGTACTTGCTAGATCTATTTATGGAATGATTAGATCTGAGATGAGGCGAACATCTGTTTGAAGTAAAGGGTAAAATCTGTGTGATGTATTTGTTCTGAAGAATTGCAATGACCTAAAATATCTGAAGAACCATACGCTAGTTCGTCGCAGAGGAAGCGCGTATATACGTGGCTTTGCTGAAGATAAAGCGCGTATGCACAGTGAAATTAACTCTGTAATTTGTACAGAGGTATACGCAGGTTGATGTGGACGAAAGCGCGTATATACGCGACATTAGTAAAAGGAAAGCGCGTATGCAAACTAGGGTTTGCTGAAGCATGGGGTATGAAATATCTGATCTGATCTGCTCTGTTTTAGCTATCTGTTGTTGATGTTTGACTGTGCTTAAATGTATGGAGAGGGTCCAGTCTGAAAATAATATGAAACGTGGTCTGCAAGTTGTGTTCTATTGAAGTTGTTGGATCCAGTGTGAAAATTGATGAAACGTGGTCCATAGAGGTGCTGAGGGCTGTAGCCTTCAGTCAGGGGGTTGTAGCTCCCTTCCAGGAGAGGCTGGTAAACGAGCGCAGGTGGGTGCCTGCGTGCTGGTAGGAGTCTGCACCAGCACATAAGTTGTAAGATGTTTTCTCAATAATAAAATATTGAAGGCTGAGCAACGGCATCGATGGTTTTCTCCCGACTTGGGTTTCCACCTAAAAATCCTGGTGTTCATGTGTGATGTTTTGTGTGATGGTTTACTCTGTTCTTACTGTTCATGTTTAATGTTTATTAAACATCTGATAAATGAATGTTGGAATAATTTATGTGAAGAACTAATGACATAATTAGATATCTGTGCATACGCGAGTTTCAGAAAGGGTATCCGCGTATATACGCGAGTCTATTTCAGGAAAGTAGTGTATGGGTTTTAGAAGCAAGAAAAAGTAAAAGTTTTGAATTTGCAGTAAATACTGATTCACCCCCCCTCTTAGTATTTTTCCCAACATCAAAGAATCAAATGCTTTCTGTTGTACATCTGCCCAATGGAAGACTTTCTTCACACTTGTCAATGAATATAACAGAGCTGCAATGGAAGAAAAATTAGCAATAAATTTCCTCCAATACTGTGCTGCCCCCAAGAAGCTTCTTACCTCTATAACTGTATTGGGCTTGGGAAAATTCACAATGACCTCTACTTTGGAAGGATAAATATTCAACTCACCTCCTCTAACAATGTGTCCCAAATACACCAAAGAAGTCTTTCCAAACTCGCACTTTGACATCTTTAAAAATAATTGCTCTTTTTTTCAAGACATCAAGTACCTTGTTCACATGCATGACATGTTCTTCTCTTGACTTGCTAAATATAAGTATGTAATCTAAGTAAAAAATGACAAAGTCATCTAGAAATGGTCTAAGTACATCATTCATGACTCTCATGAAAGTAGTTGGTGCATTTGTTAAGCCAAATGGCATAACTAGCCACTCATACAATCTTTTCTAGTTTTGAAAGTAGTTTTCCAAATGTCCTCTTCAGCTATTCTAAATTGATGATAACCACTTCGTAAGTCTAACTTAGTGAAATAATT
Source organism: Pinus albicaulis (assembly GCA_034641835.2). Classification (NCBI taxonomy): domain Eukaryota; kingdom Viridiplantae; phylum Streptophyta; class Pinopsida; order Pinales; family Pinaceae; genus Pinus; species Pinus albicaulis. The sequence goes on along the minus strand of CM076569.1, from coordinate 996,952,352 downwards.
TTCATGTTTTAACTGATCAAGAAAGTCATCAATGCGTGGGAGTGGGTAGCGATTCTTTACCATGATTTTATTCAGTGCACGGAAATCAATACACATGTGCCAAGTCCCGTCCTTCTTTGGAACCAAAAATATTGGTGAACCACATGGCGAAGTAGATGGGCGTATGATACCTTTGTTAAACAATTCTTGAATTTTCTTCTTGATTTCCAAACTTTTCATATTTGACAACGATACATACCAATTTTTGGAAGTGGAACATCCCGTTGTAGCTGAATCTCATGTTGAATTCCCCTCTTGGGTGGTAACCCCTTTGGTTCTTGAAAAATCTCTCCATGTTGACTTACCACATCAAACAAATCATATTTCAATTTTTCATCACATCCATCAAAAGATTCATAGTCAACATCATCCTTTTTCTTGATCATGAGAAGCACACAATTTTTACTTTTATTTATTAGCCCCTTGATTTTCCTTGCATTAACTAAAGAAATGTTCAGTTTCTTGTGATGAGATCTGACAATATACTCCACCCCATCCTTGATCAAATTTTTTTTTTTTCTCATGGTGATAAAACACCGCTTTCCTATCATACAAATATGGACTTCCCAAGATAATCCCAGAAATGTCAAGTGGAACCACATTTAACTCGACTTCATCAACAAAGTTTGCAGTAATAGAAAATCTAAATATGCATTTCCTTGTAACCCGTAAATTGGAATTCTTAATTATCCAACCCAAAGGGTATGGTTTATGATGTGGTACATTTTCAAGGTTAAGCTTTTTGACTAAGTCTTTTGAAATCAAGTTTTCTTGTGACCCCATATCAAATAATGCATCAATATTTGTATGATTAGAAATCACTCTAACATGGAACAATTTTATCCTTGTGTCTTCATTTGGAGTGTTTTTGTGACTGTTTGAGGAACTAGAAATTGTTATGGCTTCCTTTCCTTTGTTAACCATGGTTACTATCTTGGTTTCATTTCCTAAATCGGATCCAATATCTTGTTGTGTAGTGGCAGTCGTCTTTTGTTTCCCTTTGTTATTTGGCCTTAATTCGGGGTGTAGTTTCCAAAAATGGGATTCATCATGCTCCTCTTTGGAATAATGGTTGCATGTAGTTTTCTCCCCTTATTTCTTGATAGTTGCATTCTTCTTTCCCTTCCATTTTCCTCCCTTCTCTTTTCCCTTACCCTTGAATGACTTCTTCTTACTACCCTCTTCAGGAAATTTCCCCCCCTTGCTTCAAGATTCTTGGCTTGCACACATTCTTCATCTAAGTTGTTTGGGTTAAACATAAGGATAATATGTTTCAAGTAGGAATGTAAACATCCTATATATTTCAAGAGTGTATGTGAATTCAGGTTTACTCCTAGAAACAAAGCCCTCTTTCTAAACTCCTGAGTGTACTCTTGAATAGTTTGGCCTTTGAGATGCATAAAGTTTTTCCAACTCATAATTTCTTTTTGCATATAGGCTAATAGATAAATCTTCCTTTTAATGGAAGAAATGAATTCAACCCAAGAAATGGAAATCTTACCATGGATTCACATTTCCTCTTGTGTTTTTGCCTCCGACCAAACTAGTGCTTCTCCTTATAGCCTCAATGAAGCCAACTGGATCTTGATATTGTCCTCTTGTAGATTTTGAATTCCGTAGTATACTTCCAATTGGTGAATCCAATTCTCTAGCTTCTCAGCATTAACCTCTCCATTGTATGTGGGAAGTTCAAACTTGATGTCCAACTTGAGTAATGGAGTCTTTCCTTTTGGGATCTTGGAATGAGTGTGGGTATGAGTTTTTATGGTGGATGTGGAAGATGAAGATGCTGATGAGGGTGAGGAAGATGAGGATGGTGGATATGGAGGTGGATTTACTCCACTACCTTTTGAGATCTTCTCTTCATCCTTCTTACCGTTTTAAGATCCTTCTCCATGTGGAGGCTTTGAACCTTCTCTAGCTCTTTCTGCAATGAATGCTTCATACATGAATTCAACCATTCTTTGCAACTCTTTGAATTTTTTCTTAACATCCTCTTCTTTAGAATTTTCATGAGTCTCTTCATAGCCTGAAATTTTTTCTTTGGATTCAAGCTCAACCTCTGCAACTTGTACCTCATCAATCACTTTAGCCTCTTGTGCAATTTGTACCTCTTCAATCTCAATTAATGGAGATGGAATTTTAGGTGCTTCAGGTGTTGCTTTGAGTGATACTTTGGGTGATGATGATGCTTTCTCAGCCTTCTTCCTTCTTGTTCTAATCTCAGGACTAGCTACCAATAGCTTCCCTTATTCTCTTTGCAATCTCAACGTTGTAAGCATCACAAAAATTGAAACTATTAAAACCCTTCAAGTAAAAAAAGCAAGAAACCTTGTGCTCTGATACTAATTTGATCTGTAAATGATTGTTAGTTTTTGCTGTGCTAATATCAGTTTCAAATTTAAATAAATTTTTCTTTGGTTTTATTCCATTGAGAGTTTATCCATGAGCATGTGATTGTCTATCATTAAACTTGATGATATTTAGTGTTTTTCATGAAGTCAAAAGCATAGAAACTAGTAGCTAAACAACAACAAATAAGTACACAACAAGCACAAATAACAGAGCTCAATACACAAGTTTTTGATGAAGGATTTCACCCCTCCTGGGTTACACCTACTTGGTCCAGCTTCATAGTGTGGGCCTTTGTATTAGCTTCAAATGTGAAAAGTGCTTGTTTACAGTATCCTGTTGCTTCTGCAACCTGCTCCAATGGCTTCAAAACATCAAAATCTACCTGAAATGACTCTTCCTGAGCTAATTTTGTAGAAAATTGCTCGATTTATGGTAGAAACAAGTTTTCCTAGTATTTCTCTCTAAAACTAGAGTTTCGCCAGTTAACATGGTTATTTTTGGAAATTTCGCCAAAAAAGGCGCCTCCGTTATCTCTACCTCTGTATTAAACTGTGATTAATTTAAGATAAGCGGATTTTAAGGATAAGAAAAGTGAATTTTTATATTTAAGTGCGTTTAGCACTGATTTTGGATTAACCTAACTTAATTATGTTTAAACGTAATAAATCACGACTTAACAAAACTCCGCCGGATTGAATGGATAACGCTTAGTTTCCGCCGTTGAAAACAAGGGAGGGGGCTGGCCCCCTCCGAACCCCCATTCATGGCGCCTGTGGTGTCTAAGATGTAGCAGAGAGGTATAAGGATTAAGACCCATAGTATAGAAGGAGTGGTAAGGCGGTAGGTTGGCGGGTGATAGGTCTGGAGGTCGACCCTGACCCCTGCCATAACTTTTGTTGAAATGTTTAATATGACTTGTTTGCCATACTTGAAGCCTGTCTGCCATACTTTCCTGTTCGATAACCTGCTATAGAGAACCTCCAAAGTTAGTGTAACCTTCACCATAGTGTTGTAAGGTTTCAGACCATAGGTTATAAAAAATGTGTGTTGCAATACACACATACAATATATATATATATATATATATATATATATATATATATATATTATGTATGTATATATATATTATGTATATATATACATATATTATGTATATATATATATATATTATGTATATATATACATATATTATGTATATATATACATAATATATGTATATATATATATTATGTATATATATACATATATTATGTATATATATACATATATATATATATATATATATATATATATATATATATATATATATATATATATATATATATATATATATATATATATATATATATATATACTTGATTTGACTATATGTACCAACTTTTCCATGGGCGGGGGGGGGGGTCACAAGTCGTGGCATGCCACGTGGCCTTCTCCATTGGCTCAAAATTCCTCTCCTCATAATAAAGGTAACGAGCCATTAATAAAAAATTCAACAAGTTGTTATTATATGAGGAGGAATTTTTGAGCCAATGGAGAAGAGACCACGTGGCATCTGCCCATCTCCATGGAAAAGTTGGCACTACGGTCAAATTGGGTGATATATATATATATATATATATATCACCCAATTTGACCGTAGTGCCAACTTTTCCATGGGGGGGGGGGGGTGGGGTGCGGGGTACGTGGCATGCCACGTGGCCCTTCTCCATTGGCTCAAAATTCCTCCTCATAATAAAGGTAACGAGCCATTAATAAAAAATTCCAACTTAAGAAATGGAGGAAAAATTCAACTTCCCATAGAAACATTGGAAAATATGAAGATGACACTTGTCACAATGTCACTAGCTAAAATTGGAGAATACCCTATGAAGCTGACTGGAATTGCCACATCATCCCTATACATGTTTTGCTCATTTATTTTTCTGTTTGGGAAAATGAACAACATACCATAATTCCCTCATACGGACTCAGAATTCGATGAAATGAGTTGCGTTGGAATCCTCGAGATGAGCTCTATCCAGGCGTCCATGTTTGAAGCATTTTTGAGCACTTTCAATTTTGATCTAAAAACTGAGCCTAGATCATTTATGGAGGAAATAATAGCACATTATGAGGATACAAAGAGGAACACATTCTTTAGCCAATTGATAAATCTCAAACAAAAGGGTTCAATGGTGGAGAACATTAAGGAATTGCAAAAATTGAATATAAGGGTAAATTATATTCTAGAGGAGAACATGATTGATGTCTTCATAGGGACTTCAAAGGATAACATCCGACACCAGGTTCGCCTTTGGGAACCTGATTCATTGGAGAAGGCATTCAGGTTGGCAAGAAAAAATGAAATCAAAATTATGGCAACAAGGAAGCCTACCACTAACAACTATAAATATGGAAGTGTTGCTACTCCTATAATTCTACAATCTAAAAGGTTGACACCACAAATATTGGAAGAAAAAAGAGCAAAACGGATGTGCTATACTTGTGATAGAAAATACACTAAAGGTCTAAGTGTGCTGAGAAGAAATGATTTTACATAGATTGTGAAGAGGAGGAAGAAAAGGAACAAGAAACTTCAAAAGAAGAGGATATACACTAGGAATCAACCCTAGAGATAGAAGAAATGAATCCGACCATATCTTGTAATGTATTGGCAGGAATTACCACTCCTCAAACTATAAAGATAGAATAACATATCAAGAAGAAAAATGCAATAATGATGATTGATTCATGTAGTACCCATAATTTTATTCATTGTAAGGTAGCCAAGGAATTGAATTGCTTCCTATACCCAACACCAGAGTGTCAAGTGATGGTTGAAAATGAGGAATTATAAATTTCTTTGGAAAGTGCCATAATATCAAGGTAACCATGGGGGAATATGTATTGAATAGTCCAATTCTCTCCATTCCAAAGGGTGGTGCTAATGTTTTACTAGGAGTACAATGATTATAATCTTTGGGGACGATAGATTTTAATTTTCAAGTATTTTCTTGAATTTTTTTTGGGAAAGAAAGGAAGTTGAATTATGGGGTATCGCAGGGAATCCAAGAAAGATAATAAGATCTAATGTCATGAAAAATATTCTGAAGAAAGAAAAACGAGGCATAATTTCACAATTATTCTCACTAAATTTCAAACATCAAAATCATCTATTTATCTAGATCTCCAAAAAGTCTTGGAAACTCATTCCAAGGTGTTTGAGACTCCCAAAGGACTCCCACCTATTCGTGATCATGATCATGCTATTCATTTGATTCTAGGAAGTGTTCCTCCAAACATCAGGCCTTACATATATCCTTATGCTCAAAAGAGGTTGATTGAACGTATGGTTGCAGAAATGCTAGAGGCTAGTATAATTCAACCTATTCAAAGTTCTTTCTGTGCTCCAATAGTATTGGCGCACAAGAAGGATGGATCATGGCATATGTTTTCGAATTATAGGGAGCTCAACAAGCTTTTTATTAAAGATAAATTTCCCATCCCCGTTATTGATGAAATATTGGATGAATTAAATGGAGAAATTTACTTCACCAAGCTGGATCTTCATTGTGGATATCATCAAATTAGAATGAAGACTGATAAAATTCTGAAAACAACATTTAGAACTCATGAGGATCATTATGAATTTTGGTCATGCCTTTTGGAATTCCTAATGCACCTTACCCATTTCAAGGTTTGATGAATTCCATTTTCAAATTAGATAATTACTAATCTACAACAAGTCTTGGAAGGATCATGTTCAACATGTTGACAGAGTTCTCAAACTATTGGAGGAGAAGCAATTATATGCAGAAAGCTCCAAATGTTTCTTTGGAGTACAGGAGGTGAAATATTTGGGTCATAGTGTATCTCATTAGGGTGTTAAGGTAGAACCTAAAAAAATTAAATCCATTAAGGAATGGAAAATCCCCACAACCATAAAACATCTTCAAGGATTTCTAGGGTTAATAGGGTATTATCGCAAGTTTGTTAAGAATTAAGGGAGACTATCGGCACCTATAACATCATTACTGAAGAAAGATGCATTTTCTTGGACTCCAGAAGAAACTAAGGCCTTTGAGCATCTTAAAGAGGCAATGTGAAAAGAACCCGTCTTAGCTACGCCAGACTTCACAAATAATTTTATTGTTGAAAGTGATTCCTCAGGAAATGGAATTGGTGCAGTTTTAATGTAGGAAGGAAGACCCATTGCTTTTGAAAGTTGTCCAATCAAAGAAAGTATTTACAAAAACCTATTTATGAGAAGGAAATGTTGACAATAATACATGCACTAAAGAAATTGAAATATTACTTAATGGGAATACACTTCAAGGTAAAAATAGATCATGATAGTCTTAAATACTTTTTGGAACAAATATTTCCTTCAAAAGAGCAACAAAAATTTGTCACAAAGATGTTGGGTTATGAATTCGAAATCATCTACAAAAAAGGGAAGCAAAATGTTGTTGCAGATGCACTCTCAAGAAAGGATGAGGATGTGGAAGCATTTCTTTGTGCCATTTCTATTATCCAACCTGAGTGGATAATCGAAGCAAGGGATGAATGGAAGAATGATGAAGAGGTGTAGACACTCATTCAAAATTTGCAGAAAGATCCCAATACATATGAAACATTTAGCTCGAAATAAGTTTCATTATGGTACAAATATAGATTATATCTTTGTAAGAATTCCAAACTAAAACAAAATATTATTTTGGAATTTCACACCTAACCCTTAGGAGGACACTAATGATTTTTAAAATCTTACCACAAGGTCAAAAAGGAATTTTTTTGGGATTGCCTTAAATCTGATATTCAAAAGTTTGTGGTAGAATGTTTGGTTTGCCAACAAAATAAAGTTGAGACAATTAAGACCTTGGGTATGTTACAACCTTTATCCATTCCAAGTCAACGTTGGTGTTATCACTCTCCCCAACTTCCCAAGGCTGACAATAGGATTGGAGAAATGTAATGAAGGAAACAACTTTAGGTTAGAGAGATAGCCCTACTCGGAATAGAGAGGGCTCTCTTGTTGTCACTTTTACAGTCAAAGGAATGAATGAGTATCTAATGATCTTAGGCTAGGTATGTAAGCTGAGTAAATAGAAATTTTTTGATGTTTTGAGTGCTCGATAAAAAAGTCATTGAGTAGACTGTGTATAAGGTTTTTAGGTCTGAACTCCAAGGTGAATTTGCAGAGAGTATGCAAGGGTAGATAATTATTTTGAAATAATTTTAATAATTTATTGAGTATATGATGAAATGGAGGAGAGTTTGAATGAGCACTGAGGTGAATTCATTCAGTTTAGAAGAAAATAAACATATCACTGTAAACCTTGTCTAAAACAAAGCACAAATAAACATGATTTCTTCTCATAAAATTACAAGATAAACAAATATGAAAAAGAAGACATGGTATTAAGCATGAAATGATAAACATACATAAGAAAAAAATATTCTCCAATGCATACCACAAGTATCTCAACACAATTCCTGCAAATTTGTCTCTGATTTCATTCCAAATTGCTGATTACAAGAGCTCCACTACAATATGAGACTATCCAACCCAAAAAAATACTGAAGAGAGTCTAATTATAGAAAATATGGACTATAACACCTCATCAGGTCGAAATCCCATCCAAAATGGATCATAAATACAAAATATGAGTCATTTTCTAGTTTCTAGGGAGTTTAGAAACCATTCCCTACATTTTAGCTATAAAATAGGAGTGTTTGTCCCTTACATTAATTACATATTCCTTCATGATAGGAAGAAAAAACCAACCCAATAACTCTAATGACAACTCATAGGAAATCAATGCCTCGAATTTGTGACCATTTACGAGCTTGAAAAATGCCCTGAGGAATCTAATGCTGATTTGTGACGTTCTTGACAAAAGGGTTATAAAATTTGTATAAGCATACCAGAAGTTTGGAGGTAATTTTGAGGCACTTTTAAGAGTCCAAATCCTCTTCTAGAAGAAGGAAAACTATCCCTATGTATCTAGTTTCCAGAACATCTTGAATTTTTCATAATGGACCATGGGAAGGCCTTGAAAAATACATTCTCCCAAAGTCACTCTAAAAGCATAACAAAGGGTCCAAAAAGGAGGCAGAAACATGAAAAATGTGTATTTTTGAGATTTTTCTTCCAAATTACAACTTGTCATGCCATGGGGGTTCCTGATCTGTGATTTAATCATCAAAATACTTCCATCCATATAAATAAATCATCATTTGGATGCCCCAAAAATAAGAGTAACAAAATTTCGTTACCTTTCTGTTGGACGGATAAGTCGTTCTTGCGGACAAGACAGACCTCCCAAGTGTCCTACGGATAGCTAGCAACAAACGAAAAAATAAAAACTATTCTCTCTAGATATTGTTTGACTTGGAATTAATTATAACAGGGTTTTAGAAATCTACTTGTAGTCCAGCGCTGATCTTCTTTCTATTGGCTTGAAGAAAGTCGTCATCAAGGATCTGCAATCACAAACACAAGAAAATATCAAAAACATTTGTATAATAAATTAATTCATGAATCAAACATCTATCAATATGATCAAGGAATTCAAGAAATGAGATAATTAATTAAATAACCCATTGATTAAACATGATAAATAAGCTATTTAACTAAAGAACTCATTGAGAAAACAATATTAATTCATATTAACATAAATAAAGAAAAGCCTTATATCTGTGTCCGCCTTGATGTCATACAGGCCTTCCTGGGGTCCGGAACAAGCATTTCCTTTACTCTGACAAGCCTTGCACTCTCTCAGCTAAAAGAACATGGGTGTGTAATCATTCCCATATAATGATTGACTATGAGAGTATGAGTCTCTACAATATTCCTCCTCAAAAATTCTCCAAGTCTAACTCACTAACTCTAACCTTTGAAGCTGCAATATGGCTTCAATTTATAGGAAAAGAGAGGAGGTTATGGTTCCACATAAGAAGGGATAGAATTCTCTTTTGAAGGGATTGGGCTCCATAAATCAAGGGGCAGGCTCCCATAATGGAGGAATGAACATACATGATAGGAGCAAACCTTCGACCTGATAACTGCTTCTAGAAGCTTCTGGATTTAACTGTTGGGCTTCTAAATGTTACTTTCCACCTTTGCTTTACCTTTTATAGGGGTCCACACCTTTAATGAATAAAAATTACGTTTAGCTCTGCATGATTTAGAGAAAAAAAGTGCGGCACCGTAGGAAATGTTAAGAGAAAGTGCGGTACAAGTGTTTTTAAGACTTTTATGAGATTTTCTCTTAATTTCAAGGCTTGAATTTAGGAACTTTGATGTTGTATAATTCTAAGGGAGTACTAAAATGTCATGGTGAAAAATTTCAGTGTAAAAAATTTCCCCCTAAAGTGCGAAGTCTGAGAGCATTCGAAGAGTGATGTGCTTTATCATTTCAAGGATTAGCCTGTGGACACCCCAGTCGGAACCTTGTAAAAACATTCAATGAAAATTATATATATCATCACTGAGGTAGGCATTCCCATACTCAGATCAAAACTAACTAAACTTGTTATGATACATAAATGATTTTAATATTACATCAATAGTGTAGACACGGCATGGACGTAGCCATCTGTAATGAATGGTCTACTGTATAATGAATAATAAAACTCCTCGCAGCCTATATGGTGGAAACTAGATCCAGGGTCTTGATTTTTGTTTCTCGAACTAGTACGATTCTATCCATGCGATTAAATGTGTTAACACATGTGAGAGAAACCACCAATAATGACAATGGCTCTCAAAGTACTCAGTACAATCCATAAAATGTGAATAAGTGATCTAAAGTCGAACATTTCACGGAATCATTCAATCGAAAGTCGATGATGCAACCTATCGTTGAAGGCGAGAAACCTACCATTAAGGCATACAGATTCCAAGGTACTGATGGATTCTAGATAAACTTCCTAGATGATGAGCTGTTGTCGATAGAAAGTGATCTATCGTAAGGGAGCTCATGACACGAAACCATAGATCAAGTTTTGAAGAAATTTTTTGCAAGGAATGACTCAGGGATGGTCAATGCGAATGGAGACAAATATTTGCAGATGAATGGTTTGTTTGACTGTCCTCTTGAACACATAATGACACTGCAGATGGTTTGGTGACAGTTGCCCTAAGCTAATATCGAGAAACCGGTTGAAGACCTTCAATATGGTTTGATTAACTGATAGGCAAATGATTTCCCAACCCAGGTAGAAGTGTGACAAAAGTGTCGTGTTCAAGAGTGGTGTAATGCTTTTACAAATCAAAGTGTAACAAATGAATCTGTTTTCTCTCTTTTCCCCCACCATTTCTGGCAAGTGCCTCATTATTTTTTGGCAAGCTTGAGGAGGATAACATTTTCTTGTTTATAAGCTCATCCTTCGGATGAGTCCAACTTAGTTTAAAATCAAACCCTAAGAAGGAGTGGTCCATTCTTTTTGAAATTGACAGGTCCTTTATTGTTAATTTTAACGAGTCCAGTATAGGAGAAACTCGGTGTTTTTCATTTTTAGGGAGTCAGAAGAAAAAACTTAAGAAAAATCCATGGGTGTACTTTTTCGTAATTTTAGTCTCTCAGGCTCGAAAAAGGATAAAATAATGCAAGAGAGAAATCTATTGACCATGATTAGTCAATGTATACCTTTTTTGTAAATAGTCCATTTCAAAGGGTTAAACTTATACTGAAGGGACGACCGTTCATTTCCTTTAACGAGTTCGAATAGTCAAGTACTCAGCAATATTTTCATTTTTAGAGAGTCTGAAAAGGGCTTAAAAAAGGACTCCATGGTTTCGCTTTTTCGTAAATTTTAAAGAGCTTGAAAAAGTGATAAAAGTATACTCTTCGTAAAAAATGATCATTTTGCCTGAAAAATCTGGTATTCTGCACAAAAAACTCAAAAAATTAAACATACCTGTTTCAATAATAAAAATATTTTGAAAAACCATCTTTTTGAAGTGAAAAATAAACAAATTTAAATTTCATTTATTCGAAAAAACTTATAAAAAGGAGTTTTTCAAGTTCATTTTTACCGTTTGAGTTTGGAGTGAAAATTTTAGAGCTTTTGGAAAAAAATGCTTCGGAGAAGATTCCAGACAAATCAACCATTGAAATCGAAAACCGTCTACTCCAGGTAATCCACATACTCTTTTCCTTGCTTTTCATCCATTCATTTCCTTAAATTAGGGTTTAAAATTCTTTTTTGGAGAGAAAATTGGTTCAAAAATCTACCCTCGGGGGTCCGTAAGTAATACACATGGTACCTGCGGACCCCGACATTTTCTTACAAAGGAAAATGTCGAGGCCTCACACTTTTAGTGCAAAGCCCGTGCGGAGCAATGCACTGTCTCTGAACGTAAAGTGCGGGGGCACTGTAACGAATTTAAAAAAATAATTTTCTCCCAAATTACCCAAAATTTTTGTTTTAAAATGATTCTAATCTTTTATTTTGCTCATTGTAGGATATTTACAATGCTCATTTGGCGGGAACGTGAACATGAGGAGGTAAATGAAGCAACAATGATTCATCAACCTACATTGCAAGTTTTAAGAGCATGCGGGCTATTCAAATTCTAGGCTATCAGTGGCATGAGAGCTCAAGTATATCTTCTCACTTGGTTGGTAAACAAGTGGGACGTTCAGGACCAGTGTTTCGTGATTGGAGGCAATCGGCTCAAAATTGAGCTAGAAGACATATATTTTTTGACTGGTTTGTCTAAGAGAGGTGAACCACTTTCTCTATTTGGGGCTAGGCTAGGTGGCCAGTTTGTTGCTAGCCTACAATTTTATTTTCGTAATGATGAAGCTAATCCTAGAGACAAACGGATTGATATTAAAACTATCATCCGTCTCGAGTTAAAAGTGATTACATTTATCGTTACCAAGTTGTGCGGAAGTGAAACTTTGCATGTAGCTACTGGATCTCAGATGCGGATTGCAGTAGATTTTTTCCGAGGCACCATATTCAACTGGTGCGAGGCAGTGTTGGCTAATGTCAAAGGCCAACTAACTAGAGCAAAAAACGGGAAGTTAAACAACTTCGGATATGGATCTATCGTGGTTACTTTTGCTTTAGAGAGGATTCCTCTATTAGCCCCGCAACATATTCCTGTTGATGCTGGTAGACCTAAGGAGCCTCAGATGGTTCGATGGGTTGCTTTGATGGCTCGTCACAGCAAGGGTGGGGAGATTGTTTGATTTCCCTCGACTTATTTTTGTTGGTTAGAACACCAACTTTTTTTGATAGAGGATTTTCCTTATGCGGGCATAGATTTCCATGCCGACCGAGATATGCCACTTCCTCTAGGAGCTCAGTGGGATGATTCAGGTAAAAAATCTCTTTGACATGTTCTAATTTCTAATTTTTATTTTGTTTTTAAATCGTCCAAAACTAATAACAAAAATTTCAAATGCAGATGTGGGTCCACGTCGACCAGCCACTCTTCGCCCCTTTGATCGGAGGCAAAGGGATGCAACTGCAGCAGAAGCACCACCACAAGATCAAACAACAGAGATCGTGACTGATTTGGAACACCATTTGGAGTGGCTAACTATGGACATCCCTGAGACCACCATAGATGACATTCCACTCCGTTTACAGAGATACGTCATTGGTGTTCCTGGACCATTCAGGGGATTTTTGAGTAGAGTGGCACGAGCAGTAGTGTATTATCATCATCATTACCACGTATAGTGGATGATTGGCTGTATAGAATCATTTTTTGTTATCACCTTTTTCCGATCATAAGGCGTTTTGAACCTATGATCGAAGATGATGTACTATTTTTTGAACACATCTATACTATGATACACTATTATTTCTAGTTACCTGTTCAATCATGTTATTGAATTTTTCTTTATTACTTTATTATTGCAAATGTCTGTTTATAACACTACAAGCTATTGCATCTACTAATGTGTTTAAATTTCTTGGAATGTGTTGATACTCAATATAATCGAACTTTCATTCCAAGAGACAAACCCTTAAAAATAATCTTAATAATACTAGGTTTCTGATGGCATATACTCTGTTTAACTGTAATACAACGAGTTCAGAATCTAACCTAATGATCAAAATCCGAATTCCAAGTGAAATGGATTCCAAAAATAATTCAATAACTGCACTATATTCAGCAATATTGTTCGTTGTTTGAACGAGGCTTACCCCATGCATAGATACTAACTCGTTAGTGGGTGAATAAATAACCCAGGCCATGGAACAGATGTTCCATTACTACGACAAGCGCCATCAGCAAAACCAATATATGTTTGAAAGGACGTCGACATCTACGATATCAAGAGTAATCTAGATAAGCAGGAATAGTAGTAAAAGCACACTTAAGCTAGGAACATGTTTCTAATTTATAGCACACCAGCTAGAAAGTAACTAATATACAGAGAAGATCTCCACACAAAAATCAAGCGTAATATCTCTTCAGATAAAGTCCATTTCTGGGTTTACCTAAAGAGACCCCATCAAAATCAATCAATTCATAGTCCCCTTTTGCAAGCTTTCACTTGACAATATAAGGACCATGCCATATGAGTTCGAATTTCCTAGCCCCTAGTTTATCGTAAGCTTGATCATAAATCAAAACTAGGTCTCCTTCTAAAAAATTACAAGGGGTAACACTTCTATCATATTGAGCTTTCATTCTTTTTGCATGAGTCTCGGTAGCTAATGCAGCGGTGTGCCAATTCTCATCTAATTGAGACAAGTATAAAAAATGATTCTCCTCTTCAGAAGTGGCTGGTAGTAACTCTATGGCTAGTTGGAGTGACGGTATCTTGCATTCAATGGGTAATACCACTTCTAAACTGTAAACTAGTTGAAAAGGGGTAAAGCCTGTCGATGTTTTTGCTGAGGTACGATATGCCCAAAGTGCTGAAAAGAGCATGGTATGCCAATTCGACTTATGAATTCCAATGATTTGTTTAATCATGGTGACTAAAAATTTATTGATGGCTTCAACCAGACCATTGGCCTACGGGTAATATGGTGTAGAATTGTCATGGCGCAAGCTAAGTTGATCAGTCAGTTCAGTCATCATGATGTTTCGAAAATGGCTCCCATGATCAATAATTATCGCTCGAGGAACACTGAAACGAGCAATTACATGATTGAACACGAAAGTAGTTGCAGTTTTGCCATCTACTGCAAATGTAGGCATCGCCTCGACCCATTTGGTAAAATAATCTACTGCTAGAATAATATACCCATGCCCCCCAGTCGAGTGAGGGTTACATGTAATGAAGTCAATGCCCCATTTTGCAAAAGGACCGATAGAAATTATAAGGTGAAGAGGAGCAGGTGGTGCACGCATTTTTCAATCGAATATTTGACAATTATGACATTTTCGGACCGCATAAATACAATCTTTAAATAAGGACGACCAAAAATAACCTACGCTCAAAATATTTTGGGCAATGGCGTACCCAGACATATGAATGCCACATGCTCCAGAGTGACAGTCATTTAAAACCTTTTCGGCTTCTTCATGAGTGAGGCAATGCCGAAAAAAAAAGTCTGCACCACGACGGTATAGTGTGTCGCCAAAAATATGATATTGTTGAGATTGGAAATGGATTTTACGTCATTGTGACCGTGAAAGTTCGGGCCGAAAAGATTGGGTCTCAAGATAAACAATGATATATCCATACCAAGGATCAATGGTACTAATAAGAAACAAGGATTCGTCTGCGATTAGTTGTTCCACCACAGTTTTTGTATTAGTATGTGGGAAATCACACATAAGTTCAGCAAATATCAATGATTTCTTTGATTTGGACTTTTCAAATTCCAAATCAAACTCCTGTAGGATAACAATCCATTTGGAGTATTTGCCCCCTAGCAATTGTTATGTCAAGATATACATCATAGGGTTACAATCAGAAATCACTGTTGTTTTGCGTAACAGTATGTAATGACGAAAATGTTGGATAGCTTGAATAGCTTCCAAGGCCAATTTCTCCACATGTGAATATTTGATTTCAGTCGGATGCAAATTTCAACTAAGATAGTAAATCACATGTTCATCTTCCTGAACTAAAACCATGCCTATCGTGGAATTGGAAGCGACGAGGTACAAAAAGTAATCTTGGTTGTAGTTGGGAGGATGCAGTAACAGTGCATGGGTCAATGCATGTTTCAAAGAATCAAAATATCTATTGGCAACCTCCTCCCAAAAGAAAGGAATATTCAGTTTCAACAACCTAGTGAAACCTTTTGTTAACTCGGTGTAGTTAGGAATGAATTGACGTAAAAAATTTGCTTTCCCTTGCAAACTTTGGAGTTGGCGAAGAGTAGAAGGAGGAGGTAAATTGATGATTGCCTCAACCTTCGATGGATCAACATGAATGCCTGACTTTGAGATAATAAATCCCAATAATCGTCCAAATTTTACGTAGAAAACACATTTGTGAGGATTCAGATGAATCTTATAATGCCTACATAGTATAAAAATGGCTTGTAAAGGAGTAATATGATCTGCTCTGCATGAAGAATGACCAGGAAAATCATCGAGGTAGGGCTGCACAATGTGCTTAATGTCGTGAAATGCATAAGACATAGCCCTTTGAAAAGTGGCGCCAACATTCTTAAGGCCAAAAGGTAGTTTGCGATAAGCAAAAGTTCCCCATAGACAAATGAAAGCTGTTTTAGGTTGATCTGCAGGGAGTATGTTGATTTGATTGTAGCCAGAAAATCCATCCATGAACGAGAACATTTCACTTCCAGCACAATCGTCAATAATTTGATCGATGTAAGGGGTTGGATAATTGTCTTTTGGAAAAGCTTGATTTATATCCCTGTAATCGATACATACTCGTATTGTTCCTTGTTTTTTATTGACCGGAACAATATTAGATACCTAGTTCGTTAACGGGATCAGATAAATAAAACCTACACGAAGTAATTTTTCAACTTAGGCTTTAATAGCGGCAGATTTTCTCGGATGTATCTAACGTAATCTCTGTCTAACAGGTTTAGCATCTGGGTATGTCTTAATTTCATGAACAACAATCGACGGATCAATTCCTAGCATTTCTTCATATGACCAGGCGAAAATGTCATGGAATTCTTGAAATAGGGCTTTATATGCTTGGATTTCATCAGTCGTACAAGAAGCACCTACAATTCCAGGTTTTACTAAAATGTCAAGAGTAACCATTGTAGAAATATTTTCTAAATTCAATTCAGAATCGAAATGTGAAAGAGGATTCTGAGGGTCTTTGACATAATCAGTGGTAAAAATGGAGGAAAAATAATTCTCAAAATGATTGAGATCAGGTAAAAATGAAGACCTATGATGAAAATATTCCCATGGTAACTCATCTACCGACAAGAATTCATGAATATGTCCATCAGTATTGAATACTTGTTGAGCAGAATCCGGAATTGGCGTCAAATCTAAGCTCGATATTGAAAATGACTCCTGATTGATCACATTGACTGGATCAGACTCAGTTGAAGGAGTATCAGAAAATGATTGTACATTCTGATATGCTAACTCAAAAGGAATCAAAGGCATTGGGCCATCAAAAGAGTCCAATTCTAATTCTAAAGGTACTATCCAAGGATCATCAAAGGAAATAGTACTTGATGTAATCATATTGATATTAGCAATAGGAAGTTGTACGTTGGGAGCAGGCAGGGAAAAAGTTCCCAATAAAGTCGAATCTTTAAGCAAACCTACTCCGAAATCCTTATAAGGGATAGTCGATTTTCCAATATGTTGGATGCTATCAGTAGAGGCTAGGTCAGATGAATAATATGAGAGCGGATCTATTTTAATGATCTTTCCTTTATGAGGAAACATGATGAGACGAAAGATCGATGGTACAACAATAGTCATGGCGTAAGACCAATTGCGACCCAGGAGAAGGTTGTAATCCAGAGGGGCATCAACCACTTCCACATCTAGATTAACCATTTTGCCTTCGACCTCTATTGGTAGATCTTGTAAGATACCATATGGCTAAAAACCTCTTCCGTCAAAATCTTTGAGAATAGTTGGTGATTGGTTAATGGTCAGAGAACCAAGTGATTTCCAACATTTTAACGACATAATACACGTAGAAGCCCTTTCATCAACAACAGTTCGAAAGATACGTTTTTTTTTACTATTACCGGAATTTGAAAAGCCATTTGATGGGGTAGGCGGGGTGTAAAATTCTCTAAATCGAAGATCAGGAGGTTCGAATCCTGGAGATCTACGGCTCCTAAGGCTGACAAAAGTAATTTTATTTGGGCTGGGCATGATTGCAATACTTCCAAAGCCGACATTGCTAAAGGGAAAATTTCCAAATCTTCAACAATATTGTAATTCTGAGCAGCTCTCGCATGTGGATTGAAAGCTGATTTACGAAGTACACCTTTAGCGGGCGATTTGATTACTAAGTCAGGATTTTGTTTCTCAATCTGTAACGGATCAAAAAATGAGGGAGATGTAGTTGATGTTGAATTAGATGTTTCTACTTCTTTACCAAGATTTTTACTACTGTAATCTTGCGATCGCATTGCAACCATCAAGATATTCTCAAGCAGATTTGAGGAAGATCCAACCATGTTACTATCTTGAGCAGGAAAAGGATCCTTCAAGACAACAGGTATAAGTGAACCTTTAATGAATTTTGATACCTCGGCTCTATGCGGGCACTCTTTTGTCAAATGATCCTCGTCACATATGAGACAAGAATATCAAGGTTTGCGTTTTTCGTCAGCTAGTTCAGCTGTCTCGTTTTTATCTTTTGAAGAATTTTTCTTTTTATTCTTACCTTTCTTCTTACCACCAGTTTTATATTTGGTTGTAGATGATTGTACAACATGAATATCGACGAAAGTTGCAATAGAAGAATATCCTTTTGGTGAATTGGGTAAAGTGATAATAGGAGAAGTCGTCTTGGAAGATTTCTTCTTACTTTTACTAGTGCTAACAGAACCAATTACACCATCAGCGACATGAGAGCTAGAAGGAGTTGTAGTTAATTGACCAGGTCTTGGTAAATCGGGGATTTTATCATACAGAGTACCTGACTGAGTATATACAAGGTCAAGGTACTGAGCCTGAGCAATGACTTTCTCTTCTGTAACAACGCCTCCTTTGGCCACATCTTCAGTAATTTTGGGAATAACAATTTAATAAACCATTCGGCCAAAATTTGATCTGGAATAAAGACTTTCACTAAATGCCTTCTACGTCTCCATTCATGAATGTGATCAGATATGTACGTAGACGTAGACTGTTTTAATGAAGTTAGCAATTCTGTGCTATTGTTGTATCTGACAGGCAACTGAAAATGGGTTAAGAAAGCATTAGCTAATGCATTAAAATTATTAAAAGAGCCGCGTGGTAACTAAATGTACCATTTGGCAGCTAGACCAATGAGAGTTCTATGAAAAAGACGCAATCGAATCGAATCATCGATTAGTGAATTGGATGCGCACCAGAGGTGATAAGTCATAATGTGATTAGATGGGTCCTCTCCTGACTTACCTTCAAACTTCGAAATATCACTGGGAAACTTGTTAGGCATCAACGACCAATATGGAAGATAAAAAATAGGATCGTTCATAAGGCGTGATAGATCCGGTAAATCTGAAGTTGCTATGAATGGTAACCGATGACTGGGTCTTGATAACCTTGTGTGATCAAACCAGTGCTAGGAGGAGGATATCCATGATACCCTGAAATTGGATGCGCATTTGGAATCGTGAAACCTCCTGGGTAACCAAGATTAATCGGACCATACTGGGGTTCTTGAGGTACTTGATAAGTATACCGAGGGTACGAATGATACTGATATACTAGATTTTGTGTAGCCTGTCCAAATTGATACTGTCCATGGTACTGTTGATAAGTAAACTGTGGTTGACTAGAGACAATCGTACTAGTACCAGCTTGTCCTGTAGGCATCTGGACAGTGGTCTGAATTGTAGGTCCTGACTGTGGTATAGATACTTGAGAAATTTGCACTGATGCAGGGATAGAAGAAACCGGAGCTATAGATACTCCAGAAACAGGCGTGGTAGGTTGACCAGAAGTTGCAGTAGCTACAATAGTTTGAGGCGGAGTCTGAGGAGTACTAGGCCCGGGCTACTTAACAGAACCAGGTGCAGGGACTTGAACAGTAGGTTGGATAGGTTGCTGGATTGGACCAGAAACTATAGGCTTTCCAGGTTGATTAGGTAACTGCACATTAGGTTGCATAGTCTGTTGAATTTGAGATGGATTCCAAACCATGTTCATTCCGAGGTATTGACCCATAGAAGGTTGTGCATATGAAGGACCATAAACTGGTTGAACGTAGGGTTGATAATTAACTGGTAAATTTCCAACTCCTTGTAATAATGGTTGACCGAAAGGAGGTTGGAAACTTTGAGTTGCGTACTGACCTTGAGGTTGATAACCTTGAGGCATGTACTGAATCTGGGGTTGATAAGGACCCTGCGGAATATATCGAGTCTGGGGTTAACCTTGGGGTATGTACTGTCCTTGAGGTTGATAACCTTGAGGTATGTAATGTCCTTGAGGTTGTTCTCTAGGTAAATAATATTTTCCTACAGTTTGTCCTGGTAAAAAATTACCTTGAGGTTTCCCTCCAGGTGGTAACTAACTAACTTGAGGTTGCCCCCCAGGCGGTAATTGACTACCTTGAGGTTTCTCCCCAGGCAGTAATTGACTACCTTGAGGTTGAGGATTTGGAATATTACCAGACATCATAAAAATTTTCTCTGCGTTCAACGTTTCAGTTTTAGTTCCATTTGTACCAGATGATAACACTTGTTCAGTTGGTTGAGGAGTTGCTCCTGAGAAAGTACCAAAGAGTGACTGGTACCCCAAAGGAACAGAAGTACCACCATATAAAAATGTTTCCGGAGATTGGGAAAACATAGATGACTCACCTAACATAGTTGATGAAGGATAATAACCTCTTGGTGTAGGATGAAAAGGAATTTGTGGTGGTGAATAACTAAGACCCAGGTTTTCTAAAAAATCTGTCAATGATAAATACCAAGCGTCAGTTTTAAAAGGGCTATAGAATATTGATTCACGCTCCCTAAGATTCAAGTTTTCTTGGGTTTCAGGAAGAGTTACGTCTTCGTCTGGACCAACAAGTTCTTCAATAGATATGAGGTCAGAAGAAATATTTTCAGTAATGTAATGTCTTACCCTAGGTGAACCAGGATCACGAGAAGTCGGAGTAACAAATCCTAAAGATGGTTTTAATACAGCAGGTTCAGTGTCAGGCTCAGAAATTTCAAGTTCTTCAGCTAATTCACTGGAAGGAGAAATATTACCAGTAACTTCAGAAATTGAAATTGACTCTTGAATATGCTCTGTTGTTTTTTATTGATAATTAGGATGAATAACTATAGATGATTCTCCTGTTTCTGTTGATCTAATTCTACTGTCACTAGGTGATACTAGAGCTTGCAGCCCTTCAAGTTGGCTTGGTGTATACTCAGGGGGCTTCCCCTGGAGTCTACGCGATTGTCTTGGTAAGTCAGCCACAATTAAAAATTATTAATCACACGCAATCAAAGAAAATTTCAATGAAAACTCCTAGAGTCGCTAAGGAAACAAACAAATGAATCACATGCCTAAAAATCTAGGAGATAAAACCACACACAAACAGTAACTTCCCACACTAAAAACACTAGTTGGTGACGAAATCCAACATCGTAGTATTTTAATGTAGAAAGGGCGGTTGGAACAGTTACCTCGACAACCTGCTTAATGAAACATACCAGTGCAAGTTTCTCCACTTATACCATCTCGAGTGAAGATAACCCTCCGGAGAGTCCAAGTGAGTCTAGTCGACGTCTGCTCCAGGTACAGTGGGATCTTTCCTCCACCGTCACCTTAAGAAAAAAATCGTAAAGATTATGGCCACTATGGTTACCAATAGGAACTAATATACATGGGGGAACAGTCTACGATCCAACATACGTGCAAGGGCAGAGTAACAAAGCTCAATCCCCTTGAAGGCTCCTTGACATAATCCAAGGTATACCGACAAGTGACCCCAGGCTCCTTGACAATGGTCTATCCGAGGTTTACTGTTGTTAATACGCGCACATCTTCTATCGTTCCCAATGAGATAGAATTGATTATCCCACTAGTTCAGATATGACCTCGTGCTTGATTCCTTTAAGAGGAGCTTCCTAGAGCATACAAGCGACTATTGGATTTTTCCTATCGCAAGATCAACTACTTGTTTGTTTTAATTTTCTTGGAGAGTTAATTACTCCCTACTCCAAGACACTAGCCTAAGCTATATTGGTGAAAAGAGCCCTAGAAATATAAAAATTACTAGATTGATTTTAATTTAAGCGTTTATTTTAAAATGATGTTTCTTAGGAAAATAGGTGCGAAAGTGAAACTGATGATATGTAGTGACCTGACTCAAAACACACTAAAAATGCATCTATTATGATCAGAACAATTCTTGTTCCTTCAATGAATTCTATCTAAAGGAAGAGTTGAGAAATGCAATCTTTTAAAACAATCCTTTCCTTCAAACAAGAATAAATAAAAAGAAATCTAATTTTATGAGAACTCAAAATGATCTATTGCTCAATAAGAAATCCCTTTATCATTCAAGATCGAAACTACAAACAAAGTTTGTCTTCAAAAGAACACTATAATTTCTAGAAATAACACTCAAAACTAAAAACACTAATTTTGAGATCTAAAAATTCTAAAGACTAAATCTAAATTAAAACTTCAAATATTTTGAGGATGTCTTGCTTAGCTTGTTATCTAACTAAGAAATTCTTTGCTTGGATCAGCAAGAACTCAAAAAAAACATCCAATTTGGTTTTTAAAGTGAAATTCCAAACTTATCAACAAATTTTTTTTAAAGATATGCAAATGAGAAAAATGTAATCTGAATCTCATAAAACAATTTCTGTTATGATGTCAGACTCAGAAAGAAAGCAAGGAAATACCAATAATCTAAAGGTATACCAAGGTTTCTAATCCTTGAGCAGGATAAAGACAAAGCAAAAATCATTATAACATGCAGATCTTTCAAAAAATCATTCAAAACTAAAAATGTTGAAATAAACTCTTAACCAAAGCTTCCTGACAGAAGATACAAGTCTGGGCATTCACTGAGAATCTAACAAACTAATCCAGAAAAGAGGATTTTAAGATTTTCCAAAAATTTTCACAAGGTCCGCAGGATTCAGTGCAAACCAGTGTGGTCCCGCACTATGTATACAAGAAACACGCGGAGCTGCCCGCACTATCTATAAAAGAAAAGAGCGAACGCCAAAAAAATAAAGAAATAATAAAAAAACTATAAATAATTTCTCCGGGATTCTACAGGGATAAACTACCCAAGCCAATATAAATCAATCAAAATCAGAAAAAATAAATTCACAAGTCAAAAATAAAAGAAATCAAAGTTCAAGATCCATTCCCCAGTGGAGTCGCCGTTTTGTTGGATGGATAAGTCATTCTTGCGGACAAGACAGACCTCCCAAGTGTCCTACGGACAGCTAGCAACAAACAGACAAACAAAAACTATTCTCTCTAGATATTATTTTATTTGGAATTAATTATAACATGGTTTTAGAAACCTACTTGTAGTCCAGCGCTGATCTTCTTTCCAGTGGCTTGAATAAAGTCGTCGTCAAGGATCTGCAATCACAAACACAAGAAAATATCAAAAGCACCTATATAATAAATTAATTCATGAATCAAACATATATCAAGATGATCAAGGAATTCAAGAAATGAGATAATTAATTAAATAACCCATTGATTAAACATGATAAATAAGCTATTTAACTAAAGAAATCATTGAGAAAACAATATTCATCCGTATTAACTTAAATAAAGAAAAGCCTTACAACCATGTCTGCCTTGATGTCATACGGGCCTTCCTGGGGTCCGGAACAAGTGTTTCCTTTACTCTGAAAATCCTTGCACTCTCTCAGCTAAAAGCACATGGGTGTGTAATCATTCCCATATAATGATTGGCTATGAGAGTATGAGTCTCTATAGCATTTCTCCTCAAAAATTCTCCAAGTCTAACTCACTAACTCTAATCTTTGAAGCTGCCCTATGGCTTAAATTTATAGGAAAAGAGAGGAGGTTATGGTTCCACATAAGAAGGGATAGAATGCTCTTTTGAAGGGATTGGGCTCCATAAATCAAGGGGTAGGCTCCCATAATGGAGGAATGAACATACATGATAGGAGGGAACCTTCGACCGGATAACTGCTTCTAGAAGCTTCCAGATTTGACTGTTGGGCTTCTAAATGTTACTTTCTGCCTTTGTTTTACCTTTTATAGGGGTCCGCACCTTTAATGAATAAAAAGTGCGGCACCGTAGGCAATGTTAAGAGAAAGTGCAATACAAGTGTTTTTAAGACTTTTATGAGATTTTCTCTTAATTTCAAGGCTTTAATTTAGGAACTTTGATGTTGTAGACTTCTAAGGGAGTACTGAAATTTCATGGTGACAAATTTCAGTGTGACACTTTCTACAATGAGAAATTTCCAAAATTCTACAAAAATCATATAAATTAGCAAAATTGATAAAAAATTCTCAAAATTGGTTCTATCACATTTGTGAGAGATGGGATACATAGCTAAAGAAGCTTCAGCCAATAAGTCCAAGAAATATTTCTCTTTGAGCTTTATTTTTTCCTCTTTAAGCCTTTTCTTCACATGTTTCAACCTTATTTGAGAAATGGTGTTCATGGTGTGATAGTGGTTTCCCATGTGTCTTTGCATCTTATTGTCTCTTTTAGCCTTTTTAAAAGCTTCTCCAAATGTTCATTAACTCTTGACAACCAAAGCTCTCTGTCCTCATTGATCCCCATGGTAATAAGCTCATCAAAGGTCAACTCTTCAGATTGATGAGTTGACTGTCTTTCTCGCTCCAGTGCCCTTTTGAGGCCTCTTGTTCTTGGTATTCTTGTTTGTGTTTCAGCCTCCATCTCCTGCATTTGGTCAAAAAAATTAATCTTCTTGTCTTTACCTCTGTTTTCCTCCATGTCTGATTTGTACTTTCTTTGTAGGAGATTATTCACTTTCGATTGAAAATTTTCTTGTTGAAGGAAATTAATTTGAGATTTGGCAATGGAGAAGGCTTCTTTCAATTATGCTATTTATTTATCTTTATCTTTGATGATCTCTTCAGCTGATCTGACCTCCATATGTTGTGCTATCTCAACCTCCACTAGCGCTGAATCACTATGCTGATGGAAAATAGACTGTGCCTCTATCTCACATTTTTCAACAATGGTGTCAAGTGTAAGAACACTCTTGGCAGACTTAGGCACACAGACTTGTCTATTCCCCCTCTCATATGTATGAGAAAATTACACAAACTTAGGAGCATCTGAAGGCTGAGTAGGAATGATAGAAGAGACAACCTCCATTGGTTGTGCTGATGATGTAATAGGAAAGATAAAAAGGCTGATGGTAAGCACTGTTGACAATCTCTCCAAGGATTTTTCCCAAGTCATGTTTATGGAAGACAAGTGATGCAACACAATGAGATTTTTTAGGCCATGATGAAAAAAAATAGTGTGATGATCTTCTATTCTACTTTGAACCTTCTCAATCATTTTAATTAGGCTCTTGTATAGATAATGTGGAAAATCAAGTGTTTTGACAGAGGTAAAATGCATCAAAATATTGATATGATATTTGTATAACCCGGTGAATCTTCCTTCACAAGTGAAGTACTTAATTATGAACATCATAAAAGGAGCATACTTTTTTCCGAGGTGTCTGAAAGGAAAAATATGTTTTGGCTCCTCTCTAGCATGAGGCCTGAGAAATTGCTTGTAGTTTTCAATGTCTAAGTCCATGCCCTTAAACCACTGCTCTCCATGAGAAGGGATACCTGTAGCTGAAGAAATTAGGTCATATGATAGGCTTATCTCCATACCTAAAATAGTGACCTTTCCCATATTGTATTTTGTTGCAAATAGGCTGGAAAATTGAAGATGATACCCCTCTTCCATAAGTCTTTCACAAAATCTCAAACACTGAGCTCTCTCAAAGCACCTTTTGGCCAATGGAGAAGCATTAAATTCATGCATGGTGAAAGGTTCTAGCCTGAGGTGGCACCATCCCTTGAAGCTATTCTTGTCACTTTCCATTGTTTTTTTCACTGGAATGATGAAAACACTAGGGTTTTAATGAAATGAGTGAATGAATGGAAATATGGAAAAATAGAGTGTAGGAAAGTGTGAGTTTGGTGATGAAATGAAGGGTCTTGAAGTTGAGAAAAAGTCTAGAAAAATTTGAGTAGGTTTATTTGTGTGTTAGCTTTAAGTTGTAGGTGGAATGAGGGAAAATTATTGTGGGGAAGGTGTCAAAATGTCTAAAACACAAGAAATTCCCAATTTTTATTGAGAGAATAGCTTGTGTAGTGGTAGGGTAAGTTGATAAGATGAAATGAGGGTCATGGAGTTAAGTAAAAATTATGATAAAATATGAGCGAATATGGTGGTGCCTTAACTCCATAGTGAAAGTGGAATGAAGAGAAATGGGTAAGTGTATGGTGGTAAAAAGCTTAAAACAAAGGAAATTCTCAATTTAGACTGTGAGAATAACTAGTGTAAAAGTGTTTTTAGGTTAAGAAGGTGAAATAAGGGCCATGAAGCTAATAAAAAATTCTAATAAAAATTCATTGAAGAGTATGGCATCTTAGCTCCACAGTGAAAGTGGAATGAGGGAAAATGGATGAGTGTAGGGTAGCAAAGTCTAGTAAACACAGTCAATTCCCAAGGCTTTCACTGTGAGAATAACTAGAATTATGGTTTTTATGCAATTGACATGTTAGGGGTAGTGGTGTAGATGATATAAGTGTGGTGATGAAGCATATGGATATAAGAGTTAGGGTTTAGGTCAGCGGGTAGGTTAGGGTTTGACAAATTTTTTTTTTTATATGTATGGCAGTGAACGATGTGAAGAAAACATAAGTGAGCATGAAATGTTTTCAAACCTTCAAAATTTGACCAAAATATGCATTAGGCATGAAGAATTACCTTATATGAGAGCTATACAAAGTAATGGAGGTAAAACTTCAATTGGTTGGGAGGTTATCCGAGCTTAATAATTGTAAAATTCTTCTTTACAGAAGCATAACACGCAGCTACAAGAGCGTAACACTTGGAGGCAAAAGCGTAACAACGACAGGCAAAATCATAACAACGCTACTGCGCAGCGCTCCAAAAGCATAACAAGGGTTGCAAAACGTCTCTTAGAAGCGTAACACCATGCCCAGAAATGTAACAAGAGCTCTCAAGAGCGTAACACAACAGTTCAAAAGCATAACAAGGGTGATTTTAAAGGTTTGCAAGTGGATTTTAGTGGAATTTGAGCCTTGGACTTTGGATTTTAGACCACCATGGAGGGAAAAATAAGTAGATATATTCTCTCACACTTGAAAGGGTAATAATGAGTGGAATGAATTTTACCTTTTCCCTTTATAAAATTTGAGATGAACCTTACCTTTTCCTTTTGACACTTGTAAATGACCTTTGAAATTTTGCAGTTGAAAATGACCTTTTTCTCCTTTAAATGAGATGAGAGGGTATAACGAACCTATTTTCACTCTTTGACATTTGGAATGACTTTATGGACATTTGAATGAGACAATAAGACAAAAATTCTCCTTTTAAATGAGTTAGTAAGATTTCTTTTTAAAACCTTTGAAATTTTTCTCATTTGGATATGACCCTTTCAAAATGATATAAGGTGTCTTTAAAAAGACTGGAAATGACCTATTTTGTATTTGACTAGGACAGTAGGTCAAAATTGACCTCCCATGAATATTTTTGACTTTAAAATGATTTTTTTGGTCCTTTAAGGAGATAGTGAGACAAAATTTATCTTTTCATGAGATAATGAGATAGGAATGAGTTATTTTGAACTTTTTTGAAACTTGAACCATATGAAACAAGACAGGTGGTATTTATTTCATCTCCTAAAAATGATAGCTCCTTCCTTATGGTTTTATGAGTGGAATGGAGGGTTTATGCTTTGTTTTAAGTGAAAATTTGAATATTTTTCAAAGGCGGAGATGGACCTAGACAATGATCTATATGAGGTGGAGTGACATAACCCTAGACCCTTTAAATGATGATGATGAAGATGGTGACCTTGAAAGTAATTATGATGGAGATGACCTTGAAAATGATGGTGGCGATGAATGAAATGAAGGAGAAACATACTTGACCTAAACCTCTTCAGTGACCAAAATTATTTTCTGAGAAATTTTTCGAAAAATTAAATTTTTTGACCTATGAATTTATGGAAAACAACTGAAAGAGTTATTTTTGATCAATGAAATACCTGAGCTAACATTGGCTCCAGCTGGGGATGGCAGCTCCTTCAGGAGTTGTCAAGAATACCGTAGATCAGGTAGCCTTACCATTGGGCAATGGAGTCAAATTGGACTTTGAAAAACTTTGACAAACTGGAAATGATGAACTAATTATGGAAATAAATTTGACTAGAAAAAAATGACTTGACTCTGACTTGACAACTGACTGAAACTTTTTGAACTTTTTTGAAAGAAACCATGAGTTGAATTTACAATTCTCATGGCCTTCTCGTCGGGCTTCAAACTTCTGCAAAAACTTTCTTATTTCTTGGACATCAAATTAAAATGATATGTACAATGAAAGTGAATTTCTTCTTCAATGATCAAGTGAGATAGTGTTTGAGGAACCTACCATTGATTTTTCCTCCCATCACTTCTTTCCCTTCAAGATCCTCTAGTAGAAATTCTTTGTTACATCTGAATGCAGTGATCTTGTAAGGTCCTTTCCATAGATTGTATAAATTTCCATGCTTACTCTTGTCTTCATTCTGAGCATCGTAGCGAAGAACAATATCTCTAAGCTTAAATCATCAGCTTTGGTCTTCCTATTATAAATATTTTTTATTTTCTCATGAGGCTTTGAAGTATGAATGAAAAATTCATCTCTTGACTGCTGCAGATGGATCATTTGGCTGATTCTTCACTGAATGTCATTAGGATCATTGTCCATCTCTTACAGAATTTTCATTACTGCTATAGCCAGAGAAGTAGGGAACACTGTATCAATACCATACACGATCTGGAAAGGTGACATGTTGATTGATCGCTTCGTGCTAACTCTATCTGCCCATAGAGCGTTGAAGAGATTTTTGTGCCATTTCCTCTTGTTTTCTTGCAACATCTTCTTGATTATGTTCACAAAAGAGCTATTTGGAAATTTAGCAAGCCCATTGCCCTAAGGATAGTATATTGTTGAATGACCAAGCCTAATGTGATACTTGTTACAAAAGTCAATCATTTTCTTGGACTTAAAGGCAACTACATTGTCAGTAATGATCTTGTGTGGACAACCAAAATGAGACAGAACAAGAAACTAAATAATAACAATGTCAGTAGCTTGCCTTGTGGGGATGGCTTCAATCCATTTGGTGAAATCATATGTGGTAGTGAGTATCCTTTTGTGATGAGCTGATGATGGAGGATGGATCTTGCCAATGAAGTTAAGTCCCCACTGTTAGAATGTCACTTGCACTTCAATTTGTTTTAAGAGCAAAGGCAAGAGCTTCCTCTTTCCCTGAAATATTTGACATTCATGACAACTCATGACTGTTTTATAAACATCAAAAAATAAACTTGGCCAATAGAAGCCCGCCCTCAATATCTTGTTGGTTGTAGTCTTCCAATAAAGATGACTGCCACAGTCACCTTTATGAAAATATGACATCACTTTTTCTACCTCTCCTTCAACCAAACAATTCAACAACACTCTAGCCAGATCTTTCCAATACAAGACACCATTAAGAATGCACTAATTCAAAGCTCTTAACTTCAAAAATCTAGCCTTACTACTTGACTAGAGGGGAGGAGGATTAAAGTGTTGGAAAACATGAACTATATCATCATACCAAGGCGATAAAGAGAAAATTTCAGATACCTCAGGTAATGTTTCAACCTCTTGTTCTTTAGATAATGCAACAATAAAATTGATGTCCAAAGCATGAATATTTGAATCCACCATAAGCTTCACCAGGCCCTGTCCTTTGATCATTTTTGTGGGCTTGATCTCCAAGTCATATTCTAACATAGCAACGATCCATTTACCTCTCTGCCCTTCAAGATCATTCTGTGTAAGCACATCTTTGACAACAATGTTTGGAACATATGAAATGACATGAGAATGGAGAATGTAGACCCGAAAGTCCTTCAATTATTTGGATAACGCCAATGAATGTTTCTCAATGGTGTTTTACTTCAAGGCTACATCTCTTATGGTTCTACTGAAGAAGGCGATGGGCTACTCTGATTTTTATTTTTCATGAGGACAACAACAAGAGTATGCTTCGAGGCAAATGAAAAAAATCATAAAATCAAGTGTGTAATCCAGAATAAGAAGATTAGGAGCATGATATAAATATAATTTAACTTGATTGAATTATTTCTTCGCCTCTTCAGACCCTTTTGCTTCACTATATTTCTTCAGCATGTCAGTAATTTTCCTTAAGTGTTCAACAAGATTGGGGACAAACCTTCTCAAAAAAATTATTTTTCCATTGAATGAATGAATTTCATTTTTTCTCCTAGGATAATCTAAGGTCTGAATTGCTTGAATCCTTGAAGGATCGAATCTAAATCCATCTTTTGATATGATATGACCAAGCAATTTACCTTCTTCCATAGCGAAAAGACTCTTCTTTGGGTTCAACGATATGCCAAACTTTCTACATCTCTGAAAAAATATTTTCAAGTGTTGCAAGTGTTGCTCATCTATCTTGGAAAAAGCAATGATATCGTCAAGATAAATGACCAAAAACACATCCTTTTCATTGGTGAAAGCAATGTCCATTGGTCGCTAAAAAGTGGCCCTGCATTCTTCAATTTGGCGTACATAAAGGTACCCCAAGGTGTTGTGAAGGTTGTATTTTCTTGATCATATGGATGAACTAAAATCTGATTATACTCGAAGTATCCGTCCAAAAATGAAAGTCTAGAAGATCCAACTACCCTTTGGAGAATATGGTCATATTCATTAGTGGGTAATTATCCTTCAATGACACTTTGTTCAGATTTCTGAAATCAATGCACACACGAATCTCTCTGTCTTCTTCCTCACTGGCACTAGATTATATATCTAATTTGAAAAGCGAAGAGGCACTATAATACTAGCAGTGAATAATCTATTTACCTCCTTCTGAATAGAGGGCAGAAACTTGGGATCCATCCTTCTTAACTTCTGGCGGAAAGGTTTCTGATTTGGCTTCAAGGGAATCGTATGCTGAATTATGCTCTTATCATAGAATTTCAAATTAGAATATTACCAAGCAAATACATCAGAAAAATAAGACATAACCGCTGCATATTTACGTTTCATTTATGCACTCAAAGATTTTGAAATTTTTACCATCTTTGGCTTTTCCGGAGTGCCAATATTGAGATCTTCCACTCCGACTTCTGTCGGTAACATGGTCTGTTTGCATGAAACATCATCTTGATAAAAAATATCTTCCAAAGGTACCAAACATCTTGTAATATATTTATCTTTAAGCTGAAGCACTTTCATCACTGCTGCATGGATTTCTTGGTCATCTTCAGAGCACTGGTTATCCATTTGAGAATTCACAAATTACTCTTCTGTCTGCAAGAAGTTGCTAATCTATTTATCATCTTGAAAGACTTGCTAATACTGAAAATTTTATAGAACATCAGGGTAGTGTTTGACATTTATCTCATACTTCTTATTAGGATACAATGGAATTTTGAACATGCTGGCCGAAGTAGCAAGAGAATCATCAATAACATTGATGTCCCTTAGGATCAATGATAAAGTGTACTCGATGAATGCCTTGAGGATGTCTAGCACTGAATTTCGATAAGCTCACATCCTTGGATGCTTGTTCTGGTATTCCCCTTTGAATTTATTTATTACTAACTTGGAGTCGCCATATACATAAATCTTCTTGGCACTTAGCTTCTTGAGAATTTTCAGACCGGCTATCAAAGCCTCATACTCAACTTCATTGTTTGAACATTTGAAATATAGCTTGTAGGAGGAAATTCGAACATTGGGAGGAATTTTTAATGACTAATTTACAGGGATGTGAATCCACACTCCAATACCAACCCCTTCGTTTCTAAAATCTCCATCGAAGTCCATAGTCCACAAACTACTTTCCTCATGCGGAAACTTCAAATCGGATTGTTGAACTTTGCTTGCTACTTGAGAGAGTTCTGATGTACCAAAAACTTATGTTTATTTCACTATTTTATCACTCTTTAGAGGTGATGGACTTGGTTCCAAACCATTTGGCACTTTTTCACAAATTTCTGCATTTGCCAATTCTAAAACATAATTTGAAAATTCGAAATTTTCTTCTTTTTCTTGAATTAAAACTTCGGAAGATGTTGAACATTCATCATTGAACAAGATAAAGGACTCTAAATATATATGAAAAACATGTATAGGATGGTCATTTGGCTTTTCTCAGCTGTTGATCATGTACTTCATCTTACTTTCCCGGTATAGTTTCCTAAGTTGCCCAAAGACATGAATGGTATAATATGAAAAATAAAGTTGTAAGGTACCTCTAAGCTTCGCTCCCCATGACTAAGAAACAAAAATTCCATATCTGGGAGGGATATCAGCCACAAAAACATCCATGAGGACATTATTGGCTGGGATTTTCTCTAATGACACCACTAGGTCCTTGATGAGTCCAAGACATTTCACCCTCCCTGAATCAAATGAGTAAAGATCATGATAAGGCCTTGTGATGTCTAATCATAATTTTTCCATAATGGAATTGGGCATGAGGTTGTGATAGGCTCCGGAATCAAGCATGGTGTTATGGAGGATAAATTCATGGATTTTTAGGCTTAGATAAAACAGAGGGACTTCACTATCTTCTAGATCTCCATCAACAACATGACCAAAAAGAAGCTCAGGGTGATCATCACTCACATTAACCATGTCGGACATTTTATACTCTATAAGAAAATTAGCTACTTGAACTTTTTACTGATCATTCCTAACTATTTCAGTTAGAGGAATGGATACTTTCAATTTAGAAATTTCATTTTCAAGAGAAAAAAGAGAAGAATGTTTTTCTACCTCTTTCAATGGTGCATCTTTCTTCTCGGCCTGATCTTTGCGTGAAGAATATTTCTTTTGTCCTCCTTATTGTGATTATTTATCCTTTCTTTGAATGTGGGAAGAAGCTTCATTGCCTTTAGCATGGTTAGGAACAATAGGTCATTTTTCTTTACTTTGTTTTGGGGCAACAACTTCTTTGTGATGAGCATCTACTTGAGCTTTCTGTTTTTTCTAATTGGAGGTTATATGAACATTCCTATTCCTCGAGCCATACTATCGCTGCAATTAAGAAAGAGAATTTTGATATCCCATCTGATAATATTCCATGCACACTAATAACATTTCATCATTTGACAAGACATATTGTTGATCATCCGGTGCTAAAATTTATGCAGAAAATTGATCTTCTTCAGTGAGGAAAATAGGCTACTGATTTACCTAAAAGAAATGGTTCTCGCTAGAAATTTCTTATTCATCATATTCATCAGGGCCTTCATTATAATTTTGCTGAAATGGAATGCAAATTTGTTGTTGACTTTGTGGATCCTGACCCCTCTGTTACCTTTGCTTGTTCCTGTATTGAGGCTGCTAATTTTGACCCCTGAAATTGGGATTTCTAATGGATGGTTCAGCTTGTCGATCATCGATGGAAATTTTATCCTTAATCTTCTCCATGGTCTTGATCAAAGTATATAATTTTCCCTCTGATGAAGTGGATGTTTCTTCTTTGATAGTGACTCTTTTTTCCATCTTTATTTTAGACTTCTTGATGATCAAATTAACTTCCACGCTCACTGCATTTCTCTTCTTTTCTTCAAGATTTTATGGGTTTCTTTCCCTCAACTGATAGGCCATGTCAGGATCAAAACAATCAGGATAATGAAGTAAAGAAATGCATGGAGGGGTCTTAATATTCTCAGAAATTGAATCATATATTTTATTGAATCTAGTTGTAAAGTCTTGGAAAAAATCATTGTGATTCCTTTTCAAGGCGTTATACTCAGATAAAATCTGCAATGGGTTTTTCTTTTCTTCCCATTTCTCCATAAAAAAGTCAATCAAATGTTGTGATGTACCAACTGTGAGAGAGCGAAACCATTTCTTTACCTCTCTAGAGAAACTATGTGCAATGATGCGCATCTTGGCATCATCATTATCGATCTCTTCAAGATCTATGAATTCAATCACTTTGGAAATGTGCTGATAGGCTATAACCTCTGATGTTCCATAAAAAAGAGGAAGCCTATGACCATAGTTCTAAGGTATTGGAGTGAACTGAAGTGGTAGGATCAACGGAGAAAATCTAGC
The DNA here is from genome assembly GCA_034641835.2 of Pinus albicaulis. Lineage (NCBI taxonomy): Eukaryota > Viridiplantae > Streptophyta > Pinopsida > Pinales > Pinaceae > Pinus > Pinus albicaulis. Next base: position 996,918,555 of record CM076569.1, on the reverse strand, counting down.
CATGACTAATGGACGAGGTGGTGGAGGCACTGATGGAGTGAAAACTTGCAAAGGTAATGATAGAATGAAATAAGGGGTTGATGATATAGTTGTATGAGAAGGTGTAATGACAGGTGAAGCAAAATCATGTTGTTGATATTGGAAATAAGCCTTCTATTAAGTTTCTTGAAATTTGTCTACCAAGCCTTTGAGTTTGTGAAAATTATACCAAACTTCGCTATCGACTTCGAAATGAAAAGACTCGGAAAATGGTGCAAAGGACTGGAAGTAGAAAGGATTAAAGGTGGTTTCTGAAAGAAAAGTTTCAAACTTAGTTCTAAACAAATATTTTAGATTTTGAACTATAGAACAAATCTTTTGGAACAAATCTCATAGGTAGAGAATTTGATTTGACAAGGGGAGGAATAGCTCTTCCGACCTTCCGAGACTTGGTTTTATTATTTCTAAAAATAATCTCAGGGTCATACACAATTGGTGAGGGATTTAGGTTTGGATTTGACCTGGTATGTATTTTAGGAGACAAATTAAGATAGGAATTTTGGACTTTGGCTCAGATTAAAAAATTCAACCTGTTTTGAATGCTAGAGCTTGTCACCTACAAGTTTGAATTTCAATGATTAAAGAAATATTCCCAAGTAATGTTTAGCAATCACTCCACGGCAACGATGCCAAAAATGTTATCACTCTCCCCAACTTCCCAAGGCTAAAAGTAGGATTAGAGAAAGGTAACCACAAACCAAACTTTAGGTCAGGTAGCTAGACCTACCTAGACAAGAGAGGGCTCTCTCGTTGTCACTTTTACAATCACAGGAGTGACAGAGTATCTAATGATATTAGGCTAGGTATGTAAACTCAACAAATATAATTTGTTTGATGTTTTGAGTACTAGATAGAAAAGTCAGTGAGTAGACTGTGTATAAGGTTTTTAGGTCTGAACTCCAAGGTGAATTTGCAGAGAGTATGTGAGGTTATATAGGTAGTTATAAATCATTTTAATAATTCATTGAGTATAGAATGAAATGGAGGAAAGTTTTAATGAGAACTGAGGTTAATCCATTTAGTTTAGAAGCAAATAAACGTAGCATTATAAACCTTGTTTAAAACAGAGCATGAATAAACATGATTCCTGCTCATAAACGTACAAGATAAACATATATGAAAAATAATACACGGTATTACGTATGAAATTATAAACATACATAAGAAAAACAAATTCTCCATTGCATACCACAAGTATCTCAACACAATTCCTGCAAATCTGTCTCTGATTTCATGCCAAATTGCTGATTACAAGAGCTCCACTGCAGTATGAGACTATCCAACCCCAAAAAAGACTAAAGAGAGTATAATTATAGAAAATATGGACTATGACACCTCATCAGGTCGAAATCCCATCCCAAATGGATCATAAATACAAAATATGTCATTTCCTAGTTTATAAGGAGGTTAGAAACCATTCCCTGAATTTCAGCTATAAATTAGGAGTGTTTGTCCCTTACATTAATTACATATTCATTCATGATAGGAAGCAAAAAACAACCCAATAAATCTGATGAAAACTCATAGGACAACAATTCCTAGAATTTGTGACCATTTATGAGCTTGATAAGTGTCCTCAGGAATCCAATGTTGATTTGTGACATTCTTGACAGAAGGGCAATAAAATTTGTAGAAGCGTAACAGAACTTTGGAGGCACTTTTAAGAGTCCAAATCTACTTATGAAAGAATTTCCAACTAGCCCTGTGTGTCTAATTTCTAGAAAATCTTGAATTTTGCAAAATGGACCATGGGAAGGCCTTCAAAAATCCATTCTTCCAAGGTCACTCCAAAAGTGTAACAGAGGGTCCAAAAAGGAGGCAGAAACATGAAAAATGAGTATTTTTTGAGCTTTTTCTTCCAAATTACAGGTTGTCATGCCATGGGGGTTCCTGATTTGTGATGTGCTCATAAAAATGAACCATACATGTAAATAAATCATCATTTGGATGCCCCCAAAATAAGAGTAACAAAAGTTCGTTACCCTTCTATAATGAGAAATTTCCAAAATTCTCCAAAAATCATATAAAATACCAAAATTGATCAAAAATTCTCAAAATTGGTTCTATGGCACCTATGAGAGATGGGATACATAGCTAAAGAAGCTTCAACCAATAATTCCAGCCTATCCTTCTCTTTGAGATTCATTTGTGCCTCTTTAAGCCTTTTCTTCACTTCTTTCAGCCTTATTTGAGAAATGGTGTTCTTGGTGCTATAGTGGCTTGCCATGTGTCTTTGTAGGTTATTATCTCTTTTAGCCTTTTTCAAAAGCTTCTCAAAATTTTCATTAACTCTTGACAACGAAAACTATCTATCCTCTTTGATCTCCATGGCAATAAGCTCATCAAAGGTCAACTCTTTAGATTGATGAGTTGACTGTCTTTCCCACTCTAATGCCTTTTTGAGGCCTCTTGTTCTTGGTATTATTGTTTGTGTTTTAGACTCCATATCCTTCATTTGGACAACAATAATAATATTATTTCATTTACCTCTATTTTCCTCCATGTCTGATTTGTACTTTCTTTGTAGGATCTGATTTACTTTCAATTGAAAATTTTCCTGCTGAAGGAAAGTAATTTGAGATTTGGCAATGGAGAAGGCTTCTTTCAATTCTGATATTTATTTGTCTTTCTCTCTGATTATCTCTTCATATGATCTCACCTCCATATGTTTTTCTATCTCAACCTCCACTGGTGCTGACTCACTATGCTGATGGAAAAGAGGTTGCTCCTCTATATCACATTGTTCAGCAATGGTGTCAAGTGTAAGAACACTCTTGGCAGACTTAGGCGCAAATACTTGGCTCTTCCCCCTCTCATATGTATGAGAAAATTCCACAACCTTAGGAGCATTTGAAGCCTGAGTAGGAATGCTAGAAAATCCAACCTCCATTGGTTGTGTTGATGATGTAATAGGCGAGATAGAAAGGTTGATGGTAAGCGCTGCTAACAATCTCTCCAAGAAGTTTTCCCAAGTCATGTTTATGGAAGAAAAATGATGCAAAACAATGAGCTTGATTAGGCCATGATGTAAGAAACTAGTGTGATGATCTTCTCTTCTACTTTGAACCTTCTCAGTCATTTTAATCAAGATCCTCTATAGATAGTGTGGCAAATCAAGTGTTTTGATAGAGGTAAAATGCATCAAAAGCCTGATGTGATATCTATACAACCTGGAGAATATTCCTTCATAAGTGAAGTACTTCATTATGAACATCATCAAAGGAGAATATTGTTTCTAAGGTGTCTGAAAGGAATAATATATTTTGGCTCCTATTTAGCATGAGGCTTGAGAAATTGCTTGTATTTTTCAATGTCTAAGTCCATGCCCTTGTACCACTTCTCTCCATTAGAAGGGATACCTATAGCTAAAGAAATTAGGCCAGATGATAGGCTTATCTCCATACCTACAATAGCTTGTTTCAAATAGGCTGGAAAATTAAAGATAATATCCCTCTTCCATAAGCCTTTCACAAAATCTCAAACACTGAGCTCTCTCAAAGAACCTTTTGGCCAATGGAAAAGCATTAATTTCATGCATGGTGAAAGGTTATAGCCTTAGGTGGTGCCCTCCCTTGAATCTATTCTTGTCACTTTCCATTGTGGTTGTCACTAGAATGATGAAAACCCTAGGGTGTTAACGAAATGGGTGAATGAATGGAAATATGGAAAAATAGAGTGTAGGAAAGTGTGAGTTTGGTGGATGAAATGGAGGGTCTTGAAGCTGAGAAAAATTCTAGTAAAATTTGAGTAGGTTTTGTTGTGTGTTAGCTTCAAGTTGTAGGTGAAATGAGGGAAAATGAGTGCGAGGAAGGTGTCAAAATGTCTAAAACACAGGAAATTCCCAATTTTGATTGTGAGAATAGCTTGTTAATGGTAGGGTAAGTTGATAAGATGAAATGAGGGTCATGGAGTTAAGTAAAAATTATGAGAAAAATTGAGTGAATAGGGTGGTGTCTTAACTCTACAGTGAAAGTGGAATGAAGAGAAATGGGTAAGTGTAGGGTGGTAAAAATCTTAAAACACACTAAATTATTAATTTAGACTGTGAGAATAACTAGTGTAAAAGTGTTTTTAGGTTAAGAAGGTGAAATGAGGGCCATGGAGCTAATAAAAATTTCTAATAAAAATTCAGTGAAGAGTATGGCATCTTAGCTCCATAGTGAAAGTGGAATGAGGGAAAATGGATGAGTGTAGGGTAGCAAACTCTAGTAAACACAATCAATTCCCAAGTTGTCACTGTGAGAAGAACTAGAATTAGGGTTGGTTTTCACTTGACATGTTAGGGATAGTGGTGTAGGTGATAGAATTGTGGTGATGAAGCATATGGATATATGAGTTAGGGTTTAGATGACGGGGTTAGGGTTTAGGTAAGTGGGTAGGTTAGGGTTTGACAAAATAATTTTTTCTTATATGTATGGAAGTTAACGATGTGAAGAAAACATAAGTGAGCATGAAATGTTTTCAAACCTTCAAAATTCGACCAAAAGATGCATTAGGAATGAAAATTTACCTTATACGAGAGCTATACAAAGTAATGGAGTTGAGCCTTGAATTGGTTTGGAGGTTATTCAAGATTAAAAACTGTAAATTGCTTCTTTACATAATTGAACACGCAGCTACAGGAGCATAACACTTGGAGGCAGAAGCATAACAACAAGAAGCATAAGTGTAACAATGCTGCTACGTAGTGCTTTCACAAAAACTGCACAACACTCCAAAAGCGTAACAAGGTTTGTACAGTGTCTTTCAGAAGCGTAACACCATGCCTAGAAAAGTAACAAGAGTTCTCAAAAGCATAACACAATAGTTCAAAAGCGTAACAAGGGTGATTTTAAAGGTTTGCAAGTGGATTTTAGTGGAATTCGAACCTTGGACTTTGGAGTTTAGTCCACCATGGAGGGAAAATGAAGTAGATATATTCTCTCACACATGAAAGGGTAATAATGAGTGGAATTAATTTTACCTTTTACCTTTATAAACTTTGAGATGACCCTTACCTTTTCCTTTTGACACTTGTAAATGACCTTTGAACTTTTGCACTTGAAAATGACCTTTTTCTACTTTAAATGAGATGAGAGGATAGAATGAACCTATTTTCACTCTTTGACAATTGGAATGACTTTATGGACATTTGAATGAGAGAATAAGACAAAACTTCTCCTTTTAAATGAGACAATAAGCCTGCTTTTTAAAAACTTTGAACTTTTTCTCATTTGGATATGACCCTTTCAAAATGAGATAAGGTGTCTTTAAAAAAAATTGAAATGTCCCCTTTTGTATTTGAATGGGACAGTAGGTCAGAATTGACCTCCTTTGAAGCTTTTTGACAGTTAAAATGACTTTTTTGGTCCTTGAATGAGATAGTGAGACAAAATTTCTCTTTTCATGAGACAGTGAGACCAAAATGAGTTGTTTGAATTTTTTTGAAACTTGAACCATATGAAACAAGAAAGATGGTATTTATTTCATATCCTAAACATGATAGCTCCTTCCTTAGGGTTTTATGAGTGGAATAGAAGGTTGATGCTTTGTTTTAAGTGAAAATTTGAATATTTTTCAAAGGCAGATATGAACCTAGACAGTGACCTATATGAGGTGGAGTTACATAACCCTAGACCCTTTAAATGATGATTATGGAGATGGTGACCTTGAATCTGATTATGATGGAGATGACCTTGATAGTGGTGGTGGCGATGATTGAAATGAAGGAGAAACATACTTGACCTAGACCTCTTCAGTGACCAAAATTATTTTCTGAAAACTTGTTCGAAAAACTGAAAAATTTTGATGTATGACTTTATGGAAAACAACTGAAAGAGTTATCTTTGATCACTGACATACCTGAGCTAACAGTTTTGAGTATGTTTCAATGGATTTTATCACAAGTTTATGCAAGTCTGAAGGAAATACTGTCATCATGGTGGTAGTTGATAGACTTGCTAAGTATGCACACTTTTGTGCATTATCTCATCCATTTAAAGCCAATACAGTTGCTACTGCATTTATGGAAACAATTCAAAATCTACATGGAAACCCAAAGATTATTGTAAGCGACAAAGATCCCATTTTTACAAGAAATTTTTGGACGAAATTATTTTCTTTTTTGGGTACTCAATTAGCTCATACCTCATCATATCATCCTCAGTTTTATGGGAAAATTGAGATAGTGAAATTTTTTTTGGAAGGGTATATTCGTTGCTTTTTATCTGATAAACAAACACAATGGGTCAAGTGTTTACCTCTGGCTGAATGGTGGTATAACACTTCCTTCGATATTGCAGAAAAAATGACCCCATTTATGGCACTTTACGGAAATCATACACCATCCATCACATCATCTTTAAGAGAAAATTCTAAGGTTCAAGAAGTGGAAGATCACATCAAGCATCAACAACAAGTTCTCAAACTCTTAAAGGTAACCTCACTTTAGTGCATAATCGAATGAAACAACAGACAGATCAACATCGCAACAAAAGAAGTTTTGATGTAGGCGACCAGGTATTTTTACGTCTACAACCATACAAAAAAATGTCCCTCAAGCAAGCTAAGAATGACAATACATTATCGCCAAAGTATTATGGTCCTTACAAGGTGCTGAAAAATATTGGTACCATGGCATACAAATTGGAGCTTCCTGCATCTTCCCGAGTGCACCCAATTTTCCATGTTTCATGCTTAAAGAAGGTTATAGGTGACAAGCTCCTAGTTCAAACAATATTTCCAGAACTTGACGAGGAAGGAAAAATCATATTGAAACCTAAATCAGTCATGAAAACAAGAACTCGACAACAACGAAATCAATCAATTTCACTATATATCATCAATTTGAGGAACTTACTCGCTGAAGATTATACATGGGAGGAAAACACTTGTTTGAAGGAGAGGGGCATGTTAGGTCCCCATAATACTAGTGTAGCCCCTTGTTATTGTTATTGCAGCCCCATTATTGTTATTTTTGTGCCCATGTAGTCCCCATATTTTTATTATTGTGCCCCATAGGTGTAGCCCCATTATTGTTATTTTTTTGCCCATGTGGTCCCCATATTGTTATATTGTGACCCCTTAGACTCCAATATATAGAAGGTATGTTTTTTCATTTGTATCATCCAGGAATTGTTCATTTATTTAATTTAAAGGAGGTTTCCCCCTCAAAGATGTTGGTTTATTAATGGTTTATTTTATAAAAACCTCCTCCTAATCATCACCATAAAAACAATCAAGAGGAGGTGGTTACTATGCTGACCCTAGATCCAAGGTGTCGTTATGGAAATGGGGTGTAAATTTTCTTATCCTTTTAATTTCACTTAAATCACAAGTTTGAAATCACCATTGTGTTCATCTTGTCAAAACGATTCCAGTGGTATAAAACTTTACCTCAATCTGACCATGGATCAAGGGATGTGAACAATTGAAATTACAAATAATCAAAAGGTGGCACATCATCATCCTGACCATGTGGAAACCATGTGGCTGTAATCACCTGACTAATATCCTAGCGCTACTTAGCATTTATTCATTAGTTTCTGACCTATTCATGGGTTTGGTTCCACACCCTGCATTGTGAAATTATATGTGACCTTAGTCCTATATATATATATAGCTTCCCGAGTAATGTGGTGTTTGTTATTTTTCGCCAATCATCCCATCTACTGGGCTCCGTTACCTAGCTCCTCTCCCCTTGCACTCTCGCAAACTATCTAGGGTTGACCCTCCGGACTTAGGTGTAGCATGGGGCCACAACACTCAGCATCTAACTTCTTGAGATTGGTCCATTGTTGACATCAAACTAACAGACTTGCCATCTTAGCTCAGTTCTCGTCAACCCAACCTTCTCCTATGCTACTTCTTGTGATCTTCCAGGTATGAGACCTCCAGGCTGACGTCATCGCAGGTTTCCTTCAACCATTGATATTTCTATCACTCGATCTCAACCACATGTTACAAGGGTGTTTGCTCTTGGTCACAAATTTAGTCACATGTGGTGCAAAACGAAGCAAACAACTATGAGGTTAAAATGTCAGGTCTATATCTTATAGTTGAGAAGGTGCCATTGAAGAAGATTTCACTAAGGAACAAGGTTGTAATGTAACACTTAAGCTCAAGAAATTATTAATAGGTTCAAGTGAATTCTTCCCTTCACTCTTATACAAGCATCCTCCCCATTCCACAACCATGATTAAAACATGCATGAAGGGAATCAAATCTTGCATTTGGGTGAAGTAAGTGCCTTCAAGTAATGTATATATTTATACATATAAACATAAATAAACATGTGTAATAACACATATGTAGAAGTGCTACCCTTCTTGAGCTTAGATATTGAACAGGGAGTAAAAATCAATTTATAAGCAATACAGTAAACAAAACAAGTATCTACCCCTTGATAATCACTAAGGACCATTACACAACACTACAATCTCATTGCGACTCAGAGGTCTATGCGTTTCTCTGATAAATATTGATAAAAAAAAATCAAAACATCATGTCTCAGTGATCCAATGGTCTCTAGTGCCATTAATAAACATACAAAAACTCATGAAATCACGTATACTGCATACAATTCCCAAATTATTATAGGAACATGTTTCACAGGTAGACATAAGATCTCAGTCCCCACTTAGTTTACATGCATGAATCACACATTTGAGCATTAATATTAACATCACTATAGGCCTCTGACCCACACAAAATTTACCGATATATCCCATATACGAATCAATGCTTCCTAACATTATCGTGCCATTGTGATGTTGCAAATAACATAGACAAACTAATAATCACAAGTACAACACAAGATGATAATTATGTTATAATTTTTTTGGCAATAGAGGGTGGGACTCTAACTATGCACATAACCATAGACAACTACAACCAAGCCTTAATTACAACTGTCACCCCCGAGCCAGATTCCAAAACTTGAGGTGGGGTGCTTCTGAGAAATTTTCAGTTAACCAACACAGTTGAAACAAGATGTCACAAGGCCCTCAAAACCTTAATCCACTAGCTAAGTTTCTTATAACTCATATTGTTCAGGCAAAAACACATGCATGACAAGATTTCATTATGTAGAGAACTCCAACGCACTTTCAGGAGAAGAGAGCCACTATCAAGAAGGTTCAATAGTGGTCAAGATGCCTATGGATGAGAAATCTCTTTTCTAGGTGGTTCCAAAGTTGTTCAATCATCAAAGTTTTAGCCCCAGGACACTCTTCATGGTTTAACAACCCTCAAAAGCACCTGTGTGATTCTCCCAGTTTGACAGGTTAACAAACCCTAAGATTCCAGTGGATATTTCTACCTCACAAGCAAGCCTTGCTCTCTAAAAGCAATCACCAACAAGCCTTCTATCGAGTTTTCTATAGTTGGTCCCCCCCCCACCCTTTTTTAGGGCTCAATTCAGTTCCAAGATTCATTTTCCTCTTGATTCTCTCTATGTTTCTACTCATCTTTCCCATATTGTGTTCCCAGCTAATGCTCTCCTTTTGCCACACATATTTTCCTTCTTAGTCAAGAGCTCTCTCCTTTCACTAAAATGGATTAACTTCCTCTGTTTCCTTCACATATTATGCAATATCCCCTCACTATACAACGTAGCCCATGTTTCTCCTAATTTTTTGGTCCTTTTATTTACTTGTGGTTGGCTAAATTACACTTGGGCCAGTCCTTCTAATTCAGTTGGATTTAATGCACACTCAACACATTAAGTTGTTTTCCACCAACCAGGTTTGTTATTAAAGAAAAAACACTTCCTTAAGAAATGGAATTGTTTCCCTTTCTTAGCTATTTAGAATAATTACACTTATTTACAAGATGAAAAAAAAGGTTAACTAGGGGATGTCATAGTCCCCTCCCCTTTAAGGGGGAACACTGTCCTCAGTGTTCAATAGCCTTAAACAAAATAAACACATTTTATGTGGAGCTTTATACACACAACTCTTTACAACATTTATATTGCATTTACAATCTGCTTCACTCAACAAATAGGGAAGGATATTTTTCCCTCATCTGGTCATCCATTTCACACATGGCTTCCTTGGGCCCAAAGTGCCTCCATTGCACCTTGATTTTCTCTATTGCTCAGTTCTGGTGTGTAAGATGTTTCCAATCTAGGATGCATAGATGTTCTGGCTGGAACTCTCCCTCTGGTTCCATTTGTATCATAGACAAATCAATTACATGATTAACATCCTCTAGATATCTTTTAAAAAAGGAAACATGGAAAACATCATGTACTTTCACTGATGGTGGTAAGTACAATCTATAGGCTACAAGTCCTACTGTTTCTAGTACTTTGAAAGGCCCACAAAATAGTGGCTCCAACTTGGCACATGACCCAATATTTAAGGAAATTTTCTTGGGTTTAATCCACAAATAGACATGTTCCCCAACTCAGAACTCTTTATGTACCCTATGCTGATCCACATAATTTTTTTTCCTATATTGTTCCACCTTTAGATTTTATTTGATAACCTGCATTTGTTGCTCCATTTATTTTAACATATAAGGCCCAAAAAGGACCTTGTTTTTTGGATCACTCCAGTTGATAGGAGTATTGTAACTCCTTCCATAAAGTGTCTCAATGGGCTCATCTTTAAAGATTATTGATGCCCATTATTGTATGCAAATTCTACAAGTGGAAGATACTCTTCCCACTTCTTTGGCTAGTGCATCACATACATTATTAACTTGTCTTCAAGGATTATATTTGTCCTCTTTGTTTTTCCATCTGTTTGCGGATAATAAGTTGTATTGAATTCCAATTCAATCCCCAAAATTGAAAATAGCTCCTTCCAAAACTTTGATGTCAACTTAGAATATCTATCTGATATCGTCTTCTTTGTAACTCTGACAAACCTTATGATTTACTTTATGAATACTTGTGCCACTTCACTGGATAAATTGGTGGATTTTATTGCTGCACAATGATCCACCTTGCTCAACTTGTTAATCACAACCATAATTGTGTCATGATGTTTGGAAGTTCTTGGAAAATCAGTGATGTAGTCCATTGAGATCATTTCCCACTTCCATTCTGGAATGGGAGTGGGTTGCAACATGTCCGATGTATGTTTGCATTCAAGTTAGTTGTTGGTATTTTATGCATTCAGAGATAAAATCAACCACTTCCTTCTTCAAATTAGGCCAATAATACAACTTTTTGATGGTAGTGAGAGTCTTTTAGTATCCTGGGTGGCTGGAATATGGATTACCATGGAACTCTCTTATGATAAGCCCCTTCAAGTCATTATCATTTGGCACATGGATTTTATGCCATCATTCATGAGGTTATATTCTTCATCTTTATCACCCTCGTTATCTTGTCATAGCCTTGTTTTTATTTAATGATATTTCTCATCAACCTGCACAACACTTTTGATCTTCTCTTCAATCTCGGTTCCATAAGAACTTATGGATGCCAAATGGTTTAATTTCACCCTCTTGTTGAGTGAATTCGTTACTTTATTTTCTTTTCCATTTATATATTTTATTTTAAAATCAAATTCATTGAGTGTGGTTATCCATCTTGCCTGCCTTGCATTTAAATTGGGCTGTTTAAATAAACACTTCAGCTATCCATGATAAGTCATTAGGGTGAATTTTCTACCAAGAAGTAGTTTGTCTTCATCTTTGGTGCATGTATGATGGAAGATAATTCTATATCACAAGCAACATAATTATGCTCATATTCATTCAACTTGCAGGAATCATAGCACACCACTTGACCTTTTATTGAGGCCTCAGAACTATGTGGCAACAACATGGGGGAATACCACCTAGTCTGAACCTTATAGCAAGTCCTTTTCCATTTGGTGTAGTGGCTCCGACTGGGGATAACAAGACCTGTTTCCCAATAAGGCTAATGAGGGTGTGTTTTGTTTATAACATGCAAATGGAAATTGATTTAATATATCATATGCAGTAAATAAATATATATTTTACTATATACCTGGGAGTATTCATTCATAAATGCGATCTAGAAAGATATCTTTCAACAATTGGTAATGGAGATTATTCAAAAGTTGAAAGAGATGAAAATTATGTAAAAAAAATTCTTTTGACAAAATAGTTTAATAAAAACAAATGTGAAATATATATCACATTCATAAGTTTGATCATATATGAAATAAGAAACTTGAAACAAATATTAGTACAAAAGTGCATTTAATATTTATTTATGATAACATATTTCATATATAATACAGATAAAAGATGGTTGTCAATTCAAGAAGAAAAACTTAATCTAATGTGTAGAAATAACATATATACGAGGTTCTACTCATTCAAATTGATAGTAGTATTATGCTCCTCTTCACGTTAAATCAATTCAATGAGTACAATAGTGAAACTTTAGTTAAATAACTTCAATATTAAAAGATAACAGACTCTCTTCCACTAATTTATCAGCGCATTCACAAACATACATAAGTGCATTCCTTGCAATTTTTTTTGACAAATTTCTGGACCCTTCTCTAAATGCATGAGAAGGGTTTAAATACTACAATAAATATGTCTAAAATAGATTATTACATAAAAATTTGAGGAGGTTTCAAACAACCTTCCTCGTAATGAGTAAACTTAAACTACAATCTAGGAATAAAAATAACAACATGCTTAGGTGGGCTGGTCTTCTTTTCTTATTTGATCTCTGAGGTGGAAAATATCTATACTTGGATTTAGCTGAGCTCGCTGTGTGATACCGGATCTGACCTGACCTTTAAACACTGCGTTTGAAAGTGTTGGCAACGATTTCTTAGTAGAATTAGTTAATGTGTAGATTTAGGCACTGAAGATACGGTTTGATTAGAAAATTCTAGTAATTTTCCTAATCAAACTTAGTTATATTTTTAATAGCTTCTACCTGTGTTTCTGTGCTTTCCTTCCATAGTGCTTCTAATGGTTTAAGCTCTGGGAGAACTTCGGTTGTATATTCTTTAATAAGTTCAACATTTAGAAGTTGTCCATTAACAAATTCGATGATTTCAATTGTCAGATTTTCTGCCTTTGATGTTTCCTTCTCCGCCTGTATTAACTGCATTTCCCAATCTTTGAATACAATATCTTTGTGAAATTTATCAATTTTGGGGAGATCAAATTTCTTTCTTGTATCAGACTCTTGCCATTGGATGAACTCAGAGATTTCTTTTGGACCTTTTCACCTTCCAGCCTCTTGTTAGCCACTTGTTGGATCAAAATCTTTCTTGTATCACAATATGAACTGGTAACTGAGAATTGATGACAAAAATATTCCTGTTGCTGCTTCAATTTTGCATTCCATTCAAGTGCCTCTTTAATAAATTGATCTGATTGAGGCTGAATTTTTAGTTTATCCATTGCTGCTTCTATCTGTGTTTCCTTTTCTGAAATCTGTACTTGGTGCTGCAACTTTAATATTTCAAAGTCCTTTTGAAATTGTGACATTTTCATCTCCATTTTCTTATTGGCATTGAGCTTTTCCTGTTCTAGTAGTCTTTCCAATTCTTGAGCTTTGTCTTCATTTTTGTTGAGATTCAACAAGATGATGAGCTTAGTGAAAAGAGTCGCCTTCACTAAGTGGGCCCGTAGGCTATTTTTGGTGCAAGTCTATTTTTAGACATGGTGATTATATTTCAGAAGTTGCAAGATGCTATTTGTGGATGGTTGGTCAAGTTGGAAAAATAGATGAAATTCTATTTTTAGAATATTAGGCGAAGTCTATTTATAGATCGTTGATCTAAAAATAGAAGTGTCGATTATTATTAGCTCTTAATAATAATCTAACAATAAACAACAACTTGTTCTCTTGAAGCACTTAGTTTCAATGCACATATTTGGCAAATCAGTGGGCTGAAGGACTTACGCAATTCCTAGGGTTTACTGGTGGTTCATGCATGGAGGACTTAGTTATAACTGAAGTGGAAAAGTTATGACAGAGTTGGAAGAGTAGTTCATGGAGTTTTTATTCAGTTTAACTCAATTAATGGAGTTAAACTCAGTTGAGCTAGTTTTATCTAGTCTAACTGAATGATACACTAGTGAGAGTGGAGTGAATTAATTCAAAAATAATAACTCATTAATCAATTGAACAATACAAAAATTAACTACAATGCATGTTAGTTCCAGTGGAGACCCAGTGGAGAGATAGGTGAAAGGGAAATATGGAATATCTGTTGTGACTATAGTGATGCATTGATTGCAACACACACACATTAGAGTTGCCAATGAGGATTGTGTAGTCAAGGCAAGGGTAATTTGAATTCATTCAGAGCTATTCTTCAGCAGGGATTGCGTAGTGGAGGCAGGCTAGCAGGAGGGTAGAAATCAGTGCATGGATTTGCAAATTTCTTCTGATTAGTGTGTGACGATTGATTGTACTAAGAGCTTGATGTACTAAGATTTTTATGATATTGTTACATGATCTCCATGATACATAATATATGATAGGTGGGGTTTTCAGCTTCAGGCTTTCCCGTTAAACAACTGTGTTATGTGCGATTGTTTTTATTTATGCTTCACATGTGTTTGCAATTAATTTTCCGCAAAATATTAACAGTGGAATGATTCTGTATTTTGAAAGAAGTTAAATATTGTGAGATCAAGGGAATATGGATGTATATGTGCTTATTGTATACTAATTTCTACATGGTATCAGAGCAGTGTTAATTCTTGAAGATTTCAATTGTGAAGAATTGTTGAGTTTGTGCTAGCGGACAATTCGAATTTTCTACAGAAAATTCTTGGTGTAGAAGTTGAGTATACATTGAAATGTCTTTCAATGGGTTGGAATTGGAGTATGCCCTTGATGGGAGCTCGAATTACATAGCCTGGAAGGATAGGATGGAGGTGGTACTAGAGGATAATGGACTGAAGGAGTTCATCGATAGCGATGTTCCTAAGACGGGATCTAATGATTCTGCATTACTTGACGCATGGCAAAAGAAGATAGCAAAGACAAGAAGAATTCTGTTGGAAGGTGTGAAGGACCATATTGTGTCCAACCTTCACGGTAAAGCCACTCCATTATTAATGTGGAAGGATTTGACAGATTTGTTCCAAAGCAGCAGCGACCAGAGGAAGTTGGTGTTGAAAGACAAGCTCAGAAAAATAAAAATGGAGAAGGGTGACAGTATTCCAAAATATCTCACGAAGTTTATCCACTGTAGGGATGAACTGGGAAGTGTGGGGATTACTGTTTATGCTGAAGACTTGGTGAGCTTGGCTCTCCTTGGGCTTCCAAAGAGTTGGCATAGCTACAAAGACTCTGTCAATGGATGGGAGAAACTACCGGGATGGGAGCGACTTTGGTCGGATCTTGTGCAGGAGGAGATAAGGCGGGGTACCAGGGATGGCTCTTCATCAAAGAATGAAGATTAAGAGAATTGCACTTTGGATGCCAAAGCAAGGAAAGGGAAGGGGAAGAAATTTCCTTCAAAATCCGATGCTAAAGGCAAGAAGAAAGATTTGTCCAAAGTGAAGTGTTTTCACTATCATGAACATGGGCATTTCGCCACTAACTACCCACAGAAGAAGAAGAAGAACAAGAAGGTTGTTGGAGCTGCAGCTGGAGAGGCCTTAGCCTTGAAATTTGAACTTTCTTTCTCGATCGCATGCTTGGTTTCAAGCTCTATGGGATAGGCGTGGTATCTTGATAGTGGTGCGTCTTTCCATATGTCGAGAGACAAAGAGTTGTTTAGTGACTTGGAGGAGAAGGACCTCCAGATGCATATAGAGATGAGCGATGATGGTCGATACAGTGCGCCGAAATTGGGACCATTACCTTTGAGAGGGATTCTGGTAATCCATTCTTATTTAAGGATGTTATGCATGTTCCAAGCCTGAAGAAGAACTTTGTCTCGGTCGCAATGTTGGAAGACAAAGGTTATGATGTTGTTTTCAGTGAGGGAAAATCCTGACTTCGACATAAAACAATGGGTCAAACCAAGAGGATATGGATTCGAGTTAAGAATCTCTACAAGCTGGAGGGAGATGGCTACGCTGCAATGGTGGGCAAAGCAGAAGAAGTGGTGAGTCGGGATGAGGGCGAATTATGGCACAAGAGATTGGGCCATCTTCACCATGGCGCTTTGAAGATTTTGCAGCAGATTTCTACTGAACTTCCCAAGGGTACTCTTGCGCAGTCAGATCAGTGCAAGGGATGTACTATGGGTAAGTTTGTGAAGACCATCTTTCATGAGAAGGAGAATCGTGCTTTAGTGATCCTGGAGAGAATTCACACAGACGTGTGTGGACCTTTCTCGGTTGCTTCAACAACAAAACACAGTTATTATGTTATATTTGTTGATGATTATTCTCGTAGATGTTGGATCTTATTCATGCAGAAGAAGAGCGAAACGTTCTCAAAGTTCTGTGAGTTCAAAGCATTGGTGGAGAAGGAGTCGGGGAAGCAAGTGAAAGATCTACGGAGAGATAATGGTGGTGAATAAATCTCGGGAGAATTCAAATACTTCTGTAGCAAAGAAGGAATTCAAAGAGAACTCATAGCACCTCATAACCCACAACAGAATGGGGTCGCGGAGAGGAAGAAAAGAATGATCGTGGGTGCTGCACGATCTATGCTTGAGAGGGAGCTAGACTTTCATGTAGTGAATGAACTGCTTGTTCCGAAAAATGAGACTCTAGATGTGGATCAGCCACAAGAGGAGATTCATGGAGTCAGGATTCCACTCATACAGAACCAAACATCAGACAAGGCGGAAAGCAGACCACATAAGTTGAGAGATTGAAGCTTGATGCGGCACAGAATGTAGGAGTCCCTACATCACAGCGCAGACAAAGACAGTCACCTGACCGATTTACTAGATACATGGCTCTTACGAGCAAGTGTATCATGACAGAGCCATCTTCTTTTGAAGAAGAAGTGCAGGAGCCCATATGGGTAGATGCCATGGTGGAGGAGTATGACTCCATTGTCAGAAACAGTGCTTGGGAGATTTTTCCAAGGCCGGTGGGAAAATCATTTGTATGATCAAGATGGATCTACAAGGTAAAGCAAGCTGCTGATGGGAGCGTGAAGAAGTATAAGGCAAGATTTTTTGCCCGAGGCTTCTAACAGATTGAGGGGATTGATTATGAAGAAACCTTTGCACCTGTCGCACAGTATTCTTCCATAAGGACCATCCTTGATCTCTCAGCACATATGGGTTGGTACATTCATCAAATGGATGTGAAGATTGTGTTCCTTAATGGGATCATTTAGGTAGAGGTGTACATTGAGTAGCATGAAGGATTTGAGATCTTCAGTAGCAAGTCGCATGTGTGCAGACTCAAAAGAGCGTTGTATGGGTTGAAACAAGCACCTCATGCTTGGTACACATGGATCGACAACTATTTTGCTGGACTTGGCTTCACCAAGAGTGAGGTGGATGCAAACCAGTACCAAATTGTGGTGGAGGGTAAGCTTTTAATCATTGTTCTTTATGTTGATTATTTAATACTAACGGGTGATGAGCATTTGATACACTCATGCAAGGCAGATCTTGCAAAGGAGTTCGAGATGAAGGATTTGGGCCTCCTTCATTATTTCCTTGGATTGGAAATATGGCAGCAGGAAGGTGAACTGTTTGTGTCTCAAGGAAAGTATGCCTGGGAGATACTGGAGAAGTTTCACATGCAAGGTTGCAAGCCTATCGACACTCCTCTTCCAAGAAATTGGAGGAAAGAGGATGATACATTAGCAGAGGTAGTGGATGCCACTTTTTATCAACAGTTGGTGGGTTCGCTCATGTATTTAGTTAATACAAGACCGGACATATACTAATCGGTAAACCATCTTTAACAAGCGATGGTTAAGCCTACCAAGCTCTTTTGGAAGCTAGGCAAGCATGTCCTGAGATATCTCAGGGGCACATCTAAGTATGTCTTATGGTACAGACAGATGGATGAGGTGAAGTTGCATGGCTTCATGGGTGCAGATTGGGTAGGTAGCCCAACAGAAAAAAAAGAGCACATCAGGAGGGGTTTTTAGTATCGGATCTACGACAATTTCTTGGTACAGCAGGAAACAAAGATCTGTGGCACTCAGTTAAGCGGAAGCATAATACATGGCAACAAGTCAAGTTGCATGTGAGGCTATCTGGATGAGGAAGATCCTGGTTGGTTTGTTTGGTTCACATTTAGATCCTACAGTGATACATTGTGATAATCAGAGTTGCATTAAACTCTTGGTTAATCCTATGTTTCATGATATATCTAAACATATTGATATCCGATATCATCATATCAGAGATTGTGTGCAGTGGAAGATCATGTTGCTTCAGTACATTCCTAAGGAAGATCAGGATGCAAATATTCTGACGAAGGTGCTCACCAAGAGAAAATTTGAATACCGCAGAGGCAGGATCGAGGTGAAGGATAATCCCTATCTTGTTGAGAGGGAGTGCTGAGATTCAACAAGATGATGAGCTTAGTGAAAAGAGTCACCTTCACTAAATGGGCCCGTAGGCTATTTTTGGCGCAAGTCTATTTTTAGACTATGTCTATTTTTAGACATGGTGATCATATTTCAGAAGTTGTAGGATGATATTTGTGGATAGTTGGTCAAGTTGGAAAAATAGATGAAATTATATTTTTAGAATATTGGGCGAAGTCTATTTATAGATCGTCGATCTAAAAATAGAAGTGTTGATTATTATTAGCTCTTAATAATAATCCAACAATAAACAACTTATTCTCTTGGAGCACTTAGTTTCAGTGCACAAATTTGGCAAATCAGTGGGCTGAAGGAATTACGCAATTCCTAGGGTTTACTGGTGGTTCATGCATGGAGGACTCAGTTAGAACTGAAGTGGCAAAGTTATGACAGAGTTGGAAGAGTAGTTCATGTAGTTGTTATTCAGTTTAACTCAGTTAATGGAGTTAAACTCAGTTGAGCTAGTTGTATATAATCTAACTGAATGATACACTAGTGAGAGTGGAGTGAATTAATTATTTAATTAATTCACAAATAATAACTCATTAATCAATTGAACAATACAACAGTTAACTACAGTGCATGTCAGCTCCAGTGGAGACCCAGTGGAGAGATAGGTGAAAGGGAAAGATGGACTATCTGTTGTGACTATAGTGATGCATTGATTGCACCACACACACATTGGATTTTCCAATGAGTATTGTGCAGTCAAGGCAAGGGTAATTTGAATTCATTCAGAGCTATTCTTCAGCAGGGATTGCGCAGTGGAGGCAGGCTAGCAGGAGGGTAGAAATCGATGCATGGAATTGCAGATTTCTTCTGATTAGTGTGTGACGATTGATTGTACTAAGATCTTGATGTACTAAGCTTTGTATGAGATTGTTACATGATCTCCATGATACATAATATATGATAGTTGGGGTTTTCAGCTTCAGGCTTTCTCGTTAAACAAATATGTTATGTGTGATTGTTTTTGTTTATGCTTCACATGTGTTTGCAATTAATTTTCCGCAAAATATTAACAGTGGAATGATTCTGTATTTTGCAAGAAGTTAAATATTGTGAGATCAAGGGAATCTGGATGTATGCATGCTTAGTGTATACTAATTTCTACACTTTTGTTAGAGAAGAAGTTTCACTTCTTCTGCTTTGTAAATTGTAGAAGTTTCATATGCACCAGAAAACTATGATAGTTTAGTGAGATGTTTAGTAGGATTGGAAAAAGAGTCCTTCCATACAACATCCACCGATTCATTGTCGAGAGCAGTTACTGATTCATCAATTCTTCTTCTCTTTCTTCTCTTGACTACAAATTTGTGACATGGGTTGTAGAAAATATCTAATGGAGGTATTTCCTCAAATTTCAAAATTATTTCCTGTGTCGGGAAGGCCAGGATAATCTCTTGATTCTGATCTTTTGGTACCTACAGTAGTGGCATTGCAGTTTCCACTATATTATGGGTGTTCTCTGGAGTTTGGAAACTTGTTGATTCTTCAGCATTAGGCTTTGGTGGTGGTGTCTCCAGTGCTTTAGAAATTTTTTTCCATTATGTATTTAAATATTTTGCTTGAGGTTTATTTGTTTGCTCAAGTGTATTCTGAATATGATGCACTTCTTTAGAAGTTGAATCATCTCCACAAGTTTCTCCTTCAGTTTTCATCTCAATTCCTTTAATTATTTTTTCAATTATTTTCTCAAGACTTTAATTTCTGCTTTCAGATTCATTGTCAGAGTGATCTGAACTCTGAGAGTTGTGTTGTGATTGTTCTGACTCTTGATTTGATTTTTATTGAGATTCATTTTCTGACATGTCCTTAGCTTCATCATCTAGGCTAATGCTAGGAGTTGGCCTTTTGACATCTTCAATAAGTAATAAGTCCAATGGGACTGTTTCTAGTCTCTTGCTTCTATATGCTTGGAAAGATTTAAAGTATACTTCACTGAGCTTATTAGATGTAATTTTCAACACATTTGTAAACTTCTCTACACCTTCAAATAGATCATCAAATATGTCCTTCTCATTCAGGGAAGGTTTGAGTTTAATATTAGTAGTAAAATTATGAACCACATCATTAGGATCATATGGTCTCTTTGGCATTAAAGCTAGATTCAATGAAGTGACATTTGAAATTTCTTTAGCTACATGAACAATGTCAAAAAGGGAAAAAGTGCCACACTGTACTAGGAAAGTAGGGCAGATGGATGTTTTGGAATCTCTGGGTTGTTTGGTCACACCGCTCACTAGAGTTTGATAAGAAATTTCTCTGGCTAAAATCTTATCAGGAACATAGTAAGGAAAAACATGGGGGGAAGAAAAACTTCCAAAAACTGTGATATAAGTAAAATTTTCCTCAGCAAACCATCTAGCCTCTAGTAGAATATATGTGCTAGATTCCTTAGAAATCCTAGGGGTTCTTTCATTAAATATGGTATGATGGATGGGAAACATAACTCCATTACAAATTTTAAAAAAATTCATATGAAACTCAGATTCCTAGAGGGATTTATGGTAAATATGAATTGGATTGGGGTCTTGGCTTGTCCACTTCCATCCCATAAGAGGAAAGCTTGAACATAAACATATTGCACCCATGATGTATGCGCTCATGTAGAAGGGAGGTATTGTCCTACTGGAATAGACTCTATTTGTCCTATAATCCATAATGGTTTTAGCCATATTATCAGACAAAATGGTTGCCCAATTCATGATAAAGGAAATGACGATTGCGACAATTAAGGGAACCCACTCTATGGAAAATATAGTGGTATCCAATTTAGTAAATCATCTACATAGCATTCCTATTGCATAACAATAAGAGGAGGGTAATTGTGCTATCGGTTACATACCAAGTTTATCCTGCTTTAGCTTTCCTTGGTATTCTTTCCATCCTTTTACCACTTTCATGAGGTCTATATTATTTTTCGTAAAGTTTTGCAAATTTTTTTTATCATAAATCTTCTGTGTCATAGGTAAATGATACATTATCCGTAAATCCTTTGCGGTGAACGAACCAATATTCTCTAGCTTATAATTATTGAATGTTCTATCTTCTATGTTGAGGCTTCCAATGACCCATTTTACCATATCAGTGTATGGTAATATTTTGGGTCTCGCCGCTATTCTGTGGAGAAACGAGCATGAAACTTCAAAGTAAGACGACTCTGATGAAACTACCTCATTTGATGTTATTGTTTTCTTTAGTTATCTTCATTTTTCTCCTTCAAACAGGTTGTACATGGCTTCCCATGAATAAATCCCACAATCCTTATTGCACGTTGTGTCTGAGAATAGTGGATGCATATATGTGTCTTCTTCAGCGGATGCTTTGGTAACTACTTTTCCTTTCTTTGTCATTCCAGTTGATATTGCTTCCTTAGGTGGTTTCATGAATTCCAGAAAACAAATGAGTAAATTCATATAGGAGATTGTTGGGAAAAATACTGAGAGGGGGGGGTGAATCAGTATTTAGGGCAAACTAAAACTTTTTACTTTTTCATGCTCTAAAACCCATACGCTACTTTCCTTTAGTAAACTCGCGTATACACGCGGATATCCTTCATACAACTCGTGTATTAGCAGAGATCTAAATATGCAAATATTTATTAACTTAGTTCTTTGCAATATTCATTCATCTGATGTTAAGTTATCAGTAAACATGTGCAGTAACAACAAAATAAACCATCACACAAAGCATCACACATGAACACCAGGATTTTTAGGTGGAAACCCAAGTCGGGAGAAAACCACCGCTGCAGTTGCTCGGCCTTCAATATTTTATTATAGAGAAAACATATTACAACATATGTGCTGGTGCAGACTCCTACCAGCACGCAGGCACCCACCTGCGCTCGTTTACCAGCCTCTCCTGGAAGGGAGCTCCAACCCCCTGACTCGTTTACCAGCCTCTCCTGGAAGGGAGCTACAACCCCCTGATCTCGTTTACCAGCCTCACCTGGAAGGGAGCTACAACCCCATGATCTTGTTGGGAAAAATACTGAGAGGGGGGGGGGGGGGTGAATCAGTATTTACTGCATAATCAAATCTTTTTACTTTTTCATTCCTTAAAACCCATACGCTACTTTACTTCGGTAAACTAGCGTATATACGCGGATCCCCTTTATGAAACTAGCGTATACACGAAGTTGGATATGTCATTAAATCTTCTTAAACCATTCCATCATTTATTCATCGGTTATTCAATAAAGCGATGCCTTCGGTGCGATGGGAAACGGAATAAACCATCACACAAAGCATCGCACATGAACACCGGGATTTTTAGGTGGAAACCCAAGTCGGGAGAAAACCACCGCTGCAGTTGCTCAGCCTTCAATATTTTATTATAGAGAAAACATCTTACAACATATGTGCTGGTGCAGACTTCTACCAGCACGCAGGCACCCACCTGCGCTCGTTTACCAGCCTCTCCTGGATGGCAGCTCCAACCCCCTGACTCGTTTACCAACCTCTCCTGGAAGGGAGCTACGACCCCCAGACTCGTTTACCAGCCTCACCGCGGAAGGAGCTACCAACCCCCAGGCTGAAGGCTACAACCCTCGGCCTGCCTCTTTGGACCACGTTTCATCCAATCTTTTCACCTTTGGATCCAACCAATTCAATAGAACACCACTTGCGAGTTGGAAAATGAACATTCCAGACTGTACCCTTTAAGCACAAGCATACGTCACCAACGGATGCTTAACAACACGGTCCGGATAGCAGAAACACAGCAGAACGGATCAGATATTTCATACCCCTTGCTTCAGCAAACCCTAGTTTGCATACGTGCTTTCACTTCACTGATGTCGCGTATATACGCGCTTCCATCCACACAAACCAGCGTATACCTCAGTGTATATTTTATTGCGCATACGCGCTTTCTCTACGCTGAAGCCGCGTATATACGCGCTTCCTCCGCGGCGAAGTAGCGTATAGATATTCAATCATTACAGAGCAGCATACTTCATCAGATCAGATATTCAGTTCAGATCTACCCTTTTGCTTCAGACAGATGTTCGCCTAGATGCTCGCCTCATCACAGATCTATGCCTTCCATAATCAGATCTAGAAAATACAAGAGCAATTCAGATCTAGATCCCCTTCTTCATTATTGGTGCATCATACATTCAGATTTATCATTCAAGTGTAACCCTTTCCATTCAGATATACTTCACATAGAAGTATTCATTCAAGCTCAGACATCTTGCTCTCACTCACATCTTTTGCACAATGAATTTCTTCTCCTTATATAGGTTTACCCTTTTTCAATACCATGAGCCCCTTTTTTCAATACCATGGGCCAAAGCAATACCATAAGCCCAAAACTACCTGGACGGGGTCAATTAGGTGGATCATTACCTAATACAATGGATCAATACCATGGTGGTTACCCTTGGTTTTGCACTTTTTGAGCGCTTTAGCCCATACGCGATTTGTAACGTTCCTTTCCGCGTGCATACGCGACTTCCCCTAGGCCAATCCGCGTATACCAAGAGACATGCTCTTTTTCATCATTCTCTGAGTACATTCTGAAATCCTTTCTTCATTGCCTTCTGTAAATACTGTAGATACATCAGATTTCCTTCATCAAGGACATATTCTATCAAACACAACTTCATCACGTAAGTTGTCATCATCTTCATCAAGTGGGTTTCCTTTCAAGTACAACACTCAACATCATATCATCAACAATCATCATATCACTTCAGATTTACATCATTTAACAAGTCCATCAAGTCAAGCATAACTTAATCAGGTGGAGTGCCATCAAGGACAATACATGTCAACAGTCGCACGTCTTCATCTTCATTCAGTGGGTTGCCATCAAGGACAACACTCTGCATCATATTTCCAACAATCTCCCCTTTTGGACTTGATGGCAACCATGATGGTGTTTGGTTACCACAACGGATAGATACATTAAGAATACAATGACACCATGTCATTCTCCCTATTTGCCATGTCACTCTCTCCATTTTTGGCATCATTCAAACACCATGTCACTCTCCCCCTTTGACATCAAGGGCAAAGGGCACATCATTATCTTCATTAAAACACCATGTCACTCTCCCCCTTTGACATCAAGGGCAAAGGGCGGATCAAAAACCAAAACTCTCCCCCTTATGTGGAAGAAAGATTCTGCAGATCTGATATGTGCTGAAGTGGCCAAGCTCCCCCTGAGTTCATGTTGAATCTTCAAACATATTTGTCAATGAAGTACATGACTCTATGAACTTCCTATCACCAAAGACTCATACTTACATCCAATATCCAACCAAGTGGATTTACATATAAGACTCAAGTACCCAACCAAGTGGGTTTACAAAATTTGACTTAGCTACCCAACCAAGTGAGTTTACAAAAAGACAAGTCCTTACATGACTGAATATTACAATTTTTACATCATGGGTCTCAACAAGACCTTTTCACCAAAATATAAATATGACCATTTATGACCAACACCAGAAAGTCCTCAAGAAAGAGAACATATTTCAGAACCATAATAATGCCAACACTGCATTATACTCAGCAAAGCTAATGCTCCCCCTGAATCTGTGCAACCAAGCAATCTTTCCAAATGACTAAGGCTCCCCCTTAGTTTGTGCATCCTGAAAGCTTCCACCAAAAAATCATCAAGGCATCTTCATCAAAATATTAAGAACAGACCATGAGAAATGAAATACCAGAGAGGCCCAACAGCATGCTGAATGCAGGCCAAGAGAGCCGGATCAACCAAAATTGTCAAAGAACCAAACTACACGCGGTTTTCTCGTGTGAACTCGCGTATATACGATCGTGTTTGAAACCCGTTGATCTCAAAAGACATCTTCTAAATTTCAACCAGATCTGATTCTTTGTGAGGCAAGGACAGTGTTCAGCTTCTTTCTGAGACATTTGAATGCTTCCCTGGACTACAGATAGATAGAACAGTGTAGTGGTGTCTTCAAGCGTCATCCAATGGTTGTAGCATCAGCACAATAGTAACCAGGCCTTCAGATTCTTTGCAGCATCAATACAATCTTTCCAAGAAAGATTCTCATATCAGAACAACATCTTCACATAGGTGTCAAGCAATCATTCATGTGGTCCAACATCACCATGATCTTCAAGATTTAACATGAAGTAACATATGTAGGCAAAAAGATCTCTCAACCATAGTAACAAGCTCTGCATGAGCTATTCTTATCTCTGAATCATACAAATTCCAATTTTATCCAACAGATAAACTTCAGCAAGCAGTACAAACAACTTATTCAACGTCTCATCATCATAAAACATGTACCAAGCCATCATCATTTGAGCATGAGTATCACAATAACCAAGGAATAAGCAGTCATATTGCCAACAATGCAATCATTAGTATTCAACCTGCTGCTCCCCCTAAACCAGTGCTCTTCCTTAACTTGTGCAATCTGAAACACCTTCAACAGCAAGTCATTTGCAACAATCTCTTCATGATCTGTCCTCATCTCTGAATTATAAGACTTTCATCTTGACAACGAATGCTCTTCATCATAAAGCAATCAGGCTTCATCCATAATCTTTAACAAAAATAACCAAGTATCATTTCATTAATCATGAGTATAACCAGAATGATGCTAACAGTGCAATCATCAGCAGTCAGACTGATGCTCCCCCTGGGCCTCTGCTCCAGATCTTCAGTAATCAGATAAAATTTCTTATCATCAATGCATACGCGGCTGTGTCTGCTGAAACTCGCGTGTATACGCGACTTTGGTGAATATAACCCGCGTATAGAAAGTGAAATACAGAAAATTTCACACCTTCATCTCCTTCTGCAATTTTACCTTCTGTTCCTGTCTTTTCTTCACACCAGATGCACTGTCAGAAATACATATAACCAGAATAATCAAATCAAACATGAGAGACATCATACATTGCTCCCCCTGTGACGATACATTACTAATTCTCATAATGTATCTCACATCATTCCTGCAGTCAATCAGAGAAGTAAGCTTCAGAAGCAGATGACTGCAGTAGGGTCTGAATTCCCTACGTTTTTGATCGGTCCTCCTTCTTTTTCCAAATTTGCTTGAGCTTTCCATCAGTGTGCTGAAAATTGTCCACTTTCCCAGATCTGTTCATCCTGCATTCTTTTTCTACATGTCCATACTTATTACAAACATAACATCTCATGTGGCCAGAGAAATAAACATAAGAATCATAATGAGTATTTCTATTCTTCCTCCTTTTACAATCAGTTCCTTTATGTCCATACTTGTTACATGAAAAACAATATCCCCTGAAGAAGCTAGAGTACCTTTCTGAGTAGAACTTGTTTGTTTGTGGCTGAAATGATCTGCTCCTGCAATTTACTGCATCATGCCCATAATTATGACATTTAAAACATTCAATGTTCTTGAATGAATTCCTTTGAGAATTCATGATTGCTGGTTGATCTTTTGTTTCTTTCAACACATCAGGTTTTACATTGAGATCTTCTGAATTTTTGGCACTTCCTTGTGAGCTAGATTCTCCTTTAACAGTTTCATGGAAACCAAGACCATGTTTGATAGCAGGAGACCTTTGATTACTCAGAATATTGTCCAGAATATTAGTACTATCATGAAACCTCAACAGTTTTACCTTTTCTTCCAATTTACCTTTGATAATGTTTACCTCAACCTCCAAGGCTTGACATT
Organism: Pinus albicaulis; assembly: GCA_034641835.2. Taxonomy (NCBI): domain Eukaryota; kingdom Viridiplantae; phylum Streptophyta; class Pinopsida; order Pinales; family Pinaceae; genus Pinus; species Pinus albicaulis. The sequence goes on along the minus strand of CM076569.1, from coordinate 996,891,448 downwards.
GCTTTGTCATGCTTTCTTCTTTTCTTCTTCCATCTTCAACTTGATCCTTCAGATTTAAGATCTCTTCTTTCAGCCAATTTTCGTTTTCTTCACATGTTTTTTCTAGCTCTTCATTCTTCTTATTTGATTTTTCTAGATCTTCTTTGAGAGAGATAATTTATGCTTCAAGGCCTTCCTTTTCAAAGGATTGTAGAGGTTCCTCATTCTCCTTACTTGATGCTTCTAGCTCTGCTTGCAGAAAGATGATAGCAGCTTCAAGTCCTTCATTCTTCTTGCTTGATTTTTCAAAATCTGCTTCTAGATCTTTAATTCGATTGGATGCATAAGTATGAAACCTTTGATACTTGTCCATCTGTTCATTCAGCATTTCTATTTGATCTTTCATTTGTGAGATCATCTCTTTATATATAGTTTCTTGCTTATTGTATGAACTTTGTAGTTCTTCTTCTTTAATCTTGAGAGCTTCTTCTAGATCCACAACCTTACTTTCACTATCTTTACTATTGTTTGCACAAAGAAGAGTATTACAAGTGGCCTTCTCCTTTTTCTTCTTTGCCATGAGTGCTTGTAGATCTTCGTCGGAATCTGTTTCATCTTCTTCAATTTTTGCTATACATGATTTATGAGGTATCTCCTTTCCTTGAGTAACCTTCTTCTTTTGCTTCTTAGCCATGAGCACCTTCAGATCTTGGTCAGAATCTTCTTCATCTTCACTGGACACTTCATCATCATCTTCTTTTGCATAATAACTCTTTCTCCTTTCAAATTGTTTCCCTTTACCATGTTTTTCTCTATAAGGACATTTAGCAGCATAGTGACCAACTTTTCCACACTCAAAACATTTGAAGGGAAGCTTACCTTTGAATCTTCCAGTACCTAGTTGGAGCTTTCTCACGAAATTCGCTTCTTCTTTATCGGATATATAGCTGGATTCTTTGACAGCTTCCTTTTCCTTTCCTTTTGTAGATGCCTTAAAAGAAGCTTCTCTTACTTGAGAAGGACCTCCTTGTCTCATTTCAAAAGCAGTCAGAGTACCATGTAATTGAACAATAGTAAGCGATTGCAGATCTTGCCTTTCTTCAATAGCTGAAACTTTAGAGTCAAATTTTGAAGTCAAAGATCTTAAGACCTTTTCTACCGGAGTAGTATCAGCCATGGTTTCAAACAAATTTCTCATCCGATTTACAATATCATCTAGACGAAGAAAGAAACTGGCAACACTTTCATCACTATGCATCTTCAAATTTTCATATTCAATTCTAAGAGATTGGAGTTTTGCACTTTTTACCTTTGTGTCTCCTTCATAGCTTAGAATGATTTTGTCCCATATGTCTTTTGCCGAATGTAGTTGCATCACTTTAGCAAATTATGATTCAGACATGCTTCCCAATAAGACATTCACTGCTTTGGCATTGATTTCATACTTCTTTCTTTCAGCTGCATCAGTAGGAATACTTGCCGGGTATTGATAACCTTCTTCCACGATTGCCCATACATCTGTACCAAGACTTTGCAGATATGCTTTTGTACGTACCTTCCAGAATATCAGATTGCTTCCATTGAATAGAGGTGGCTTTATAGACATTACTCCTTCTTGACTTTCCATTGCGACGGATCTCCTTTAAGCGATCAAGCTTCTGCACAAGGACCCGCTCTGATACCAATTGTTTGGGAAAAATACTGAGAGGGGGGGGGTGAATCAGTATTTACTGCATAATCAAATCTTTTTACTTTTTCATTCCTTAAAACCCATACGCTACTTTACTTCAGTAAACTAGCGTATATACGCGGATCCCCTTTATGAAACTAGTGTATACACAGAGATTTGGATATGTCATTAAATCTTCACTTAAACCATTCCATCATTTATTCATCAGATATTCAATAAGCAGTAAACAGGTGCAGTAAGAACAGAATAAACCATCACACAAAGCATCACACATGAACACCAGGATTTTTAGGTGGAAACCCAAATCGGGAGAAAACCACCGCTGCAGTTGCTCGGCCTTCAATATTTTATTATAGAGAAAACATCTTACAACATATGTGCTGGCGCAGACTTGACCAGCACGCAGGCACCCACCTGCGCTCGTTTACCAGCCTCTCCTGGAAGGGAGCTCCAACCCCCTGACTCGTTTACCAGCCTCTCCTGGAAGGGAGCTACGACCCCCCGATCTCGTTTACCAGCCTCACCTGGAAGGGAGCTACGACCCCCTGGCTGAAGGCTACAACCCTCAACACCTCTTTGGACCATGTTTCATCAATTTTCACACTGGATCCAACAAATTCAATAGAACACCACTTGCAGGCCACATTTCATCATATTTCTAGACTATACCCTTTAAGCACAAGCATACGTCACCAACAGATGCTTAACAACACAGATCAGATAGCAGAAACACAGCAGAACAGATCAGATATTTCATACCCTTTGCTTCAGCAAACCCTAGTTTGCATACGCGCTTTCACTTCACTGATGTCGCGTATATACGCGCTTCCATCCACACAAACCAGCGTATACCTCAGTGTATATTTTATTGCGCATACGCGCTTTCTCTTCGCTGAAGCCGCGTATATACGCGCTTCCTCCGCGGCGAAGTAGCGTATAGATATTCAATCATTACAGAGAAGCATACTTCATCAGATCAGATATTCAGTTCAGATCTACCCTTTTGCTTCAGACAGATGTTCGCCTAGATGCTCGCCTCATCACAGATCTAAGCCTTCCATAATCGGATCTAGCAAATACAAGAGCAATTCAGATCTAGATCCCCTTCTTCATCATTGGTGCATCATACATTCAGATTTATCATTCAAGTGTAACCCTTTCCATTTAGATATACTTCAGAGAGAAGTATTCATTCAAGCTCAGACATCTTGCACCCACACATATGATTTGCACAATGAAATTCTTCTCCTTATATAGGTTTACCCTTTTCAATACCATGAGCCCCTTTTTTCAATACCATGGGACAAAGCAATACCATAAGCCCAAAAATCTTCAATCATTACAGAGCAGCATACTTCATCAGATCAGATATTCAGTTCAGATCTACCCTTTTGCTTCAGACAGATGTTCGCCTAGATGCTCGCCTCATCACAGATCTATGCCTTCCATAATCAGATCTAGCAAATACAAGAGCAATTCAGATCTAGATCCCCTTCTTCATTATTGGTGCATCATACATTCAGATTTATCATTCAAGTGTAACCCTTTCCATTCAGATATACTTCACATAGAAGTATTCATTCAAGCTCAGACATCTTGCTCTCACTCACATCTTTTGCACAATGAATTTCTTCTCCTTATATAGGTTTACCCTTTTTCAATACCATGAGCCCCTTTTTTCAATACCATGGGCCAAAGCAATACCATAAGCCCAAAAATACCTGGACGGGGTCAATTAGGCGGATCATTACCCAATACAATAGGTCAATACCATGGTGGTTACCCTTGGTTTTGCACTTTTTGAGCGCTTTAGCCCATACGCGACTTGGCACGTTCTTTTCCGCGTGCATACGCGACTTCCCCTAGGCCAATCCGCGTATACCAAGAGACACACTCTTTTTCATCATACTTTGAGTACATTCTGAAATCCTTTCTTCATAGCCTTCTGTACACACTGTAGAAACATCATATTTTCTTCATCAGGAACACATTCTCTTAAGCACAACTTCATCAAGTAAGTTGTCATCATCTTCATCAAGTGGGTTGCCTTTCAAGGACAATACTTAGCATCATATTGTCAACAAACATCATATCACATCAGATTTACATCATTTACTAAGTCCATCAAGTCAAGCATAACTTCATCAGGTGGATTGCCATCAAGGACAACACATGTCAACAGTCAAATGTCTTCATCTTCATTCAATGGGTTGCCATCAAGGACAACACTCTGCATCATATTTCCAACATCGTATCTCGTTTACCAAACCCTCACCCGGAAGGGAGCTACAACCCTTGATCGAAGGCTACGACCCTCAACACCTTATAGACCACGTTTATCAATTTTCATAATTTTCACACTCGGATCCAGAACTTCCTTTAGGACACAACGTTATGTGCCACGTTTCATCATATTTCTCGCACCGGAACCACTCCATACTTTTAAGCACAGACAACCATGAAACAGATACATATAACTCACTGACAGATATCAGTAAACTAGCAAAACAAATCATACATTTCTTACCACAGACTTCAGCAAACCCTAGTTTGCATACACGCTTTCCTTTCTCTGATGTCGCGTATATACGTGCTTCCGTTCACATAAACTAGTGTATACTTCTATACATATTACAGATCTAATTTCATTGCGCATACGCGCTTTCTCTTCAGCAAAGCCGCGTATATACACGCTCCCGGCGAATCGTTTTATGTTCTTCTTGGTTCAGTCATCGCAATTCTTCGGTAACGTACACATCGTCACGTACGAACTCCTACTTCGGCATGATGTTCGCCATATCTCAAATCTAATCATTCCATAAACATCTAGCACAAATATGTATATTTCAGATCTAGATATCCCGTCTAGTTGGCTCTTTCATAGGTGCATCATAGATTCAGATCTATCATCAAACCTTTACCCTTTCCATGCAGATATACTTCACAGAGAAGTATTTATTCAAGCTCAGACATCTTGCTCCCACACCCATGATTTGCACAATGAATTTCATCTCCTTATATAGGTTTACCCTTTTTCAATACCATGAGCCAAAACCACATTACTTCCGATGGTATTCCTGGACGGGGTCATTTAGACGAATCATTACCCAATACAATGGGTTAATACCATGGTGGTTACCCCTGGTTTTTCACATTATGAGCGCTTTTTCCCATACGCGACTTGGCACGTACTTAACCGCATGCATACGCGACTTCTCCTAGACAAATCCGTGTATTCCTTGAAACATACTCTTTTCATCATGGATCTAGCACATATTGAATTCATTTTTTCATTACCTTCTGTACTCTCTGTAGATACATCAGATTTACTTTATCAAGAACATATTCTATCAAGCACAACTTCATCAAGTAAGTTGCCATCTTCTTCATCAAGTGGGTTGTCATTCAATGACAACACTCAGCATCATATTGCTAACTAACATCATTTCACATCGATTTACAATTTCATGTCATTACCTTTCGTACTTTCAATTGGATACACTTGACGTACTTCATCAAGAACATATTCTATCAAGCACAACTTCACTGGTGCAAGTTGCCATTACCTTCATCATATTGCCATTCAATGACAACACTCAACATCATATTGTTAACTAACATCATTTCACATCAGATTTACATCATTTACCAAGTCCATCAGTCAAGAATAACTTCATCAAAGATTTTCATCAAGGACAACACTGCACTATATTGCCACACCCTTGACTTTGATGGCAACCACGATGGTGTTTGATCATCAAATACCACAACAGATAGGTACATTAAGAATACAAATGACACCATGTCACTCTCCCCATTCTTTGACACCATTCTTTCTCTTCATTCAAACACCATGTCACTCTCCCCCTTTGACATCAGCGGGGCAAGATCAACCAACACATCCCCCTTTTCTCCTCATGTGGAAGAAGCGTTCTGCAGATCTGATATATACTGAAGTGATCAAGATCCCCCTGAGTTCATGCTGAATCTTCAAACATATTTTCCAATGGAGTACATGACTCTATGAACTTCCTATCACCAAAGACTCATACTTACATCAAATATCCAACCAAATGGATTTACATATGAGACTCAAATGCCCAACCAAGTGGGTTTACATATCTCAACTCAACTACCCAACCAAGTGGGTTTACAATTTTGACTCAGCTACCCAACCAAGTGGGTTTAAAAAATTTGACTCAGCTACCTAACCAAGTGGATTTACAAATTTGTCAAGTCCTTACATGACTGAATATTACAGTTTTCATCATGGGTCTCAACAAGACCTTTTCATCAAATTACAAATATGACCATTTATGACCAATACCAGAAAGACTTCAAAGAACATATTTTAGAATCATCATAATGCCAACAATGCATTATACTTAGCAAAGCTAATGCTCCCCCTGAATCTGTGCATCCAAGCATCCTTTCCATATGACTAAGGCTCCCCCTTAGTTTATGCATCCTAAACACTTTCACCAACAAATAATCAAGGAATCTCTATCAAAACATTAGAAATAGAATTATGAGAACTAGAACACCACCAGAGATACCAAACAGTTTCAGAGATACCAAATTAAAACATTGCAAATTGCACAAGAAAGCCGACCCCAAACAGAATGTCACATCCAGACATACGCGGTTTTCTGTGCAGGAACTCGCGTATATACGCGAATGTGTTTCAGGAAACCCGCGTATCCAATACTCATTTTCCATATTTTAACCGCATCTGCTCTCTTTAATGAAAAAGACAGTGTTCAGCTTCTTTCTGAGATATTTGAATGCTTCCCTGGACTACAGATAGATAGAACAATGTAGTTGAGTCTTCAAGCATCATCCAACGGTTGTAGCATAAGCACATTAGTAACCAAGCCTTCAGATTCTTTGCAGCATCAATAAAATCTTTCCAAGAGAAATTATCAGACCAGCACAACATCTTCAAATATGTGTCAATCATCCATGTGGTCCAATATCACCATGATATTTAAGATTTAACATGAAGTAACATATGTAGGGAAAAGATCTCAACCATAGTAACAAACTCTGCATCATCTATTCTTATCTCTGAATCATAAGACTTCCAATTCATCCATGTGTGAGCAAAAAATATACTTTTCAGCAAACAAGGCTCAAAATCTCATCATAATAAACCATGTACCAAGTCATCATCATTTAAGCATGAGTATCAAATAATAAGCACTCATAGTGCCAATAATGAAATTATTAGTATTCAACCTGCTGCTCCCCTTGAACCAGTGCTCCTCCTTAACTTGTGCAACCTGAATACATTCATCAGCAAGTCACTAGCAACAATCTCTGCATGAACTGTCTTTATCTTCGAATTATAAGACTTTCATCTCAGCAACGAATACTCTTCATCAAAAAGCAAACATGACTCATCCATAATTTTCAACATCAGAAACCAAGTATCATATCATCATAATTTAGAACTGAGCAACTAAGCTGATATTGAGTCAATAATACAGTTATTAACAGTCAGACAGATGCTCCCCCTGAACCTCTGCTCCAGATCTTCAGCTATCATATAAATTCTCTTATCATCAATGCATACACGACTGTGTCTGCTGGAACTCGCGTGTATACGCGACTTTTGTTAATAGAACCCGTGTATGGAAAAAGCGGGGAAGTGTACAGAAATTTTCACATTCCTTCATCTCCCCCCGAACTTGTGTACTTCCCGTACCCGTTGCCTTCATACCGTATGCTCGTCGAAAATACATATAACCAAAATAAAAATCAAATCAACCATGAGAGTCATCATACGTTTCCCCCCCCGTGACGATACATTACTAAATCTCATAATTTATCCCACATCATTCCTGCAGCCAATAAGAGAAGTAAGCTTCAGAAGCGGATGACTGCAAAAGGGTCTGAATTCCCTACGTTTCTGATCGGTCCTCCTTCTTCTTCCAGATTTGTTTGAACTTTCTATTTGTGTGCTGGAAGTTTTCCACTTTCTCAGATCTGTTCAACCTGCATTCTTTTTCTACATGTCCATACTTGTTATAGGCATAACATCTCATGTGGCCAGAGAAATAAGTATAAGAATCATAATGAGCTTCTCTATTCTTCCTTCTATTGCAATCGACAGCTTTATGTCCATACTTGTTACATGAAAAACAATATCCCTTGAAAAAACCAGAGTAGGATCTGTTTGTTTGAGGCTGAAATGATCTGCTCCTGCAATTTGCTGCAACATGCCCATAGTTATGACATTTAAAGCATTCAACATTATTGATTGATTTCCTTTGAGATTTCATCATTGTTGGTTGACCTTTTGTCTCTTTCAACACTTCAGGTTTTGCATTGACATCCTCTGAATTTTTAGCACTTCCTTGTGAGCTAGATTCTCCTTTAACAGCTTCATGGAAACCAAGACCAAGTTTGATAGTAGGAGACCTTTGATTACTCAGAATATTGTCCAAGATATTAGTACTATCTTGAAACCTCAAAAGTTTAACCTTTTCTTCTAATTTACCTTTGAGAATGTTTACCTCAACCTCCAAGGTTTGACATTGCTTTGTCATGCTTTCTTCTTTCCTTCTTCCATCTTCTACTTGATCCTTCAGATTTAGAATCTCTTCTTTCAACCAATTTTTGTTTTCTTCACATGTTTGTTGCAGCTCTTCATTCTTCTTATTTGATTTTTTCAGATCTTCTTTGAGAGAGATGATTTCTGCTTCAAGGCCTTCCTTTTCAAATGGTTGTAGAGGTTCCTCATTCTTCTTACTTGATGCTTCAAGATCTGCTTGTAGAGAGATGATTTCTGCTTTAAGTTTTTCACCTTGATTGGTTGCATGAGCGTACAATCCTTGATACTTGTCTATCTGTCCATTTAGTGTTTCAATCTTTTCATTAATCCTAGAGATCACATCTTTGTAGATAGATTCCTTCCTTTCAAATTGATACCAATCATTACTTTCATCATTTGCTTCTAGACTTTCACTCTCCTTAGATGATGTTTGCTGATCTTCAACTTTAATCTTGACAGCTTCTTCTAGATCCATACTGTTACTTTCACTATCTTTGTCTTTGCATATACAGGTAAGTGAAATACAAGAACAACGATCAATACCTGTTTCATCTTCTTCACTTTCTGCTATACATGATTTATGAGGTATCTCCTTTCCTTGAGTAGCCTTCTTCTTTTGCTTCTTTGCCATGAGCACTTGAAGAGCTTGGTCAGAATCTTCTTCATCTTCACTGGACACTTCATCATCATCTTCATTTGCATAATAACTCTTCCTCTTTTCAAATTTTTTCCCTTTACCATATTTATCTCTATAAGGACATTTAGTAGCATAGTGACCAACTCTTCCACAATCAAAAAATTTGAAGGGAAGTTTACCTTTGAATCTTCCAGTACCTAGTTGGAGTTTTCTCACAAAATTCGCTTCTTCTTCTTCGGATATATAGCTGGATTCTTTGACAACTCCCTTTTCTTTTCCTTTTGGAGACGCCTTAAAAGCAGCTTCTTTGATTTGAGAAGGACCTCCTTGTCTCATTTCAAAAGCAGTCAGAATACCATGTAATTGAACAATAGTAAGAGTTTGAAGATCTTGCCTTTCTTCAATAGCTGAAACTTTAGAGTCAAATTTTGAAGTCAAGGATCTTAAGACTTTTTCCACCAGAGTAGTATCAGTTATGGTTTCACCCAAATTTCTCATTCGATTTACAATATCATCTAGACGAAGAAAGAAACTGGAAATACTTTCATCACTATGCATCCTTAAATTTTCATATTCAATTCTGAGAGTTTGGAGTTTTGCACTTTTTACCTTTGTGTCTCCTTCATAGCTTAGAATGATTTTGTCCCATATTTCTTTTGCTGAATGTAGCTGCATCACTTTAGAAAATTCAGATTCAGACATGCTTCCCAATAAGACATTCACTGCTTTGGCATTGATTTCATACTTCTTTCTTTCAGCTGCATCAGTAGGAATACTTGCTGGGTATTGATAACCTTCTTCCACGATTGCCCATACATATGCACCAAGACTTTGCAGATATGCTTTTGTTCGTACCTTCCAGAATATCAGATTGCTTCCATTGAGTAGAGGTGGCTTTATAGACATTACTCCTTCAAGACTTCCCATTGCGACGGATCTCCTTCAAGCGATCAAGCTTCTGCAAAAGAACCTCCTCTGATACCAATTGTTGGGAAAAATACTAAGAGGGGGGGGTGAATCAATATTTAGGGCAAACTAAAACTTTTTACTTTTTCATGCTCTAAAACCCATACGCTACTTTCCTTTAGTAAACTCGCGTATACACGCGGATATCCTTCATACAACTCGCGTATTAGCAGAGATCTAAATATGCAGATATTTATTAACTTATTTCTTTGCAATATTCATTCATCTGATGTTAAGTTAACAGTAGACATGTGTAGTAACAACAGAATAAACCATCACACAAAGCATCACACATGAACACCAGGATTTTTAGGTGGAAACCCAAGTCGGGAGAAAACCACCGCTGCAGTTGCTCAGCCTTCAATATTTTATTATAGAGAAAACATCTTACAACATATGTGCCGGTGCAGACTCTACCAGCACGCAGGCACCCACCTGCGCTCGTTTACCAGCCTCTCCTGGAAGGGAGCTCCAACCCCCTGACTCGTTTACCAGCCTCTCCTGGAAGGGAGCTACGACCCCTTGATCTCGTTTACCAACCTCACCTGGAAGGGAGCTACGACCCCCTGATCTCGTTTACCAGCCTCACCTGGAAGGGAGCTACAACCCCCTGACTGAAGGCTACAACCCTCAGCACCTCTATGGACCACGTTTCATCAATTTTCACACTGGATCCAAAGCTTCCTTTAGGACATAACTTGCAGGCCACGTTTCATCATATTTTCAGACTGGACCCACTCCATACTTTTAAGCACAGTCAAACATGAAACTGATACATATAACTCACTGACAGATATCTGTAAACCAGCAGAACAGATCAGAATTTTCTTACCACAGACTTCAGCAAACCCTAGTTTGCATACACGCTTTCCTTTCACTGATGTCACGTATATACGCGCTTCTGTTCACATAAACCAGCCTATACTTCTGTACATATTACAGAGCTAATTTCATTGTGCATACACGCTTTCTCTTCAGCGAAGACGCGTATATACACGCTTCCTCTGCGGCGAACTAGCGTATGGTTCTTCAGACATTTAGGTCATTGCAATTCTTCAGAACAGATACATCACACAGATTTAACCCTTTACTTCAGATAGATGTTCGCCATATCTCAGATCTAATCATTCCATAAACAGATCTAGCAAATACAGATACATTTCATATCTAGATATCCCGCTTCATCATTTCTTCATAGGTGCATCATAGATTCAGATATATCATCAAACCTTTACCCTTTCCATACAGATATACTTCACAGAGAAGTATTCATTCAAGCTCAGACATCTTGCTCCCACACCCATGATATGCACAATGAATTTCTTCTCTTTATATAGGTTTACCCTTTTTCAATACCATGAGCCAAAACCACATTACATCCGATGGTATTCCTGGACGGGGTCATTTAGACGAATCATTACCCAATACAATGGGTCAATACCATGGTGGTTACCCCTGGTTTTGCACTTTTTGAGCGCTTTTGCCCATACGCGACTTGGCACGTACTTAACCGCGTGCATACGCGACTTCTCCTAGACAAATCCGCGTATTCCTTGAAACATACTCTTTTCATCATGGATCTAGCACATATTGAATTCATTTCTTCATTACCTTCTTTACTCTCTGTAGATACATCAGATTTACTTCATCAAGAACATATTCTATCAAGCACAACTTCATCAAGCAAATTGCCATCTTCTTCATCAAGTGGGTTGCCATTCAATGACAACACTCAACATCATATTGCTAACTAACATCATTTCACATCAGATTTACAATTCCTTTCTTCATTACCTTCTGTACTCTCTGTAGATACATCAGATTTACTTCATCAAGAACATATTCTATCATGCACAACTTCATCAAGTAAGTTGCCATCTTCTTCATCAAGTGGGTTTCCATTCAATGACAACACTCAGCATCATATTGCTAACTAACATCATTTCACATCAGATTTACATCATTTACCATGTCCATCAGGTCAAGAATAACTTCATCAAGTGGATTGCCATCAAGGACAGCACATGCCAACACTCTCATGTCTTCATCTTCATTCAGTGGGTTGCCATCAAGGACAACACTCTGCATCATATTGCCAACAATGAGAAGAGATGAAGACAAATAATAGAGTTAAATCATGATAAATCAAAATCCAACGCTTTAAATTTAAAACACGCTTCAAGTAATATATAAATCGTTTGAACCTTGTACCCATTGAATGCCATTAATAATCCTTAATTCATTTATCAAATCACTTACACACTTTACATAATATGTCTAATCCAACGATCTTAAATCATTAGATTTTATAATGGATTGATTGCTTGAGTAATAAATGAATAGCGCAAATCACAATTTTTAGCAGATACCAATAGTACATGTTTTCGTTGCCAGTGAACTTGCGAAATGCGATCTACGCAAATCACGCATCACATTTTATTACGGTGAACTTAGATTTTCATTTGTTTTAACTTTGTGAAATTCGAAATGCGCTAAAAGACTTAAAGTATTGCGCTTTCATGGATTTATTGATACATTTCATTATTCATTTATCATTTCGTCGGGTTCGACTCATCACAACTCTTTTCGAAATGTTATAAGTTTGTTCTTTAAAGGAGGCGTGACGCGATTTATTTTTTAAGAGATTTTTAATCGTTTCAACGAGAATTTTATATAATTCAAAAAAAGGTTAAATTTATTATCCCAATTCGCAAATCTTATATGTGTTTTAACTTTGTTGGCTTGTAAGGTATGTGACTTGCGCTAAGCATTTTTGAAATCAAAGCGGAAAGAAAAAGCCTTTATTCCTAAAGTTTTAAGACTTAATGCTAAAAACGAAAAATGCTTCTAAATTTATATTTATTTTTTTAAAGGGTCCCCATTTATTTTAAAATAAATGGGGGGGTGTTGTATAGTACAACAATTGGCGATTCACTTGGGAGAACCAGTTATCCCTGATTAGTTTTTTGAAATTTCTAAACTTTTTCAAAATAAATATAGTTGCAGGAATGAATTTCAATACAAATGATATTTCACTAAGTAATAAAATCTCAGTTGATCATAATCCATAATATTTCCTCTTTAAAGTGAAAATATGAGTATCTATATCAGTCTTTACTAAGTTCAAAAGGATGAAGCAGGTGGCTCATTTAGATTAGCTTTATAAATATATACTCATTTATCATAGGTAGAGCCTCTGATCCAGTATAAAATTTTAGCCTTTGGCAGGGTTACCTTTTACCCAACAATGATTCATTGTTCCACCTAGTTACTATTACAATCTTCTAAAAATAAGTTCAATTTTATATACTTTATCTCTTTTGGAACTTGTTTTTTTTGTATATATATATATATCACTTAAAATCCATTGTCTTGGCTTGGTAACCAAATATTGACAATGCCATTCATTGATTGTAACTAAACGGATCAAGTTGGCTCTTGATTAGACCCCTTTCCTTTTAATATAATCTCAATTCATTACCTTGTTTTGGTAGGCAATATTGGTAATGTTAGTTTAACTATTTTCCTATGAACATGGTAAACAAGATCGTGATGAGACTTATTATCTTCTAATATTTAGCATATTTTTGAATTACTTTCTCAAAATTGAAAAGTTTGCCATATGTGGTGAATCATTGGTCCTTTTGAGGATTCTAGATGATAATTTTAGAGTTTAAGATTGCTTCTCTGTAAAAGAGTCTTTACTATGTTAAAGATTATTTTCTTGAATGCTAGTAGAGTAACCATAATTTATAAAAGTGAGATTTTATCAAATAATAAATAACTTTAGTGAAATTAAAAATTTCAGTAGAATAAAATCTATTTGATATTCGAATTTTCAATTGTTTCCTTAACAATTCTTATTTCTAGAAGTGATAAATAAAATAAAAAAATTCTGAGATTTTATTTGAGAAGCCAAAAATCAATACCATTCGACTTTTATTTTCCTAAGAAAAGAAAAGACAATAATATATAGGGAATAGAAGGGGTTACCTCCTATGAAAAATTTTTCTTTAAAATTTCCCCATTAACAGGCAAAGAATCTCTTTTTCTTGATATATCTTGTAATAAAAATGTCGATGGGCCTATTTCTTCTATGATTTGAAATGGTCCAAGCCACAATCTTTGGAATTTGGTATGTTTACCTTTTTCCTCATGTGCCTTATCCCATTTTAGGACCAGATCACCAATTTTAAATGTTTTTGGAGTGAGAGAAGTCGTATCAAATGAGGCTTTAACTAACTGTTGATGATGTGCATGAGTGACTTTATCTTTTTCTCTTTCTTCTTCGAGTTTAAGGATTTGGAATTGTCTTACTTGCAAAGAAGAAGAAGGTGATTCATCAATAAATTGAACCAGGGAAAGAGAAGGAATAACTACATTAGTAGGAAGAACAACTTCTTTCCCATAAACAAGATTAAATGGAGAAGTGCTAATTGAGGCCTTCTGAGTTATTTGATCTGCCCAAAGAGAAAGTGTTAATGATTTGTGCCAATTTATTTGATTCTTGTCAACAATTTGTTTAATGATTCTAATAAGGTTTTTAATTGTTGATTCTGCTAAACCATTTCCTTGAGGATAATAGTTAGCAGAATATTTGAGTTTAAAACCTCTTTTAATAGAAAATTCTATCATAGTAGCTCCTAATAAATAAGATGCATTGTCAAACATCAAAGTAGTGGGTAAACCAAATCTAGTTATGATAAACTGATCAATGAACTCCATAATATTCTCAGAGTTGGCTACTTTTAGTGGAATTTATTCCACCCACTTAGTAAAATAATCGGTAGCTGTGAGGATGTATTTATGTTGTTTGGAAGAGTTATTAATGATCTCACCAATTATATCTAATTCCTATTGCTCAAATGGTTGTTATATATTAAATCGTTGCAATGGAAAAACTGGTTTCCTTTGTCTTCCAGATGCACTTCGACAGACTTTGCATTTCCTCGCATAATCATGAGCATCTTCGAAAAGTTTTGGCCAATAGTAACCTGCATGCATGATTTTATGTATTGTTGTATTTCCTCCAAAATGTCCTCCAACTGGTCCATCATGGAGGTCTTGCAAAAATTTCTCTGCTTCAGTTTTCTCTAAGCATATTAATAATACGAAATCAAAGTTTCTTCTAAACAATACATCATTGACCATTTCGTATTGCTTAGCTTTCAATATTAAAGCACACTTTGTTTTATAACTGAGATGTGTGGGGGAATATCCATTTTTCAAATAAAACTTAAGATCAACATATTGAGCATCGTTGAGGCTTACCTCTGACACTTGTACATCATTACTTGGATCTGCTTCTGATGATAAATGGGATGCTACTGTTAGCATTCTGCAAAACCTTGACCTCTAATTATTTTAGAAGGTCTAATTTCTACATCATATTCTTGTAAAGCAGTAACCCAGTAGGCCCTCTTCTCTCCTACTTATTTTTGCATAAATAATTTCCTTACTGCAGAGAACGAAACTATTATCTTAGTGTGAGTTTTGACGAGAAATGGCCTAAAATGATTTATAGATTTGAAGACAGCAAATTCTTGTTTCTCAATAGATGAATATTTTAGCTCTGCACCTTGAAAATTGGAACTGAAAAATGATATCGGTGCTTCAATTTGTTGGTCATTGAGCCGTGTCAGAATGACATCATAAGATGTATCTAATGAGAATTTATATAAAGTGAAAGGATTAAGAAAATTGGGAGTAGTCAAGAATGGAGCATTGATAATAGATTGTTTGATTAAATCAAATACTTCTCTTTCATTATGTCCCCACTTGAAGACTGAATTTTTCTTAATCATTGTTTGTAAAGGTAAAACTATCTGCGAAAAGTCAGGGACAAATCTCTTTACAAAATTTATCTGTCCAAGAAATGACTTCATGGTTTTCTTATTATGAGGGAAAGGAATCCTTTTAATCTCTTCATTTCTTTCAGGATGGATATAAATACCTTTTTTGGACACAATGAATCCTAAAAATTTTCCTTCATCTAAAGCAAAATATGACTTCTTCGAGTTTATTGAAATTCCATACTTTTTACATCGCTCAAAGACTTGTTTTAGGTCATTCACATGGTTGGTTCTTTGTCTATAAAAGACTGTGATGTCATCTAGATAAATAACCACTGATTTGTTAATGAGTCCTCTAAAAGCTGTGTCCATGGCTCTTTGGAAAGTGGCACCTGCATTGATTAACCCGAATGGCATATTTTGATAGGCACAAGTTCCCCACTTAGTCCTGAATGTAGTCTTTAATATGTCATATGGATGTACTAGGATTTGGCTATATCCTGAAAATCGATCTAGAAAATACATCAGTTCAAAACCAACTACAGTTTGCAGTACTTGTTCCATGGTTGGTAATGGAAAATTGTCCTTCTGACATGATTTATTCAAATTTCTAGAATCAATACAAATCCTAATGTCACCATTTTTATTCCTGATAGGAACCAAATTTGATACCCATTTAGAATGTCTAACTGGAAAGATGATACTAGCTTTGAGGTGTTTATTCAATTTTTTTTTAATTTGACTTTCAATATTAGGATGATTTTTCCTCAAATTTTGTTGTATTGGTTTCTCATCTGAAATCATAGGAATAATGTGTTGAATAAAATAAGTGTCATATGTTTTAAGATTAGTATAATCCCATGAAAAAACACTTTTGTAGGTCCTTAATAACTTGACAAATGATACTCTTTCTTTAGAAGACATACCAAGACCTAAGTTGACATTTTTTGGTTTATCATTGGCTCCAAGATTTACTAACTCAAATCTTAAAGTTGAACTTTGAGTTTTAGAATTAGTAACTCTCTTAAACCTATATTTTAAATTATAAAGGTCTTCTAATTTGACAACTGAATTTGGTATTGGATTTTCATCCTGTTCATCCTTTATCTCAATTCATGTTCATGTTAATCTAGAATTTGATTATCATAAGATCCTTCATATGTAAGAAAATCTATGATATCATAATCATGATTAAAGAATCTCCAATTAGTAATGTTATCAAGAACAAATGGTCTAAAAATCAACTCAATAGAAAACCTATCGGGACTAAATTCTTGAGATGAAATTAATTTCGATACTACTTTGGCCAATAAATCTGCACTAGCATTTTGTATTATGGGTACAGAGGAAATATTGAAAGCTAAGAAATGGGAAGTCACATCTTGGACTAATGAATGATAATGTTTAAGATTTCCAGAATTACAATGGATAGTATTTCTTACTTGTTTGACAATGATTTTTGAATCTCCAAGTACTTGCAGATATTTAATGTCAAGGTCAATTGCTTTGTACAATCCTTGAATTAGTCCTTCATATTCTACTATATTATTCGTGCATTGGAATTCTAGTTTGCAGGCTAGCATAGTATTTTCTCCTTCAAGACTTATTAAAATACAACCAGCTCTTGCACCATCTTCTGATTTATAACCATCAAAATAAAGAATCCAAAACAAAGAATTAACTACTGGTTTGTTTACACAAATTTTACATTTGGAAGTGCCTGTTTGGGAAAACTTTTCAATTTGAGAGATAACCGCATTATCAAAGAAAGGTGATGGTTGGGCATTAAATTTTCCAAGAAATGATTTTACTGAGTAATTTCCAATAATATTGTTATTGAATGCTACTGGCTCATTGATCCCTTCAAGATCAATAACTGTATGTTTCATGAATTTCTCATGGTCTACCCGAATTTGGTTTGGGTTTCCATTATGGGGCAGCCACATATGTGACCAGTCTGTTGTGAAATACCTATGAAGTTGCTTAGACCATTATTTATTTAATACTGAATCATAAAATTCAGGAATATCAGTTACAAAAATATCAATTATCTGTGCAACCTTTGGGTTTGATGACACTCTAATGGAAACAAAATTTATTTCTCCTACAACCTCTACTTTTGTTCTATCAAGTTGTAATATATGAACAAGAGAACTTTGAAAAGTTATGTTCAATTTAGCACATAATGATTTTGGCATGGTATTAGAGGAAGCCCATAAATCAATTAAGAAATTATGGACATTCTTATTATAGATCTCATAGGTAAAGAGGAATGGAGTAGTATGAGAGATAGATCGATCACTTATCATAATAAGATCCGTGGCATCTATTTCAGTTGAAGGAGAAGGGGCTTTACCCATATGATTAGCAGCTTGAAATACTACTGGAGTAGGTAAGGCTGAAGCAGGAACTAAATTCAAGTCTATAAGTAAAATCTTTTGCTAATGTTTCCGTTTAGTAAGTTCATGGATTGAAATGCTATCCCTGGTCTTTTTCATATCTTCTACTACATTATATTCAATAGTGTCAGAGACTACCATTGTTTTTTATGTATATGGAACATTTGTAGGAGTAGGGTTAGTTTGTGTAGCCTTAGATGTAGACTTCTTGCTTACTGTTTTCTCTTTAGTAGGATTTGAGTTCTTCTATTTCTGATTAGGATGCGTTGCTTCAGTGGTATTTTTGCTTCTTGTACCAATGGGTAAAGCTTTATGTTGTTCATCATTTGGGAGGATGAAATCCCACATGCCATTCAATTCAAATTAAATTTCTTCTTCTTCTTTTGTTTTCTTCTCATCTGTGTCTTGATCAGACTCAGCATTAGATATGATATTGGGTAGCTAAGAATTAGAAGACTGATTTTTCTTGAAGGGCCTGAAATTCTTCTTTGTACTGGAACTTTCAACAACTTGTTTTTTGATGTCTGCCATTTCATTTGTCATGGTTTTTATTAATTTCTAAAGACCTTATACATCAAAAGGATCTTTTTGTGGCTTCTTCTTTGAATAATATTTGAATGATACTTTCTTGGATTTCCCGTCTTCTTGAGAATTCTTCTTTTCAAGAGCTATAATGTGTTTCTCAATGGATAAAGCTTCCTTCATATTTTCTGCCAATGTAAGTAACTTCGCTCTATAGAAGAAAACGGATATGTTAGATGGGAGAGAAGAAATATACCACTCAATTTGAACCTCAGCACCAGGAACTGATGTAGCAGTGATTTTATTGAGAAATTTATTAAATATAGAATTGAAATCTTTTATTTTCTCTCTTGTTTTAGCCTTTAGATTTGATAGGTCGTTGATGAGTGATGCAGTTGTTCGATCATCTCCAAACTTAGCTAAGAATTGTTCTTCAAACATATTCCAGCTAGTTATAGAGCGAGCATGTAATGAAAAATACTAGGATCCTGCAGATCTTGTGAGAGTATATCGGAATAATCTGACTACACAGTCTTATTCAGTTACCTCTTTTAAATTGATGGCTAACATATAATTATGGGTGTGTTCTTCAGCTAGGATACCATCATCAAGATTGAATTTAGGTAACCATATTTCAGGGTATTTTGGACGAGGATGAAGAGGAGCAGGCATTTGTACAACACCTGTATTGTTCCATGGTTTTAAATTTGGTGGAGGTTGTTGGCTTGCCATTAGACCCTGGGAGGAGATGATAAGTGAAGTTTGAGTTGAAGAAGAGGCAGGTTGAGTGTTATAAATAGTTGAATGAGTAGTATTTTGGGCACTAGAACTAGTTAAACTAACAATTATTGTTGGAATAGAAGTTGTTGGAGTGAAGGTAATGGAGGTGAATGGGGTGGATTATTGGATAAGACCTCACTGGTGGTTGACTCTGACTTGGTCTTGTTTATTTTATTTCGAGAAGTATAAATAGGAAATTCAAAAGGAGGAATTCCTATCTTCTGAGTTTTCAATCAATTTAATATTCATCTTGGTTGTAAAGAATATGAAAAACTAATTTCAGATGTTTGGGAAGATTCAGGATTTTCAACAGAAATGGATACTCTCTCTAACTTTTCGATCAAAGACTGAACTTCTAGGGAATTTTGGTGAAAATATGGAGATAATATTGGTTGAGTTTCACTAGGAGACTTAGGAGAGGGATGTTCAACTTCATATCTTAAGGATTTATATCTAGATAATGTTCTAGAAGTTGAAGGGGATATAGAGGGAGAGAGAATCTAAGATTGGCTTTTAGATTGATCATATATTCTTGCCATCCACAATTGGCCCTCCTTCTAGCACCAAGATGTTGAGGCCTTGGAATTTTGTGGCAACAACATGGGGGAAAACCACCCGGTCCGTACCTTAGAGAAAGTCCTTTTTCGTTTGGTGTAGTGGCTTCGACTAGGGATAAAGGGACCAATTTCCCAATAAGAATAATGAGGGTTTGTTTTGTTTATAACATGCAAATGGAAAATGATTTAAACTATCATATGTAGTGAATAAATATCTATTCTATTATATACTTGGGAGTATTCATTCCTCAATGCGATCTAGAAAGATATCTTTCAACAATTGGTAATGAAGGTTATTCAAAAGTTGAAAGAGATGAAAATTATGTAAAAACAATTCTTTTGACAAAATAGTTTAATCAAAACAATTGTGAAATATATTTCGCATTCATAAGTTTGATCATATATGAAGTAAGAAACCATAAACAAATATCAGTAAAAAAGTGCATTTAACATTTATTTATGATAACCGCTTTCATATATAATACATATAAAATATGGTTGTCAATTCAAGAAGAACAACTTAATATAATTGTTGGAAATATTGTCATTGATGGCAAAGAAATTGGAAAAGAAGGAGTATCTGAAACAGTAATTAGAAAAAAAAGAGAAAAGCAATGTGGCAGAGCAGAACAGAGGACGAGTGCATTTACAGAAAGCAGTATCAGTCAAGAAGCAGAGAGGTTACATTTGTATATAATGATGAGGGATTGCTTCTAAATTCTCTGTGAATTATATGTATATTCTTGATTGAATTCAGTAGGAAGGATAGTTGAGTCCCTGTGGACAATTATGAATTATTGTGAAAGCATGGTCTGTAAACATCATAAGCTCTGTGGAAGGAGTAGATTCGTGAATCTGTAT
This sequence comes from Pinus albicaulis, assembly GCA_034641835.2. NCBI lineage: Eukaryota > Viridiplantae > Streptophyta > Pinopsida > Pinales > Pinaceae > Pinus > Pinus albicaulis. Next base: position 996,870,709 of record CM076569.1, on the reverse strand, counting down.
GAGGTAATTTTTAGGAGTATTGATTGGACAAATCGCTATCGATTACACGAATTATTGTTCATTGATACTGGTATCTCTTGCTGTGTAATGCATTGCCGAACATTTGATTCATAGATATCAGGTTGCTAAGGCCACGATACAGTAAGCAATGGGAATAACCTGATGAAGCAGTGTGTTATAGTATGCGGAGGAGTCGTATTAAAACATTGATGAACCAAAGGATTAACGGAACCTTGAGCGAAGGGGCGGAACCATGAAGGAGGAACAGTAAAGGTGGTTTCCGGTTTTAATCGCATCGCTTTCGACGGGCAAGCAGTATTTGAGGAGGGGGGAGCGATTCCATAGAACGAGCGACACGCGTCCCTGAACGAAGTTCCAAAACCACTATCATTGCGCGCCATCGCACGTTAACGATCGACCAAGGAGGCCGCGTGATATTGTTGTGCGCCGTCGATCTAGAGGGGAGCCATCGGACGGTGGCCGTATGAGGAAGGTGCACGGTGGATAACCATGGTACGGTGCGAGTATGTGATTGGGACTTTGATTCGATAGGTGGGCCCAGTTTAAATTATATTGATTGGGACCATTCAAATTAATGGTTGCGGGTTTAACCAAGGATTGTTTAAATTAAATATAAATTATAATGAAAAGCGATTGGGCCATCACTTTTAATATTATTCTAAAGTTGGTGGAATGAATAAACCTGGGGGTCGACATATGAGGGTCATTACTAAAGGAGAAATTTGGATTAATATCTCAATCTAAGATTGAGATATTAAAAGCCTTAGATTAATTTTCTAATTGCCAGAAAATAGAACAATGAGAAGTTGTTTGGGGCTCGGGTAGACCCCACTGGATTATCCATTTGATCCCGTCCAGGAATACCATCAGCAGTTGAATGGTTTTGACTCAAGGTATTAATAAAGGCTAAAACTATATAAGGAGGAGAGGATTAAAAGTATGATGTGTGCATGTAGAAGGGTTGAGAACGAATAAATCTCTTTAAGAGATATCTGCATGATTGAACTCTGATAGATATGAATCTATGATGCACCTGTGGATATGATGAAGGTTCAAGATCTCTAGATCTAAAAATGTTGAATCTCTAAGAAGATCTGCAGAAGAAATGATGAAGACCTCGCGCAAGTCTGATGAAGAAATTGAAGAAAGTTGGTGGAACTGTTGAAGCCTTCAGTATGAAAGTGGAAGCTTTCTGTCAGTAAAAGCTGGTGTTAAATCAGGGGGTCGAAGCTCCCTTCTAGGAAAGGCTGGTAAATGAGATCAGGGGGTTGGAGCTCCATTCCAGTAGTAACTGAAGAATGAGAGACGGTTGTAGCCTTCTGCAGGTTGGTGCCTGTGTGCTGGTATAAGTCTTCCCCAGCACAAAATTGTAAGAAGTTTTCTTTATAATTGAAGACAGAGACGACAACAGTAGTGGTTTTCTCCTGAATTGGGTTTCCACCTTAAATACTGGTGTTTATGTGTGATGGTTTATTCTGTTATTTGATGAATAATGCAATTAATAATTAAATGCATAATAAGATCTCTGGACATACGCAAATTTTGTTAAGGATATCTGCATGTATATGTGAGTTGGGTTCAGTAAAGTAGCGTATGGTCTTAAGAGAAAGAAAAATTAAAAAGGTTTTAATTAGCTCTAAATACTGATTCACCCCCCCCCCCCCCTCAGTATTTTTCCCAACAATTGGTTTCAGAGCAGGTCCTTCTGAAAAGGCTTAACCGCTAGAAGGAAGATCAAACAAGATGAGCAATCTCGATGTAACAACTTCTATCAGGCCTCCACTCTTCAACGGAAGCAATTTAATCTTCTAGAAAACAAGGATGAGATCCTATCTTCAGTCTCTGGGAGCAGATGTATGGGTTATTGTTGAAAGAGGATATCAATATCCAGCTGTTGTACCAACAGATCCAACAGAAAGAAAGAATTATGAAACAAATGCAAAGGCTGTCAATGCTCTATTGGGAAGTCTAACTGAATTAGAATTTGTCAAAGTCATGCAGCTAGATACAGCAAAGGCAATATGGGCCAAAATCATTCTAAGTTATGAAGGTGATGCAAAGGTAAAAAGTGCTAAACTCCAAACTCTTAGAATTCAATATGAGAATCTAAAAATGCATAATGAGGAGAGCATTGCCAATTTCTTTTTACGTCTTGATGATATTGTAAATTGTATGAGAAATCTGGGAGAAACAATAACCGAATCTACTTTGGTTGAGAAAGTCTGAAGATCACTAAAGAAAAAATTTGAGTCAAAAATTTCTGCTCTTGAAGAAAAGCAGGATCTTCAAAATCTTACTGTGGTGCAAATTCATGGCATACTAACTGCATATGAAATGAGAAGAGGAGGACCATATGAAGACAAAGAATCCGTCTTTAGGGCTTCTACAAAAGGGAAAGAAGTACAAGAGACAGAAGGATCAGGATATATTTCAGAAGAAGATGAGGTAAATTTTGTAAAGAAACTCCAACTTGGTACAGGACGGTTCAGAGGTAAGCTTCCTTTCAAATGTTTTACTTGTGGAAGAGTTGGTCATTATGCTGCTAAGTTTCCTCACAAAGAAACACATGAAAAAGGGAAGGAAGTAGCAAGAAGGAATAAGAATCAGTTTAGCACTAGAAAAAGTTACTATACTCATGAAGACAGTGATGGGTTATCTGACAGTGAAGAAGAATGTGAACAAGATCTTAAACTTCTCATGGAATTTGAAAAAGAGTCTAGAGAATAAAAATATAATGTTATGGATGCTTTAGAGGACAATGATTTTCTTGATGAAATCAATCAACTCAAAATATGCTTAGAAGAAAGTAAAATATCCATAGAAACTCTGAAAAATCAGCTTGAAGAAAAGGAGAAACATAATGAGAAATTAGAATGTGAAATAGTAAGTCTAAGAAAAGAAATTGAGAAAGTGAAGACTTTGAATCTTAGATTCGCTAAAGGATCTGAAACCTTAGATGAGATTATCAAGGTACAACGTTCTCCTCTTATAAAGATAGGTCTTGGATATATCGAAGAATCTTCTTAGGCTTCAGCACCAAACTATCTAAAAGCAGCTACAACTAGTATACAACATTCTGCCACTCAGCAAGGGAATAAAGAATCTTTACAGGTAAAGCATGACCATCTCAATTCAAAGAACACTAACATGAATACCTTTCAAAGAAATACCAACCAACAGGTAAATTCAAGTAGAAGATTTTATGATCGCATAAATTTCTTCTTCAATGGACAATGTTTCTCATGTCACAATTTTGGTCATAAAGCTGTTCAATGTGTTGCATATAAAACCATCATGACAAGAGAAGCAAGAAAGAAAGGATTGATATTGGAACAAAGAAGAATACATATAACAACTTTTATCCTCTTCAAAATGAAGTTGAATGTGCTCATTGTAATAACTTTGGTCATGAAGAATCTGAATGCAGGAGAAAAGTTCACCCAAAAGAGCATTTTCCTTCAAACTCCAAAGTATGGAAAAAGAAGGAAGTACAGGTTGAAAATTGTGGCATAGATTTATTTGCAGAAGGTGAAGAAAATCAATGGTACATTGATAGTGGATTCTCAAAACACATGACAGGTGACAAAGACAAAATTCTTGCATATAGTGCTCTAGAAAAGGAAAAGAATGTTGCATTTGGAAATGATACTCCTGTTGTCATTAAGGGAAAAGGGTCTGTTTTCCTAAAAGAAAAGGTGAAAGCTAATAATGTCATGTATGTGGATGGATTAAAGCATAACCTGTTAAGTGTAAGTCAGATGTGTGATCAAGGAACTGAAGTTGTCATTAGCTCAAAAGAATGTGTGGTACGTGATCTTGATACAGGTAAAACAATTATAAAAGGAAACAGAACTCCAAGCAACCTGTATGTATTGAAAAACTGCAAAGAACAATGTTACTTGAGTAAATCTTCAGAAAACTGGCTATGGCATAGAAGGTTGGGGCATCTGAGCTTCTCTCAAATCAACAAATCAAGTAGACTTAAAGCTGTTCGTGATCTTCCCAATATTACTCTACCTGAAAGTATCATATGCAAATCTTGCCAATTCGGTAAGCAAACCAGAGTGCAATTTAATGCCAAGGAAGGATCATCAAGTAAGCCTCTTGAACTCATTCATACTGACATATGTGGACCTATGAGAAAAAATTCACCACGTGGTGAATAATACTATATCTTATTTATTGATGATTTCTCTAGAATGTGTTGGATTGGGTTGATTAAACACAAAGATGAAGCATTTGAGAAATTTCGGATCTTCAAAGCACTGGTTGAAAATGAATTAGATCTAAAAATCAAGTGTCTTAGATCTGATCGAGGAGGAGAATATACATCAGATGAATTCCTTGAATTTTGTGAACGACATGGCATAAAAAGACAGTTTTCTGTAGCTGGCACTCCACAACAAAATGGTGTAGCAGAAAGAATGAACAGAACAGTTCAACAAATGGCTAGAGCTATGCTTGATGATTCCAGAACACCTGACACATTTTGGGGAGAAGTAGCACATACAGCAGTAAATATTCTTAACAAGGCACATGTTCATGTAAATAGTGATAAAACTCCATATGAAATTTGGTATGGTAATCCTCCCACTGTAAAGCATTTTAGAATTTTTGGAAGAAAATGCTTTATCAAAAATAATGATGAAAAACTTGGCAAGTTTGAACCCAGAGCAGATGAAGGAATACTTCTTGGTTACTCCTCTAGGAGTAAAGCATATAAATGTTACAATAAAAGAATTCGGAATATTGTTGAATGTATTGATGTTGTTATTGATGAGTCTCCTGCAGCTCCAAAAGAAGAAAAACAAACAACAGATGATGAGGATGATGACATATATCCTTCTACATCAAATAGTAATGATATAGACAATGAACCCAATGAAGAACTCGAAGATGATTTATCTGAAAAAGCTCCATCCAGATATGTTCAAAAGAATCATCCAGAATCTCAAATTTTGGGAGAAAAGGAATCAGGTGTACAAACAAGAAGAACTCTTGTGGGATCTTCTAGCTATCTGGCATTTCTATCCACTATTGAACCACAAAATGTCGATCAAGCTAGCAAAGATGAATGTTGGATTCAAGCCATGAATGAAGAGCTTGATCAGATTGAAAAGAATCACACTTGGGAATTAGTACCAAGACCTCATGACAAAAATGTCATTGGAACTAAATGGATATTCAAAAATAAGTTAAATGATAATGGGGATGTTATAAGAAATAAAGCTAGACTTGTCTGCAAGGGGTATGCTCAACAAGAAGGTATATATTTTGAAGAAACTTTTGCTCCTGTAGCTGGACTTGAAGCCATAAGAATGTTTCTTGCCTTTTCAAGCTTCCAACAAATCAAAGTTTATCAGATGGATGTTAAATCTGCCTTTCTCAATGGTGATTGTTTGGTCTCAATCTAGTCTCCTAAATTGAGTTCATTTAATTGTCAACCAGGGTTGGTAAACTGCTGAAGTGAACTGCACCGTATGTGCCTAGGTGTTTTGTCTCTTAATGCGTTGTGTTTAGTGTTTTATGATGTTTTTGGTCTTTTGTGATGATTTATGATGTTTTTGGTCTTTTTGTTAGTTTTATGTTCACAAGGAAAAATGACTAGAAAGCTAGTGGAAAGAAGCTAATGATTAAAAAAGAGTGAAACCTGATTGGTTGATGACAAGTGGTGAATGCAAAGGCAACTACTGAAACATAATCAAATCCAAACTATGACTAAATAGAAGAAAAGCTTGATAATGACTTTTAAGCAAATGATTCAAAACATAAACTCAACTTGTCAAATACTTTCATCAAAGGTATTTTGAGAGAGAGCTTGAGACATGGTCAGCTAAGCATGCAAATTCTCCTAAGCTAAGTATGCAAACTCTCCTAATCTAAACAATTAAACAACTAGCTTATAATGATGCAACATTTTATCCATGATTAGAGATTTGTTGAAGCATATTTGGAGAAAAACATTGATACCATTATAAGATTTCTACTCTAAGATTAGTTCCTAACTTATATTCCGCAACTTAGTTAATCATCACTAAACCTCACCCAAGAGTTATTAGGTTCTTTGTAAAGTAGGTCTTTGAGTGGGTGCCTGCTTTATGAAGTAGTAAAGAAGTTGCAAAAGTACCTCAGGCCTTAAAATGATATTGTCTTCTGTTCATATGGTTATGAATCAATTGTAGATTTTAGAACAAGAAGAGGTTTGTAAATAATGAAGGCTGGTTTGTTAAGTTTAACAACTAAAGTAATCTAATATACAGTGAATAACAACTGAATGTGGAGTGCAAATGCAACGAGTTAAGCTAAGACTAAACTTAAGATGTCACTAATCTAAAACAGTGCTGAACTAGCAAGTCATTATCAAACTCAAAACAAAATAACTGAGCATGAGTTAAGTGCAATTAAACTCCGGAGTATCCTAACTAGGCTATCATTCATTATTCTATGGAATTATACAGTCTGTTTGTCCATCATGATTGGTATTTTGGAAGAGTTTCTTAGAACAATCATAACTATACAATTCAGTGCAAATGCAAACATAAAGACTGAAAGCAATGAAAAACTAAGATATCATAGCTATCTCCCACTCATCATTATGATATTTTGGACAAGCGTTTAAGAGCAAGAACAGCTATGGTAATTAGTGCAAACACACAACTGAAACATTCATTATCACGGTCATGCCTTGGACACCATAAGAATTTCTTGGAAGAGTTTCTTCTTGTGGAAGAGTGTTTAGAACAAGTGTAACTGTGATAGTGAACAATAGAAATTACAATTAAGTCCTACAACACTATAGCTATTTCCCATTCATTATCATAATCTTTTGGAAAAGCTTCTTCTTTTGGAAGAGTTTTTAGAATGAGTATAACTATAGTGGCTAATGAAAACAACTACGAATTCAAACTTAAAAAACGTAAAGGCAACTAAGATACTTATCTAAATTACGCAAATAAATCCGTACAGGGGGCAGGGGCCCTCTACCACCAGACGGAATCTAACTCCAAATCAAATCAACGCTTTCAAAACAATACTTTCTGCTTCATTAAAGGAGAAATAACTTGAACAGACAACTCTGCGTCTTCAGAAATGTAGCACAAAATCTAAGCAAAATCTCGGAACAAAATCTAGCCTAGCTCTCGCTTTCCCAAGTGTTTTTATAAATAAAATGTACATAACAAGACTTGAAACAATTCCGTGATCATTGTCTTTCCTTATCGAAATCACATTAGGACTCTTGGAAGTGGCTGTGTAAAAGGAAAGGAAATCTGGAATAAGACAAATTCTATTAGAAGTTTGCCTTCTTAAATGTGTTCCCACGTACCAAAACCATATCCAGACTCCGGTTTTTCCTTCATGGTGAGCAACGAACAATGTAGACATGACGTGGAATATACCCATATGCGGTTTTTCTTGAGAGGGCTTCTGGAACATACCCAAACGTGAAGACAAATGTTGTAATTGCTAGTTAGTTACGAATGTTCCAGCATTCACTAGTTCCCACAAAAATGCATTACAATGACAAAAATCACAAAACTTAGCAAGTCAGTCATATTAATCATTCTAAAATTAATTTTAACTAAATTCATTGATCAATTGGGTATGGGATAACAATGGAAAAAGGAAAATTAGGTAAAGTAAGATGAGAGAAAGCACAATCTTGAGGCTCAACATACCCCCACTGCTGTCTTATTGCATGTCCTCATGCAATTTATTCCATAAACTCAGAGACTTCTGCAAGAACATCTAATCCTCTCCTTCTTCTTTGCCTAGAAGCTAAAGTTCTTCTGGGTTTTTTGATGACAAGTTTGAACCTTAAGTTGATAAGTGCTCTGATTAGCTTCTTGTTCCTCTTTTTCAACTTTTCATTAGCCTTTTCCACTTTGTCCATTTGTAGAGATAAGGTTGAGTTTATACTGGTTTTGAGTTTGAATTGTTCCTTTAGAATTTCATTCTCATTTTTGATGTGTCTATTAAGTATTTCCAGCTCATACCTATCTCTTCTTAACACATCTCTTTCGAACAGTGGAGGACTAGGGGTTCTCTCTCTACTCTCTGAAGCTTTCTTCTTTCCAAAGTTTCAACAGAGTCATAAACTTTGCCGGAAAGGTGGTCAATTTCTCTGTGGGTTCCTTCATTAAAATCCTCTTCAACATCTTATTCAATAGATGTTTCCCTATCTGATGCTATATTTATCACCCTCGTTTGTTTGATTTGAGTTTTCCTTAGTTTCCCCTTTATTCTATGGCTTCTTCTTGGTCAGGGAAGATCCCTCTCCTTTCTCTCGTGCGCATTTCCCGATTACCTTCTCTTTCTTAATTTGTCTCTTGATTTGGAGTCAATTCTCCGAGATGATTTCCTCACTACTTTCCTCGGACTCGTTTTGTCAATTTCAATTTTTTAAGCTCTCCATTTTCTGCTTCTCCTTGTAGGCTGATGTTCAGGTGAGGTCTCTTTTGGCTCTTCAAAATGATTTCTTATCAAGAAATTATCCCAAGTATCATTTGTTTTGGCTAAATGGTGTTCAATTAAGATCTTAACCAAGCCATGATGGTATAGGGTTGTCTCTAAGAATTGGACCCTCCTTTGAACACAAGAAGCCATCTTTTTCAAACTTTGAAGCAAGAAATAGGGCAAGTTTAACTCGTCCTCCAGAAAATGCATTATCAGTCTAATATGGTAAACATAAAATGTGCCATATCTACCTTCACAAGTAATAAATTTTTGCAGAATAAGCAATATGTTTCTCCATTTATTTTTCAATACAGAACTTGATATTCCCTTCTTAAACACAGTGACATCCATACCTGGTGATTTTAGAATTTGCTTCCATGATTCATTATGGAATTCTCTATTTTTGAACCATCTCTCTCCATTTCTAAGCAAGCCTATTGCTTCTGCAATGAAAACCTCAGTGACAGTGAATTTGACATCTCCCACTTCAACCTCAGCTCCTTTAAATGACCTTGCCAATGTTTTAGTGACTTCTTTGTGGAAGCCATTAAATTTCTCAAGAAATTGTAGCCATCCTACCTGTTGCAACATTTCTTTACTTTGAGGGTATCCTTCCAGGTATTTTGTACCCACTGGTTCAATTCTTACAATGAGGCCCATAATTCTTTCTTCAACCTTCAGATTAATACTCTTTCTGTCCACAAAAACAATAATTTCAACCTTCAAATTGATATACCTCTGGTACAATGGCTTCAAACTTCGGACTGGTATACCTCTGGTTCAATGGCTTCAAACTTCGGACTGATATACCTTCTAGTTGATAGTGACAATGGCTTCAAATTCCTCACTGATATATCTCTGTCTTTCGGTGATAATGGCTTCAAATTCCACACTGCTATACCTCTGTCTCCCGGTGACAAATGGCTTCAAATTCTACACTGCTATAACTCTGCGTTTACAGTGATAATTCTCAATCTCTACTCACGGTGATAGGGCTTTGATATTCAAACTGATATACCCTTTGCTCTGCTCACGGTGATAGGAATATCTCTATTTTGCGGAATGAAGTGCTGGCTACAGAATGGAGTGATGGAAGTAGTTACGGAAATGAGTTAATGGAGTGAGGTGGAGAAAACGAATTAATGAGTGAAAAGACGACGGAGATTTTTACAACGGAAAATAAAATCATCATTGAATGATTTGGTTGGGTGACGTGAAGAAATTAAACACTTCAGCCATTTTAACCGCTTAAATGATGTCGGGTATAGAATTTGAAATGAGAGATTTTAATCCAAAGTTTGTGGAGGGTATTTTGGTCATGATCAATAAAAATAATTAAAACAACTTTTTCGAATAATTCATAACTAAAACTATGCTAAACTTTTATGAAATTCCATTATAATCTAAACTTGTTACCTCTGCTTTTCATTTTATTTTTGTAGTCTTTGTCTTCTTTGTTCACCTTTGGAAGAGTCTTCATAATTCTTCTTGATTCTTCTTATTCATGGATACACTGGATCATTTTGTTGCATTTCTAATGTCTGCTGACTAATGCCTTCAGGATTTGTAGCTGCGGAATGACAGTCTGGCTGCGGAAAGTCTGATCAGCTGCAGAATGTCTGTTAAGCTGCAGAATGTACCTGTAGAGCATTTTAATCATGGAATGGAGTGTTTTTGGAATATAAGTGAAATGTTATATGGCATGAATGAAGATGGATGATGAGACATGATGTGTATGAAGTGGATGATGAAATGGAATGGATTCAGTTTATGAAATGGAGTGGAAGAACATAAGAACTGCCCTGCAATCCATGACATGTATTATTCATTTGCAGTAAGACATCAGACTTTAAATTTTGACATGAAAATGAGGTGGATGGAGTATGGAATGGGATGAATGAAATATAGAATGAAGTAGAGTATGAATGAATGAATGAAATGGAATATGGATGGATAAGTGAATGGAGTGAAATGAAATGAGATGGATCATAAGCACTATGGATCTGAACTTATGATTTTGTAACAGCTGCTTGCAAAAACAAAAATGGAAAAGTTAGAGTGTCAGAGAGACTCTGATTTTCACCCTATATTTTCTGTATAAACATGCCAATCAGTGATTGGTTTTCATGTTTATACTTTTATTTTTTTAATTTTTATTTTATTTTTCAAAAGAAATGCTTCAGAAAATTCAATCAAGTTGATGAAGAAGAAAGATTCTTCTTCATTAACTTCACATCACTGCTTTCTTGGAACTTCTGGAAAAATTCTTCTCTTGAAAGTGGTTTGTGATACAACTTCAATCTATGACCATTCACAAGAAAAGTGACCTCTTCTTCATCTATAGTTCTGATTTTTACTGCCCCATTATCAAAAATTTCAACAATTTCATATGGCCCAAGCCAATGTGTCTGAAATTTACCTTGAAAATCCTTGAATTTTGAATCAAACAAGAGAGCCTAGTCACCCTCTTTGAATTTCTTCTCCTTGATGTACTTGTCATGCCATCTAGCCCTTTGCTATTGGACTAGACTTGTTTTCTGAACTGCATCTTGTCTGATCTCATCCAATTCATTAATTTGCTCCAATCTATGCTTTTGTGCCTCCGTCAAATCAAGTCCTAACTGAACTGCCATTTTGAAGGTTTGAATTTGGAACTCTATGGGAAACAAAACTTGCTTTCCATAAACAAGCTCATAAGGAGTATGGCCTGTTGTGTTTCTCCATGTAGTTCTATAGGCCCACAAGGCTTTAGGAAGCCTATCCACCCAATCTTTTCTATGTAAATGGACAGTTTTTGTTAGAATCCCTTCAATAACTTTATTGGTAGACTCCACTTGACCATTTGCTTGTGGATGATAGGGAGTAGATTTTCTATGCCTGATTTTGTACCTCTCCATCATTTGCTCCACTAGCCTTGATGTAAATTGAGCTCCTTGATCTGTAACAATTTCCCTTGGGACACCAAAACGAGTAAAAATATCCTCAAAAATAAATGTAACTACAGATGATTCATTAGCAACAAGTAATGGCTTGGCTTATACCCATTTAGTAACATAATCAGTGCAAACTAATATATACCTTTTCTGTCTTGATGGAGGACTAATAGGTCCTACAAAATCCAAAGCCCATTTTTCAAAAGGTTCGATATGTACCTGAGGTTGTAACGGAATTTCACCTGAAGGAGAAGGTTTCCCTACTCTTTGGCAACTGTCACACCTTTTGACATACTCTTTAGCATCTTTAAACAAGGATGGCCAATAATATCCTAAATTAAGGATCTTATAGGTTTTCCTCTTATCAGCAAAGTGTCTGCCACAAGGTTCATCATGACATGCTTTGAGAATCTCAGGCATCTCATCTTCACGAACACACCTTCTAATGATTAAATCTGGACCTATCTTGTACAACTCATTAGCAACCCATGAATATTTTGCACTATCATGAATGATTTTTCTTTTATCCCTTGCATTCATTATTGAAGGAAATTTTCCTGAAACTAAATAATTAGCAATATCAGCAAACCATGGAGTTTGAGTAGAGATTGCAAAAAGATATTCATCAAGAAATTGATCTTCAACTGGAGTGTCATCTTTGATATTTTGGAGTCTAGATAGGAAATCAGCTACTGTGTTTTGTTTTCCAGGCCTATCTAGAATGGTAATGTTGAATTCTTGTAAAAGCAATAACCATCTTATAACTCTACCATTAGTGATTGATTTGTCCATTAGATATCTAATTGCAGAATGATCAGTGTGAACAAAAGTTTCATAGCCCGTTATATAGTGTCTAAATTTGTTTATGGCATGAACAACAGCTAAAAACTCTTTTTCAGTTACAGTATAGTTTAACTCTGCAGGAGTCAAATTTTTACTGGTATAATAGATGGCATATGGAATCAAGTCTTTCTGCCCTAATACTGCTCCTAGAGCTGTATCGGAGGCATCTGTGGAGATATGAAAAGGTAACTTCCAATTAGGTCCCCTTAATATAGGTGCTTCAGAAATTTTGGTTTTCAAGGTTTCAAAAGCTAACTGGCAATCAGAAGTCCATTTGAATTCACAATCTTTGGTGAGTAATTTGAAGAGTGGAGATGCTATTTTGGTGAAGTTTTCTATAAATCTCCGATAATATCCTGTAAATCCTAGAAAACTTCTAACATCTCTTTGACAACTTGGAATAGATAAGTTAGAGATGACTTCAACTTTTGACTCATCAACTCTAATCCCATCCCTTGAAATGTGATGCCCTAAAACAATACCTTCAGTAAACATCATAAAACATTTTTCATGACTAAGTGAAATATTTGCTTCTTGACATCTCTTTAAGACTTTTTCCAAGTTTTCTAAAGCTTCTTCAAATGAGTTTCCATAAATTGTGAAATCATCCATGTACACCTCTACACAATCATGTATTAGATCTGAAAAAATTCCTAATACTGCCCTTTGGAATGTTGCAGGTGCATTGCATAATCCAAATGGCAATACTCGGTAAGCATAAGTACCCCAAGGACAAGTAAATGTGGTTTTGTCTTGATCTTCAAGTGCTACTTGGATTTGGTTGTAACCACTAAACCCATCTAAGAATGAGAAGTACTTTTTGCCAGCTAATGTATCTAACACTTGATCTATGAAAGGTAAGGGAAAATGGTCTTTAAGAGTAGCTTTGTTTAGTTCTCAGTAGTCAACACATACCCTCCATTTTCCATTTTTCTTTGGCACAATTACCAAAGGAGAAACCCACTGACTATCTGAAATGGGATAGATGAAATTGACATTTAACAATTTTTGCAATTCTTCTTTAACAATTTCCCTAAGATTTGGATTCATCCATCTTTGAGGTTGTCTGATTGGTTTGCAATTTTCCTCTATATAGATGTGATGAGTTCAAGTCTTAGGGCTTATCCCTTTCATGTTAGTGTATTCCCATGCATATGCAGAAGAATGTCTCTGTAATACTTTGACTAACTCTTCTAGTTGAGATTTTTCTAGGTTCTTGTTTATGTTCAAGGTTTTGCCTGGAAAAATCTCACTTGTACAGCTGCCAAATTTGTCCATAGAATGAAGAGACATCTGCCTTGATGACAAAAAATCAATATTGGATCCCTCTTGAAATGATTCACGTTTGTGTTCTGGAGAGGATTCAAAATTTTCTAGAGTATTCAGAATTTGATTATCTTCACTAATTTCTGAAATTGTGAAGAGAGGTTGTAAATCTTCTTCATCCTCTATCCATTGAGTGTCATCTAAATCTGTAATTGTCCTAGCTGGAGGATATAAAGTGAATTTCTTATTTGAACTACCATCAGAGATGTACATATCACTGGATCTACAACTAATAAAAGCATCAGCTGTAGCCAACCAAGGTCTTCCTAATATAACAGGATGTCCTCCTAGATTATTCTTAGGAGTTAGGATCATGAAATCCACAGGGTACTCCCAAGAATCTAGGGACACCGGAATGTCTTCTATTACCCCATCTGGTTTGATCACAGATCTGTCTGCTAATTGTAATAATGTGGGTGTAAAGAGAGGATTAGGAAGTTTCAGTTTATCCATGATTTGTCTACTCATGATATTGATTGCTGCTCCTAAATCAATGAGTGTGTTCTGGATTTCAATTCCATTGATGTGAATTTTGACAACTGGATTTCCTGGGTCAAGATACTTTGGAATAGAAATATTGCCCATCATAATGTCTGCTATTTGTCCTGCCAGTTGAATTTTCTTTGTTTCTCTTATTCTTTTTCTTGTTTTCTTCATACTCAACTCCTTTATTGTTTTGGCTAAAATTGGAATTTCCTTGATGGATTGTAATAATGGAATTTTAATGCAAACATTTCTCAGCTCATCTAGGAAATCATAATTAGGCACCATAATTTGTTTTTCTACACCCCTATCAATTTGTAATCTTTCCGGAAAGGGAGGTATAGAAGTAGATGTAGATGGTTGCTCTAATACAGGAGTTGAATTTATTGGATCTTTTTGCTTTAATTTTTCAGTGTTTGGGTCTTGAAAGGATGTGTCTTCCTGAAGACTTTTATTCACCCGTAGAGAGTCTTCCTCAGAGTTATCTTTTTCTTGTATAATCACAGAAGGTTTCCTCTTTTCAAGTATTCTTCCAGACCTAAGTTGAACATCACTAAGGTCTAGAGGAGTAATTAAATAAGTTGGAAACTGTTGGCCTTCTATCATGTATGTGTTCTGAGGATTTTTATTATTGGGGTTTGGTATGGGTTGAGCAGGCAATTGATTTGATTTTTGAGGGAATGGTAATGGGAGTGGTTGATTTTGATGTGGTTGGTTCTGATGATGTTGTTGAGGATTTTGTTGAAAATTTTGTTGAAGATTTTGAGGAAAATTTTGTTGAGGATTTTGAGGATAAAAATGTGGGTATGGTGGATAGGATGGTGGATACTGATAGTATGGAGAGTATCTTCCATAGGGGCTTTGTGTTCCTTGTGCCCAATATTGAGATTGATTTTGAAATTGGGGCCAAGGTTGCTGCCAAGAATTACAAGGTGGAGGTTGATTATACATTTGATCATGGAATCCTTGTGTTTGAGGTCCCTGCCAAGGCCTTCTAGATACAAAATTGAGATACTCTGTGGAATCTGTAGGAGTTTCCTCCTGAAAGACAGCTTTGAGACCCGGAAGAGAAGGAAAATTCTTGGTCTCATGTTTTTCAGAACAAATGACACAGGTTTCTACAACTTTTACATCCAAAGGACACTTTCTCAAGGTATGTTTCTTTCTACATTTGGGACAAAAGATTGCCAAGGCATCGATTCACTCCTTTTTCTGGTTTTGTATCTTGAGGGTGTCTATTTGTTCACTAAGACTCCCTAAGATATCGCATTTAAAATCATCAAGCATGTGTCCTATTTCGATCTACTTACTATCCTGCGTACTTACTTGCCTTGCAAGAGCAGGATCTCTTGTACCTTTGGCAGTTTTAGATTTCCCTCTGGAAAGGTTGATACATAACTCAGATATTTCAAGTAATGTGAGTTGTGATATATCCCCTTTTCCCATCATGTTAAGGATATCCAACCATTCATCCCTAATTGTTTTCAACAAAAGAGCTTTTAAGGTGTCTTGATCTAGGTTTTCCATTTTTGCTCTTTTAATGTTGTAATTAAATCTCTCCAACAAATCTTCCAAATTTTCATCTTCTTTTTGTAACATCTTGAACACTTCTTCCTTATGATTAACCGACATACAATAATCCAAATACCTCTCTAGAAATGCTTGTTTCATGTCTTCCCATGTTCTAATAGAACTGCTGATTAGACTCATAAACCACTTCAATGCTGCTCCTTTCAAGGTTGAAGGGAATAATTTCAGTTTTTGAGCATCTTGTAAGTAGTCATAAGTTCTACACAGCACTTCAAATTCAAATAAGAAGGTTTCAGGATCTTCAGTTTTAATTCCATAGAAGTTTGGAAGGACAGAGGGTGAAATGTTTTTCATGGTTGTATTGGTTTCTTCATCAATTATAGGGAACCCAAAAGAGCTTCCTATTCTACCTCTTCTTCCATCTGCACCTCTACCTCCTTCTCCTGTACCTCTACCTCTACCTCCAAATAGTGTGTGTTCTCCATTAAAGACTCCTCCTCCTCCTTCTTCTGCCATGATTGACTCTCCTGTGGAAGTGGAAAGATTTGTGTCCCTAACAGGATTTTTTAGATCTTCTTCTACGGCAGGTTTAGTGGATGAAGTGGAAGGTTTCTCTAATGGAATAGTTGACTTTAGATCTTCCAGAAGTCCAGGATCAGTAAAGGATGGAATGTGGGTCTGAGTTGAAGGTGTACTAGCTCTGGATCTAGATGAAACAAGTGGTGTTCTAGAAATCAAACTTCTGCCTCTGCTGCTTATAAATCTTCCCCTTGAATATCTCTCCCTACGCATATAATTGTTTTTGGATGCTAAGAAACAAAGGTTACCTAGTTTTCACTTCCCCGGCAACGGCGCCAAAATGTTTGGTCTCAATCTAGTCTCCTAAATTGAGTTCATTTAATTGTCAACCAGGGTTGGTAAACTGCTGAAGTGAACTGCACCATATGTGCCTAGGTGTTTTGTCTCTTAATGCGTTGTGTTTAGTGTTTTATGATGTTTTTGGTCTTTTGTGATGATTTATGATGTTTTTGGTCTTTTTGGTAGTTTTATGTTCACAAGGAAAATGACTAGGAAGCTAGTGGAAAGAAGCTAATGATTAAAAACAGAGTGAAGCCTAATTGGTTGATGACAAATGACAGATGCAATTGCAAATATTGAAACAGAATCAAATCTAAACTATGACTAAGCAGAAACAAAGCTTGATAATGACTTTTAAGCAAATGACTCAAAACATAAACTCAACTTGTCCAATTCTTTCATCAAAAGTATTTTGAGAGAAAGCTTGAGAAGTGGTCTGCTAAATATGCAAATTCTCCTAAGCTAAGTATGCAAACTCTCCTAATCTAAACAATTAAACAACTAGCTTATAATGATGCAACATTTTATCCATGATTAGAGATTTGTTGAAGCATATTTGGAGAAAAACATTGATACCATTATAAGATTTCTACTCTAAGATTAGTTCCTAACTCTATTCTGCAACTTAGTTAATCATCACTAAACCTCGCCCAAGAGTTATAGATTTCTTTTTAAAGTAGTCTTTTGAGGAAAGGCTCTGTTTATGAAGTAGTAAAGAAGTTGCAAAAGTACCTCAGGCCTTGAAATGATACTGTCTTCTGTTCCTATGTTTATGAATCAATTATAGATTTGGAGCAAGAAGAGGTTTGTAAATAATGAAGGCTGTTTTGTTAAGTTTAACAACTGAAGTAATCTAATATGCAGTGGATGACAACTGAATGTGGAGTGCAAATGCAATGAGTTAAGCTAAAACTGAACTTGAGATGTCACTAGTCTAAAATAGTACTGAACTAACAAGTCATTATCAAACTTAAAACAAAATACAGAGCATGAGTTAAATGCAATTAGACTCCGGAGTATCCTAACTAAGCTATCATGCATTATTCTATGGGATTATACAGCCTGTTTTTCCATCATGATTGGTATTTTGGAAGAGTTTCTTAGAACAATCCTGACTGTACAATTCAGTGCAAATGCAAACATAAAGACTGAAAGCAATTTAAAAACTAAGATATCATAGCTGTCTCCTACCCATCATTATGATATTTTGGAAGAGCGTTTTAAGAGCAAGGTCAGTTATGTTACTTAGTGAAAAAAAACAACTAAAACATTCATCATCACAGTCATGCCTTAGACATCATAAGGATTTTTTGGAAGAGTTTCTTCTTTTGGAAGAGTGTTTAGAACAAGTGTAACTGTGATAGTGAACAAAAGAAACTACAATTAAATCCTACAACACTATAGCCATTTCCCATTCATTATCATAATATTTTGGAAGAGTTTCTTCTTTTGGAAGAGTTTTTAGAACGAGTATAACTATAGTGGCTACGGAATTAACTATGCACTCAAAATTCAGAAACGTAAAAGAAACTAAGATACTTATCTAATTTACGCAAGTAAAACCGTGCAGGAGGCAGGGGCCCTCTACCACCAGACGGGATCTAACACCAAATCAACTCAACGCTTTTCAAAACAACACTGTCTTCTTCATTAAAGGTGAAATAACTTGAACAGAGAAATCCGCGTCTTAAAAAATGTAGCACAAAATATAAGCAAAATCTGGAACAAAATCTAGCCTAGCTCTCGGTTTCCCAAGTGTTTTTATAACAAATTTACATAACAAGACTTGCAACAATTCCAGGATCATTGTCTTTCCTTATCGAAATCACATTAGGACTCTTGAAGTGGCCGCGTAAAAAGGAAAAGGACATCTGGACTAAGACAGTCCTATTAGAAGTCTGCCTTCTTAAATGTGTTCCCACGTACCAAAACCATATCCAGAATTCGGTTTTTCCTTCATGGTGAGCAACGAACAATGTAGACATGACGTGGAATATACCCATATGCGGTTTTTCTTGAGAGGCCACCTGGAACATACCCAAACGTGAAGACAACTGCAAAATTGCCGGTTAGCTACGGAATGTCTGCATTCTGCAGCTAGTTCCAGTCAAAATGCATTACAATGACAAAAATCACAAAACTTAGCAAGTCAGTCATATTAATCATTCTAAAAGTAATTTTAACTAAATTCATTGATCAATTGGGTCTGGGATAACAATGGACAAAGGAAAATGAGGTAAAGTAAGATGAGAGAAAGCACAATCTTGAGGCTCAACAGTGATCTAGAAGAAGAAGTTTATATAGAACAACCAGAAGGATTCATTTTGGGAAATGATGAAAAACTTGTTTGTAAACTTAAAAAGGCTCTATATGGTCTCAAACAAGCTCCAAGGGCATGGTATTATCGTCTTGACAAATATCTTCATCAAAAAGGATTTTCAAAAGGGTCTACTGATAGCAACTTATACACAAAAACTGAAAATGATAAACTATTGATTGTGGTGGTATATGTTGATGATATCATTTTTGGAAGTAATGAAGAATCTATGAGTCAGAAATTTGCTTCTTCTATGCAGCAAGAATTTGAAATGTCTTTACTTGGGGAACTAACATTCTTTCTTGGCTTGCAAGTGAAAAAAACAACAGATGGAATATTCTTATCACAAGCAAAATATCTTAAGCAAATTCTGAAGAAGTATGGCATGGAAGGGTGCAAACCTGTAAGTACACCAATGATAACCAGATGTAATCTCAGTTCCATGATGATTCTCCCATGGTGAATCAACCATAATATAGATCTATGATAGGAAGTCTACTTTATCTCACTGGGAATAGACCAGACATTATGCATGCAGTTGGGATTGTGGGACGATTCCAAGCTAATCCAAAAGAGTCTCACCTTCAGGCTATCAAAAGAATATTCAAATATCTACAAGGAACTCAAGACTTTGGACTATGGTATCCAAAGAATGATGATCTCACTCTTCATGCTTACACTGATGCAGATTGGGCTGGAAATGTTGATGATCGGAAAAGCACTAGTGGTGGTGCATTCTATATGGGGCCCCAGTTAGTATCTTGGTTCAGCAAGAAGCAAAGCTCTATTGCCTTATCTACAGCAGAAGCAGAATATGTGGTTGCAGCATCATGTTTCACTCAACTTCTTTGGATGATGCAAACCTTACAAGACATTCAAATCAAATGTTCACCTCCTATCTCTATTATGTGTGATAATACAAGTGCCATCAGTATCTCAAAGAATCCTGTTATGCATTCCAAGACCAAGCACATTCCCATAAAGTATCACTTCTTACGTGAACAAGTGCTTGAACAAAAGGTAAAATTGGAGTATGTTCCCTCCAAAGAACAAGTCGCTGATATATTTACCAAACCTCTACCCAGGGAAGCGTTCGAATATCTCAGACAAAAGCTGGGAGTAGTCTCTACCATGCAAAATATCAGATCTACTTAAATACAGATGATGCAGATTTCCTGCAAGACAGCCACGTATGGGTATTTGCTGACAAATTCTTTTGGGTCAGCATTCTTCAGCACAGCTGCAGTGCTGATGGGTATCTACAGATGCACAGGTCAAGGGGGAGCATTGGTCATGTGGAAAGGATGCATTGTTGGCATTCTAATTATCTGTTGCAGTCTGATCTCATGCTTGAGAATTTTTGGTCTTGATAGTATAAGTCATTTATGTTATTTCATTGAATTTTATGTTTGAAGATGCAACATGATCTCAGGGGGAGCATGGTTTTGATGGTCCAAAGGATCTTGATCAACCCTTTTCCATTGATGTCAGAGGGGGAGGAAAATAAAAAAGGGGCTTCTATAAGACAAACAGAGGAAAAGTATTGCCATCAATGCCAAAGGGGGAGATTGTTGGAAATATTGTCATTGATGGCAAAGGAATTGGCAAAGAAGGAGCATTCGAAACAATAACTAGAAAAAAAATAGAAAAGAAATGTAGCAGAGCAGAACAGAGGACCAGTGCATTTACAGAAAGCAGTATCAGTCAAGAAGCAGAGAGGTTACATTTGCATATAATGATGAGGGATTGCTTCTAAATTCTCTGTGAATTATATGTATATTCTTGATTGAATTCAATAGGAAGGATAGTTGAGTCCCTGTGGACAATTATGAATTATTGTGAAAGCATGGTCTGTAAACATCATAAGCTCTGTGGAAGGAGTAGATTCGTGAATCTGTATAAGGTAATTTTTAGGAGTATTGATTGGACAAATCTCTATCGATTACACGAATTATTGTTCATTGATACTGGTATCTCTTGCTGTGTAATGCATTGCCGAACATTTGATTCATAGATATCGGGTTGCTAAGGCCACGATACAGTAAGCAATGGGAATAACCTGATGAAGCAGTGTGTTATAGTATGCAGAGGAGTCATATTAAAACATTGATGAACCAAAGGATTAACGGAACCTTGAGCGAAGGGGCAGAACCATGAAGGAGGAACAGTAAAGGCAGTTTCCGGTTTTCATCACACCGCTTTCGACAGGCAAGCGTTATTTTAGGAGGGGGAGCGATTCCATAGAACGAGCGACACGCGTCCCTGAACGAAGTTCCAAAACTGCCAACACTGCGCGCCATCGCACATTAACGATCGACCAAGGAGGCCGAGCGATATTGTTGTGCGCCGCCGATCTGGAGGGGAGCCATCAGACGATGGCCATATGAGGAAGGTGCGTGGTGGATAACCACGGTACGGTGCGAGTATGTGATTGGGTCATTGATTCGATAGGTGGGCCCAGTTTAAATTATATTGATTGGGACCATTCAAATTAATGGTTGTGGGTTTAACCAAGGATTGTTTAAATTAAATATAAATTATAATGAAAAGCGATTGGGCCATCACTTTTAATATTATTCCAAAGTTGGTGGAACAAATAAACCTGGGGGTCGACATATGAGGGTCATTACTAAAGGAGAAATTTGGATTAATAGCTCAATCTAAGATTGAGATATTAAAAGCCTTAGATTAATTTTCTAATTTCCAGAAAATAGAACAATGAGAAGTTGTTTGGGGCTCGGGTAGACCCCACTGGATTATCCATTTGATCTCATCTAGGAATACCATCAGCGGTTGAATGGTTTTGACTCATGGTATTAATAAAGGCTAAAACTATATAAGGAGGAGAGGATTAAAAGTATGATGTGTGCATGTAGAAGGGTTGAGAACGAATAAATCTCTTTAAGAGATATCTGCATGATTGAACTCTGATAGATCTGAATCTATGATGCACTTGTGGATATGATGAAGGTTCAAGATCTCTAGATCTAAAAATGTTGAATCTCTAAGAAGATCTGCAGAATAAATGATGAAGACCTGGCACAAGTCTGATGAAGAAATTGAAGAAAGTTGGTGGAACTATTGAAGCCTTCAGTATGAAAGTGGAAGCTTTCTGTCAATAAAAGCTGGTGTTAAATCAGGGGGTCGAAGCTCCCTTCCAGGAAAGGATGGTAAATGAGATCAGGGGGTTGGAGCTCCCTTCCAGTAGTAACTGGAGAACGAGAGAAGGTTGTAGCCTTCTACAGGTTGGTGCCTGCGTGCTGGTATAAGTCTGCCCCAACACAAAATTGTAAGAAGGTTTCTTTATAATTGAAGACAGAGACGACAGTAGCGGTGGTTTTCTCCCGAATTGGGTTTCCACCTTAAATACTGGTGTTTATGTGTGTTGCTTATGTGTGATGGCTTATTCTGTTATTTGATGAATAATGCAATTAAGAATTAAATGCATAATAAGATCTCTGGACATACGCAAATTTTGTTAAGGATATATGCATGTATATGTGAGTTGGGTTTAGTAAAGTAGCGTATGGTCTTAAGAGAAAGAAAATTTAAAAAAGGTTTTAATTAGCTCTAAATACCGATTCACCCCCCCCCCCAGTATTTTTCCCAACAATAATGTGTAGAAATACCATATATACGAGGTTCTACCCATTTAAACTGACATTAGTACTCTTCTCCTCTTTACGTTAAAGTAATTCAATGAGTACAATAGTGCAACTTCAGTTAAAGAACTTCAATATCAAAGGATAACAGACTTCGTTCCATTAATTTATCAAGGCATTCACAAACATACAGAAGTGCATTCCTTGCAAATGTTTTTGACAAATTTCTGAACCCTTCTCTAAATGCATGATAAGGGTTTAAATACTACACTAAATATGTCTAAAATAGATTATTACATAAAAAATTAAGGAGGTTTCAAACAACCTTCCTCATAATGAGTAAAATTAAACTACAATCTAGGAATAAAAATAACAACATGCTTAGGTGGTATGATATTCTTTTCCTATTTTATCTCTGAGGTGGAAAATATCTATTATCGAATTTATTTGAGATGGTTGTGTGATACCGGATCTAATCTGGCCTTTAAACATAGTGTTTGAAACTGATGGCAACAATGTCATAGTAGAATCAGTTAATGATTGTAGAGTTAGGCACTGATGATATGGTTTGATCAGAAAATTTGAGTAATTTTTCTGATCAAATTTATCTATCTTTTTAATAGCTTCTGCCTATGTTTCTGTGCTTTCCTTCCACTGTGCTTCTAATGGTTTAAGCTCTGGGAGCACTTCAGTTGTAGATTCTTTGATAAGTTCAACATTTATAAGTTTTCCGTTAATAGATTCTATGATTTCATTTTTCATATTTGCTGGCTTTGACATTGCCTTCTATGTCTGTCTTAACTACATTTCCCAATCTTTGAATACAATATCTTTGTGAAATTTATCAATTTTGGGGAGATCAACTTTCTTTCTTGCATCAAACTCTTGCCATTGGATGAACTCAAAAATTTTCTTTTGGACCTTTTAACATTCCAGGCAATTGTTAGCCACTTGTTGGATCAAAATCTTGCTTGCATCACAATATGAACTGGTAACTGAGATTTGATGACAAAAATATTCCTGTTGCTGCTTCAATTTTGCATTCCATTCAAGTCCCTCTTTAATAAATTGCTTTGTTTGAGGCTGAATTTTCAGTTTATCCATTGATGCTTCTATATGTGTTTCCTTTTCTGAAATCTGTACTTGGTGCTGCAACTTTAATCTTTCAAAGTCCTTTTGGAATTGTGACATTTTCATCTCCATTTGCTTACTAGCATTGAGCTTTTCCTGTTCTAGTAGTCTTTCCAATTCTTGAACTTTGTCTTTCTTTTGTTTGAGAAGAAGTAAGAAGTTTCACTTCTTTTGCTTTGTCAATTGTATTAGTTACATATGCACCAATGAACTGTGATAGTTTAGTGAGATGTTCAGTAGGATTGGAAAAATAGTCCTTCCATACAACATCCAGTGATTCATTTTCGAGAGCAGTTACTGATTCATCAATTCTTCTTCTCTTTCTTCCCTTGACTATAGCTATGTGATCCGGGCTGTAGAAAACATCTAATGGAGGTATTTCCTCAATTTTCAAAATGATTTCCTGTGTCGGGTAGGCCGAGATAATCTCTTGGTCCTGATCTTCTGGTACCTACTATAGTGGCATTGTAGTTTCCACTATATTTTGGTTCTGCTCTGGAGTTTGGAAACTTGTTTATTCTTCAGCATTAGGCTTTGGTTGTGGTGTCTCTAGTGGTTTAGAAAACTTTTTCCATTCTGTCTTTAAATATTTTTCCTGAGATTTCTCTGTCTGCTTAGGTGTATTCTGAATATGTTGAACTTATTTAGAAGATGATTTAGCTCCACAAGTTTCTTCTCCAGTTTTCATCTCATTTCATTTAATTAATTTTTCAATTATTGTCTCAGGACTTTCATTTCTTCTTTCAGATTCACTGTCAAAGTGATATGAACTTTGAGAGTTGTGTTATGATTTTTCTGACTCTTGATTTGATTTTTCTTGGGATTCATTTTCTGACATGTCCTTAGCTTCATCATCTAGGCTAATGTTGGGAGTTGACCTTTTGACATATTCAATAAATAATAAGTCCAATGGGATTGTTTTTAATCTCTTGCTTCTATATGCTTGGAAAGAATTAAAGTCCGCTTCACTGAGCTTATTAGATGCAATTTTCAACACATCTATAAACTTCTATACAGATTCAAATAGATCATCAAATATGTCCTTCTCATTCAGAAAAGGTTTGAGTTTAAGATTAGTAGTAAAATTCTGAACCACATCATTAGTATCATATGGTCTCTTTGACATTAAAGCCAGATTCAATGAAGTGATATTTGAAATTTCTTTAGCTGCATGACTAATGTCAAAAAGGGAAAAAAATTCCACACTGTACTTGGAAAGTAGGCCACATGGATTTTTTGGAATCTCTGAGTTGTTTGGTCACACCACTCACTAGAGTTTGATAATCAATTTCTCTGGCTAAAATTTTATCAGGAACATAGTAAGACAAAACATGGGGGGAAGAAAAACTCCCAAAAAATATGATATAAGTAAAATTTTCCTCAGTAAACCATCTAGCCACTGGTAGAATATCTATGCTAGCTTCCTTAGAAATCCTAGTGGCTTTTTCATTAAAGATGGTCTGATGGATGGGCAACATAACTCCATTACAAATTTTATAGAAATGTAGATGAAACTCAGATTCCAATAGGTCTTTATGGTAAATAGGAATTAGATTTGGGTCCTGGCTTATCCACTTCCATCCCATAATAGGAAAGCTTGAACATAAACATATTGCATCCATGATGTATGCACTCATGTAGAAGGGAGGTATTGTCCCAGTGGAATAGACTCTATTTGTCCTATAATCCATAATGGTTTTAGATATATTATCAGACAAAATGGTTGCCTAGTTCATGATAAAGGAATTGACGATCGCGTCAATTAAATGAACCCATTCTATGGAAAATATAGTGGTATCTGGTTTAGAAAATAATCTACATAGCATTCATGCTGCATAACAATAAGGGGAGGGTAATTGTGCTATTGGGTACATACCAATTTTATCTCGCTTTAGCTTGCCTTAGTCTTCTTTCCATCCTTTTACCACTTTCATGAGGTCTGTATTATTTTTCGTAAAGCTTTGCAAAAGGCTTTATCATAAATCTTTTGCGGCATTGGTAAATGATACATTATCTGTAAATCCTCTACAATGAATGAACCAGTATTCTCTAGCTTAGAGTTCTTGAATGTTCTGTCTGCTATGTTGAGGTTGTCAATGACCCATTTTATCATATCATTGTATGGTAAGATTTTGGTTCTCGCCACTATTCTGTGGAGAAATGAACATGCAACTTCAAAGTAAGACGACTCTGATGAAACTGCCTCATCTGTTGTTATTGTTTTCTTTAGTTCTCTTGGTTGCTCTCCTTCAAACAGGTTGTACATGGCTTCCCATGAAGAACTCCCACAATCCTTCTTGCACGTTGTGTCTGAGAATAGTGGAGGCATATATGTGTCTTCTGCAGCAGATTCTTGTGAAAATTCTTTGCCTTTCTTTGTCATTCCAGTTGATATTTCTTCCTTAGGTAATTTCCTGAATTCCAGCAAAAACGAGTAAATTTAGATCTGATATGAGGAGAGATGAAGATAGAGAATAGAGTTAAATCATGATAAATCAAAATCTGACGCTTTAAATTTAAAAAACGCTTCAAGTAAGATATCAATATTTTGAACCTCGTACCCATTGAATGCCATTAACAACCCTTAATTCATTTATCAAATCACTTTCATGCTTTACGCAATATGTCTAATCCAACAATCTTAAATCATTAGATTTTATAATGGATTGATTGCTTGAGTAATAAATGAATAGTGCAAATCACAATTTTCAGCAGATAAATATAGTACATGTTTTCGTCGCCGGTGAACTTGAAAAATTTGATCTGCACAAATCGCACATCACATTTTATTACGGTGAACTTAACTTTTCATTTGTTTTAACTTTGTGAAATGCGAAATGCACTAAAAGACTTAAAGTATTGCACTTTCATGGATTTATAGATACATTTCGTTATCGTTTATTGTTTCGTCGAGTCTGGCTCATCGCAACTCTTTTCGAAATGTTATAAGTTTTTTTCTTTAAAGGAGGCGCGACGCGATTTATACTTTAAGGGATTTTTAATTTTTTTAACGAGAATTTTATATAATTCCAAAAAAAATTTGAATCTCTTATCGCAATTCACAAATCTTATATGTGTTTTAATTTTGTTGACTTGTAAGGTATGTGATTTGCACAAGTGCTTTTGAAATCAAAGCAGAAAGAAAAATTCTTTATTCCTAAAGTTTTAAGACATAACGCTAAAAATGAAAAATGCTTCTAAATTTCTATTTGTTTTTTTAAAGGGTCCCCATTTATTTCAAAATAAATGGGGGGGTGTTTTATAGTATAAGATCCAGGTAAATTTCTCTACCCTTTAAACCAAGACCTTTTACTTTGGCTGATGTGTTAGAATTGAATTTAATAAAAGCGTTAATGAACGTAAATGAACGTATTCATGCTGTAAAGAAGGGAAAATAACAGACATTAACAACATATGATATTGATAACGAATTTCGTCGAGGAGGGACTATGTCTCTGGGCCTCGGTGTCAATATGGTGTAGGCCACTGCATTAAGCGCTGAAAAGAGTGATGATGTACATGGATGGTATTTTCTCTATCATACAAGGGAAATTCCCTCACATAGGAGTGGATGGGTTTCTCGACGAGATGTTCCGCTACAGGAACTCTCACTCTAAAAAATACTCCTATTAGTATGACAATAACTCACATATAATAACTATGAGTATCCCGCCAACATGGCAACAAGAGATCTCAATCAAACATACACGTGACAATGAGTATCCTGCTAACATGGAAAACAAAGGGATCTCAAACATAAAACAAATCCATGATATAAATTACATCTCACATCAAGAACAAAACAAGATCCCACATCAAACATCAACATGGATCTATATAGCACAATGCATCTCATGCAAAGAGACAAAGAAGTACATGATCACACTACATATATGTCACATCCTAGAGCTATCTAAATACAAGGATGATAAACTACTGGATCTGGTTGCACCATCAATATCGTGGCATCGAATCTCCTGAAGACGATTCGTCACTCACTGAATGATGACACCTACAACTCCACTTTGAAAAGTGGTTGAAAAACATAAGGGTCAGATGGAAAATATGGTTGCACCGCTGAACTCGTGTCACCAAGAGGTGTAGGATCAACTATCAATTTGTTAGATTCTGACAAAGTGAAAATCTGGGCCTTAGGGAATCTTTTAGATTCCCCCTAGATTCCTCAAAGATGTTGCTCCACAGGGAATCTAGAAATCTACAACTCAAAATAGGAATTTGATCTCACCATTTAGATCCTTGCAAAATTTTGAGAAGAATGAGTGTAAAGTTGACCTCATTCTGACACTGGATAATTTCGGCCTCTAAGGAATCTAAAAGATTCCCTCAAGGTTCCTGAAGATTCTCCTCCACAGGGAATCTAAAAAAAAATTCTCAAAAGGAAAATCTGGGTGCACCATTGCATTCCCTGCGAAATTCTAGTTAAAATTCATATAAAGTTTAATACATTATGAAAATTTTACCTCCTTGGGATTAAAAGATTCCCTTGGCATCAAACATGAATCTGTCTCAAACTGCGTGCTCCAACCTGCCTCCTCTACCTTGAAATCAATGTTTAGGTCTTTTGCCTTTCGCCTGGGTGCACTAGGTAAATGTCGAGTTTAAATATTGAAGGTTGGGCAGAGTTTTTAAAATGAAGGCCGTTGGCCTAGTGGGAAAAATCAGAATTCGTTGGAGGGAGGTCGAGGGGTCAAATCCTGACCCCTCCAAAAAGGGCACATCTCAGTTTTATGGGCGTTTTTGAATAACAAATATATTTTTCAGGGTATGGTTTGGGTTCGCCTTGGGCAGCCTACCCAACCAACCTCACCAGTTGTCATATTGAATACGGTGGATTGTGGTTGTTATATTATATAACATATATAAATGGTTATGGTTGGGTATTTAATATGGTTATCATAACCATATATAACAACTTACCATAACACTGTAACCACCACCCTCCAAACATTTACGTTAGTTTTTTAATGTTTTTTTTAATATGGAATATTAAATGTTTGTTTGGATTTTAATTTCAACCATATGATTTTGATATGGTTTAAAATATATTTGTTTGGATTTTGATAACCATATGTTATATTTTTAACATAAAGTTTCTTATATGGTTATTACAAAAAATTTTAAAATGATTTTTAATAACCATTTTAAATATGATTTTAATGATTTTTTTTTGTCTTTTGTGTAGATGTAAGGGCTAATGTTGGAGTTCCATGTGTCATCAACTGAGGGGCTTCCATGTGGGTCCCATGTGCTCACTGGAATGCCATGTGGCACATCATGGACCCCATGTTCCCTGCCTTAACAAAACTTCAAATTGCTTTAACTTCGTCATATGAGCTCGAATTGATGCATTGTTTACACCATTGTGATAAGGGTGACGAGCTCTTCAATCTAAATTTGAGTTTGGAACATTCTTACCATTTTAAATTTGTAGCCTTTTTCCAAGCCACTGGTGTCTGAAGATCCACCTAGATCAGTACAACACCTTCCTACATCAAAACTCCACTGAGTCCTTCCCATGCAAACAATAAAATCATTTTAAGGATCTACTATCTGTAATATTTTTGCATTGGTCAACAGTTTCTTCAATTGATCAAAGCTTGATGCATAGTTATTGTCCATGCAAATTTCCCGCCCTTCCTCTGTAGGGAAGTGATTGGGTGTCCTAGTTTGGAGAATTTTTTGATGAATCTTATATAGTAGCCTGCCAACCCCATGAATTATCTAAGTTCAACCATGTTCTTTGGTGTTGGCCATTCCATGATAGCGTTAATATTTTCTAGGTCAAATTCCACTCCTTCCTTTGAGACAATGTGTCCCAAGTAATGAATTTGAGATTGGAAGAAATTGTAATTACTAAGCTTTGCATAAAGCTTATTCTCTCTTATCATTTGCAATATTTCTACCAAATGATTTTTGTGCTGCTCCTTAGTATTTGAATAAAACCAAATTTCATTCACAAAGACTATGAAAAATTTATCCAAATAAGGATGTAATACATTGTTCATAAGGAACATAAAGGTTGTAGGTGAAGTTGTAAGTCCAAAGGGAACAACCACAAATTCATAAAGCCCATAGTTTGTCCTATTTTTTTTTTGGATGTCCTCATATTTTATATGCACCCGATGATAGCTTGACCTTAATTCCATCTTGGAGAAGATTGTTTCCCCTATTAGTTGGTCAAGTAGATCACTGATCCTTGGTAATGTATATTTGTTCTTGATGGTCACTTTATTTAACTACATGTAATCTATGCATAATCTGAGGGAACTATCCTTCTTCTTCATGAATAGGATTGGTGCTCCCCATGGGGACACACTTGGACTTATGTAGCCTTTGTATAACATTTCCTTAAGCTGTAATTTCTACTCAATTAGATCTAGTGTACTCATATTTTTTAAAAGGTTCACTCTCCCTATCTCCACTGCTGCTAGAGGATTTCTCATTGTTGGAAATGTGTACAACAAACAATTGGAAACTTTTCCTGCTACTTATGTTAGCTTTTATGGCTGTGACAATCCTTACTTACGTAGGCCTCTACTTCCCTTGCAATATCCTCGGTTCTCCATGCTTGTCCCAACATCTAATTGATTTCTCAAAGTAGTCAACCTCGGTTTATGCGCATACAACGAATCCATGCCCAAAAACATGCTATAAACACCCAATGATAACATTAATATTTACCACTGTTGGCATTCCATTTAATTCAATTGGGAAAGAATTCAACTAGTATTCGACCTTGTTATTTGTATCCATGGCTAGTTGAACCAACCAGGACTCCTCATGTGGCTCTCGGTTCAATTTACAATGTCTCACAAGCTTAGGGCTAACCTAGCTATAATTAGAACCATAGTCAATCAAAATAGAGATGGTTTGATTGCAAATATTACCTTTCATTTCTATTATGGAAGCCTGATAGTTTGACTGTTGATTGTCTAGTGCTACGTAGTTCCTAGGTATGTCGCGTGCCACATCCCCCAGAGTCTTTGTTTCCTCTACGTTGTACAATTTCATACTAGTGTACCTGTGCTATGGCAGTCCTTCCTCAAGTGATTCTCTCCACAAGTCTAACACTTGTATGTACCCTTTTCATAACTCTTGGATCCTTCTTGAGCTGAATGATTTCTTCCTTCAGCGCTAGATATGCTTTGAAATTTTTGGGTAGAAGGGACCATAAGCAACTCCATAATTAATTTCTGCCTTTTCCCCTTAAATTTGGCACTACTCTTTGACTTCCATTCATATTTAAATTCTGGCCTCCACTTGGATTGAGTATAGCAATGTTTCATATTTTTGATGGCGTCATTAAATGTCTGAGGTTCATGGATCTCGATTATATCTTTGAATGATAGAGGTAACCCAATAATAAACCTATGAAATTTTTCCTTCTCATCTTTAAGGTACAACACATATCTTAGCAACTCCAAGAACTTGGTGATGTATTCTTCATTTGAAAATTTCCCCATATTTAGCTCCTAGAATTCTTTTGCTTTGTTGTCATAGTAGCTGTCTAATAAATAATTTTCTTTCAAGAGCCTTTCAAAATCATTCCAATACAAGCCCTCTTCATTTTTTCCGCCGACATTCTTCCAATTTTCCACCATATGTCTCTTTTCCCCTTCAGACTATAGGTGCCTACATTTTCCTTCATGCTTTTAGAATAGTTATGGATTCTGAAAAAATTCTTCATTCCAAGCAGCCAAGCTTATGCATCTTCATATTTCCTCATCTTTCCATCAAATATGGGTGGTTTTGATCTCTTAAATTCCTCTTGAATGTAGTACCTTTCTCCCCTTCTTTGATGATAATGATGATGATGGCAATGCCTCCTAGTATGAGAACTATTATGCTTACCAAAATGGTCCTCACACGTGCTATAGATTCTCTCTGGGGTGCTCATTGGTGCATTTCCTCTCAGCGTGTCTTCAATTTCCTGCCTATGACTCTTCCTGGACCTACTACCATATGATCCCTTTGTTTTCTCTTTTGATTCCTGAAGGCTTCACTTTCCTCTTTGACTAGTTCTCAACTCAAGTTGCTTCTTTCTCTATAAATCTAAGAGGCTTTGCATGATAACTACATTTATTTCATCTTGCTTCTCCTGATCTCTTACTAATAGCTCATTTTATTCCTTAAAACTATTTACCTCAACCCTTAGGCTCCTCAAGGCATCCATCCAATCCAGAGTCTACCCCTCCCCCTTGGACAACTGATATTTCTTCTTCCCCATGATGCGTATGGTCAACACTATATCCTACCATATTTTTTTTCATTTCTTAGCTATTATAATTTATGGCATACCACCCTTTGTTGTTCTTAGTGACCTTAATCTTATGTTATGTGTTGTTTTTTCCCCAAGGAAAAATCATAATTTTCATTATATGGATAATGAAAATTACATGTTGTAGATTCTTCAACAGAGCATATCTCAAAACTGATGACCAAAAATATGCCATATACGCTTCAACAGAGTATATATCAGTGGCCAAACATGCCACATTCATCATATAGTTCTAACATATAAGAGTCTGTGTACATAAATCAACACAGAAATTCTAAACATAAATAGGATATCAACATAAACAAAAAATTGTCCCATCAATGGACCGATAGGGGTCAATCATTTTCTGCAACCTGCTAATGTTGCTCTATAGATGACCTGTGATAATACTGAAAATATTCGTGTGTCGTGTACTCCTGTATCAACCATGTGCCATAATGTTTCTCCACAACTTCTTTGGCTAGACCATCGGAAAAGGCTGGTTCCTTTCCCTATAGATATGATGACATGTCACAGAGTCAAGTGTGATTTTAATATCATGATTTCATCCACTAGACTTCCAAGTGTGTGCATGTAACAATTTTCTTCTTGGTTGAACCATTTAACAACAATTTTTGAATCACCAAAAATCCGAATATGTCGACATCCTTCTTCAATGGAGAATATAAGTAATAGTCTAATATTGTTCAATTTTGAATAATTGTTTGTACCTCTCCCTAAACCCATCTTAAGTTTATAAAAAATATCATCATATAAATATAAAATAGCCCCCCCCCCCCCCCAACATTCATCAGGTTGGGAAGACCCATTGAAAAAATCCCATGGGATGGTTTTTTTAATGATATCAATAGTGATAATCCTCAGTCTTGCAATTTGGTCATTTTCAGGGATAAGATTGTATGTTGCCACATTATGGGATGTACAGAATGTCCAATTTTTATATTTTTCCAAAAAAAATGTCTTATTCCTACCCAACCAAAATTCCCAACAAACCAACAGGGGAAGATTCCTGACCTTGACTGGATTAACACCAATCCACCAAATTTCCCATGCCTCAAGTACAAATTGTCCCTGCCATCGAATATTAATAGCTAAATTTTGATAAATATGGTTCCATAGCTTTAATGTGATTTTTTACACACACACATAACTGTTCTTTTTAAGCAGAATTCAACATATAACAATTGTTATTACCTTGGCTCATCGTTGTAAGTTTGTTGGTGCAATACTATCTAAACAATATGTCACAAGTTAGCACATCAATGAATTCATATCAATAATAAGTACCATGCTAATTACTCAAATCAAAAAGTAGGAACGGAACTCATACATGCACACAATCCACTATAGATCGAATTCTCACACCCAAACAAATGTTTAATTAGTCTTCTAAAACCAATATGAACTCGATTGCAGGAACCCATACCGTTGCTTTCCCATGATAGAGCCCATCCAATCCAAGTGTTGAAACTGGATGCTATGATACCACTTTGTAACATCCCCCTTCTAATATTCACCATACCAATGATCAAGATGGGGTGGTTACTATATTGACCCAATATCCAAGGTGTCATTATGGAAATGGGGTGTAAAAATTTCTATCCTTTCAACTTCACTTAAAGCACTAGTTTGACATCATCGGATCAAGATATGTGAAAAATTGAGATTTTGACGAATCAGGAAGTGCCACATCATCATTTTGACTACGCGACAACCACGTGGCCATACCCACCTAGCTAATCTCCCAATGTCACTTGGAATTTATTCATTGGTTGCCAACCCATTCATGGGTTGGGTTCTACACCCTGCGTTGTGCAATAATATGTGACCTTAGGCTATTATATATATATATATATATATATATATATATAGCTCCCAGAGTAATGTGATGACCATTATTTTTTGCCAATCTTCTCGTATCTCAAGCTCCATTACCTGGCTCCTCTCCCCTTGCACTCTCGTAAATTGTTTTGGGTTGACCGTTTGGGCTTAGGTGTAACATGGGGCCACACCACTTAGTGCACAAATTCTTGTGATTTTCCAGGTATGAGACCTCTGGGCTAACGTCATGTCAGGTATCCTTCAACCATTCATCTTTATCTAACTTGATCACAACCACATGTTACAAGGGTGTTCGCTCTTGGTCACAAATCTGGTCACATGCAATGCAAAATGAAGCAAACAACACTGAGGTTAAAACACCATAACTATATCCTGCAGTCGAGAAGGTGCCACTGAATAATATTCACTAAGGAAAATGGCAATAATGTAGTGCTTAAGCTCTAGAAATTGTTAATAGGTATAGGTTAATTCTTCCCTTCACTCTTATAAAAGTACCCTCCCCATTCCAAAACCATGATTAAATAATGCATGAAGAGAATTAAATATTTCAATTGGGTGAAGAAATCAACTATAAATAATGTATATATTTATACATATAAACATAAATACATGTGTGTAATCCCACATATGTAGAGGTGATACCCTTTCTGAGCTTGGATATTGAACAAGGTGTAATATCCAATTTATAAGCAATACAATAAACATAAAATGGATTTGCCTCTTGATAATCACTAAGGCCCATTAGACAGAACTACAAGCTTGATGTGACTCATAGGCCTACAATATTCTCTGAAAAACATTAATAAACATAAATGAACCCATCCCATATCAGTGATTTTTTGGTACCTGGGGCCATTAATAAACATACAACAACTCATGAAATCAAGTAGAACACATATAATGCCCAAATTATTATAGGAACACATTTCATAGGTAGACAAAAGATCTTAGTTCCCACTCAATTTACAAGAAATAATCACACATTTAAGCATTAATATTAACATCGCTACAGGCCTATGGTGGGCCCGTTGACAGTGTTGGACCTACCAAGATTCAAAGGGGTCTCCCTGATATGTGGTCCCAATTAGACCTCACACCGTCTATTATAGGATCCCCATCTGGAATAAGACCCAACTACTGTCTACTTAAATATTTTCCTTGGCTTTAGTTGTTAGCAAGAGAGAGAATCAAATATCTGTCTTCGAAAATCAATAAAGTGTGCCTAGTGAATTTTTGGTTGTAGGTGCATCAAGGTTCTTTTACTGCAAAGGGGAGAGAAAGTGAGCCTCTAAGAGAGAGGTAATAGTACCACCCTAATAAATACACCCGTAAACAAGAATGTTTCATCTAACATCTGACAGTATAGTCCACAAAGATGTGACGATCGTTAACACCATTACAACACATTCTAAATAATATAAGCACTAAAATAACCGAAATATTTCAACAACCTTAGTACTGGTGAAAGCAAACATGAATCATAAAAAATAAAAAAATAGTCTTACAAACATTCATAATCCATGTATGGAAACATGTTTTCCATTAGGCTTCAAATATTAATTAAAATTCCTAAGATGCATAAATACAATGAAAATCACTTTCCCAAATAGTGGAGCATTGAAGCCACTTATACTTTCTCCCCAAAAGTACTAACTTGTCTCTCTTAATTCTTATGGGAGAAGTCAAGGTTAAAAGTCGTTTCCATGAGAAATCAGGAGCCATTTATAACTTGTGGAGTGACCTTTCATATCCCCGTGACTCTTGAATTTATAACTTCTAGTGACCTTTGGACATGTATGGCCTTTGGAGTTCCAAATGACTTTTGGAGTTACTTATGTCTGTTGGTATTACATGTTCCTTATACTTCCATGACTCTTGTGTTCATACATGAATCTTGGAATTCTACTTGTTTGTCTTTTACAATAATTAAAATATTACATCTTAAATTCCACACAATCATATGATGAAACCAAAAACCTCAGTAGCTTGGATGACTGAGACTAATAATGACTGATGACATGGATTCTCTCCAATGGTGAAATGGATACCACTGTATTTTTTCTGTGTTCATCTTCTAATCATTGCATTTCCACCCTCCAAAGGGTCTTCAATATTGGAGTCTTTATGGTGCTTCGATCATCAAGTTTCAAGTGTGTTCTTGGTTCTTTTAATGCTTCCTTTGTTTATCCTCTTTACTCGATATTTCAACGTGTGTGCTTGCCATGAGGTCCTCGAAAAACCTATTTATGCAATCCTTCATGACAAGTAACTATGAGTCCGAAAAATACCCTACTCTACCATGTTTTATGTAGATTTTATGGTTCATGCCTTTTCAGTGTGCTCAAAACGATAAAAGGAGCTCTAGGGAGCAATGGCACACTTGGAAAGGTCGAATAACTGAGAAGGAGGAGCTTCAAGGCTTTAGCATGTGCTCATACACTCAAAAGAAGAAAGAAATCAAGGCAGGGTGCATGTCGCAACTTCAAAGGATGAAAGGGATGGCTTCGGGCTTCCCAAGTGTGATATGCACTTAAGGGAGATAGGGAGGGCATAGGGCACACTCCCAAAGGCTGAAGGTTGAGGCTTCATTCCTTTAGGGTGTGCTCATGTGCTCAAGTGGCCTCGGGAAGGGTGCATAGTGCACTCTTGAAGGCTGAATGCTGGGGCTTCGTTCCTTCAGAGTGCACTTAAATGATCAAGTATTTCAAAAGGGCACATGGCACATTGTGGAAGGCTGAAGGATTGAGCTTTGAGTCTTTAGGGTGCACCAATGCACTCAATGAGGGCACATTTATTCGAGTCGAAGGAGTGCACTCAAGGAAGACTTAGTCATTTTTGGAGGGCACAATTCAGTACAAGTAATGGGATTCATGATTTTAGAGTGCGCCCAAATCTCAAGGAGGGCACAGGGAGAACTTATAAACAACAAAGGGTCTCCCATCAAGGATTTAGAGTGTTCTCATGCACTCTTTTCCTAATTGGGATCGTTTTGCAACCGAAATTTGTCTAAGTCTAGATGATCAATCAAGGGGTCAGCAAGATGATTTCTAGACATAAAACCATGTGTGACACATGCTAACTCACTGAGAAAAATTAGACAAGATTGATCAACAATGAATATACATCAAAACACCACTTTATGCACATTCCCCAAGTACAAACAATGAAGTGTGTTTGACTGCGACTCAAAAGTGTCATTTTACGACAACAAATGTGTTATGACCATGAAATGATTATGAAGCAACACAAAATGACACTTGAAGACCAAGGGGACACTTGATACAATAATACATTAGGCTCCAAAATTTGAATGGAGTGAAATTTTGGAAGTTGTTGTAGCAGCGGCAAGAAGGCAACACAACATTTACCAAGATAGCGTGTATAAGAACCAGTGCTCCCTAACGTTAGCATGCCATTGTGTTGTTGCAAAGAACAAATATAGAATAATAATAATAAGTAAAACATAAGATGATACTTATCTTATAAGAGTTTTGGCAACTGAGAGTGGGACTCTAAATCTCCACCCAACCATAGACAACTATAGTCAATACTTACTTACAACTGTCACCCTCGAGCAAGATTTCAAATCTTGAGGTGGAGTGCTTCTAAGAAATTTTTAGTCAACCAACACAACTGAAACATGATGTCACAAGGCCCTCAGAACCTTCATCCACTAGCTAATATCCTTATAGCTCATATCGTTTAGGGAAAAAAATAGTCATGCCAACATTTCACTATGTAGAGAACTCTAGCTCACTTTCAAGAGAAGAGATCCACTATTGGGGAGGTTCAATAGTTGTCAAGATGCCTATGGGTGAGAAATCACTTTCTTAGGTCGTTCCACAATGATTCAAGCACTATATTTTTAGCCCTAAGGCACTCCTAGTGGTTCAACATCCCTCACAAGCACCTATGTGATTCTCCCAGTTCAACAAGTTCACAAACCACAAGCTTCCAATGGATCCTTTTTCTTTATAGGCAATAATTTCTCTCAAAAATGAATCACCAACAAGCCTCCTACCAAGGTTTCCACAACTAGTGCACCTCCATTTTCCAGGGCTCAACTCAATGTGAATATTCCTTTTCCTCTTGATTCTCTGTATGTTTCTAATCATCTTACCCATACATTGTGTTCCTAGCTAATTTTCTCCTTCCACCTCAATTTTGTGCATTCTCAGTTGAGAGCTCTCTCCTTTCTCTAAAACTGATTAATTTCCCATGTTTCCTTCATGGCTTGTGCCACAACTTCTCACTGGAGAACACATCCCATGTTTCTCTTAGTTTTTCTATCCTTTTCTTTACTTTTAGTTGGCTAAAGGACACTTGATCCAGTCCTTCCATTTTAGTTGGATTCAATGCATAATATACACATTAAATTGTTTTCCACCAACCAGCTTTGTTATTAAAGAACAACCACTTCCTCAAGAAACCTCTTTCCTCAAGAAATGGAATATGTGTCCCTTTCTAAGATATTTATAATAATTACAGTTAGTTACAAGAGGGACGAAATGTTAACCAGGGATATCACATATTCCTCCATTATGGTTTCAATGAGTTTTCTATAGTCGAGTAGTAGTGTTTGCATTAACATTGTGGAAATGTTGTACTGAGAAGCAAGATCCCATCATAGGATATAATTAGTTTATAAAGCAACAATAAGGAGTATTAAATTGAAGTGGGTGTAGCTTGGGTGGGAGGGAGGAGTCGCTATTATCCTCCCCACCCAAGTTCTAGTCCCATCAATATTGACATGCTTTCTCCTTGGTGTCATTTCTACATGAAAGATAATTAGATCACCTAGACATGGGTGGGTTTTTCGTGGATGTAGCTAGTATCGATCTTTGATATGGTGTACCACAAAAAAAGGAGTCTTAATGTCTACGATAGTCCTATGTTGATATCCCTAAACCATATAAAGTCTTGGAAATTCACCTTAAGTGAGACCTTCATTATCTTTAGGAATTAATATGCTAGTAGTAGACCCCAATGTTTTTGTTGGAAAATTATATGGACCTTAGTTTACTATTTTGAGCCAAAATGGCTCCATTGTTGGGACACAATAATTAAGTATAGGAGATTTCCATAGAATGATGGAAAATATAATAAATGATAACTAGTTCGATGAGAAAATAAATATTTTTTTTGGATAGTAGTTGATGTTGATCATATGGACACCATAGAAGTTCAAAATTAGGAGTTATTTGTTGACCTCTATGAAAAATTTTGGTTAAATTTTTTATGATGTTAAAATGTCGAAAAAGGTTGAGGAAACTCCTAGACATGAAAGGTTGGGAGAAGGAAAAGTGGTGACATGTGATGCCCAAAACCTAGTCACATTATAGAGTTTTAATGACATCACATCAAAAGCTATGGAATTTTGGGTGAAAAGAATAATAAAGGCTTATGTGGTGGAGTTCATGGTAGATGAGTGTTAGTAATAATCACAAGTTGAGGAATAGTTATGAGAGCTATAAGATGGAATTGGGTAAAAGAATAAAAAAGATGCTTTTGGTGGAAGAGTTGTGGTTTCCATTTTTACTAGCAGATATGGGAGAATAAATGTTATGCTTAAGAGGGTGCGATGGAATGTGTTGGAGAGGTGGATAAATCATAGGGGGGATGAGAACCATGGGAGAAAATCAAGAAAAATAAAGATATGAGCCTTAAGACGTGCTCAAATAACCCATCATTCGTGATTGAGATGGATGGGAGATATTTGTGAATGAAGGGAATCATTATGAAATGAAATTACAATGAAGACATTAGTGGGTGTAACTATGTGAATTGGAGAAAATATGGAGATGAGGAAATAATTTTGAATGTTTTTTACATGAAAGATGGTTGTTGATAGATAAAAAAACCATGGAGTAGAGGAGAAATGAAGAAACAACCACGCTATATGAATAGATATAGGTGGTTTCCTTAGAGGTGGATGTGTATATGGATAGATCAGTTGAGGAAATTTTAGAATGAGGCCACTTGTGAAGACACATATAATGAACAATGAACATTTGATTTAATTCTCATTAACAAATTGATGATGTGCTTACTAGATTTTTCCTCTTTTTCAATGGGGAAGAGATGGACCCAGACATGGTTATCCAATGAAATTTTGATATCAAACTCACTCCATCACCACCCCATGCACATTATTACAAAAGTGAGGTAACATTAAATCCTCACAATATGAACCTTGGTATACAAATTTGTAATCAAATTAAAGGAAAATATATAGTTATTAGTAATGGAATTATACCAAATGGTTGAAGGTCTTAATCCTGGATGTGAATTATGTGCCAATGAATTCTTACAAAAACATAAAATATAAAATGGCAAGAACATAATATACACATAGATATTTTTCTCATGGATCCCAAAACCGAGAAAACCAGATTGATTTTTCATTATACTCATTTCAATGTTACAATACATTATATGCATGTCGAAGCATTCATAAACTCCTAATCCACTAACCCTGGACACTTCCCTTGATCGGATCTACAAAATACCATGGGAAAAAACATCATGCATAAAACCATGCAAAAAACCATGGGTGGGTCCGCCCCACCATGAGTAAATAATATAACACATACCCAAAAATGGTGATACAAATTTAACTAATATTAGCCAAATAATTTTTTTTTAGGAAGTATTCAAAATAACATTGTTCATCCAAGAGCTAGAGAATTTGTGCTTGTTAGGTATCTTATTACCAAAATGGTATAGACTTATTTAGGTATATTATTACTAAAATGGTATAGACTTAGTTAGGTATCTTATTACTAATATGGTATATACTTAGTTAGGATCCATATTGTGATTGCCTAATTTCTTGGGAAAAGGGAATGGGGATGCTAAGCAACATGGGTTCTTATGCAAGAAAATATGGAGTGCCAAGAATATGGTGACCTTTGATACAATGTTATGAGAATGAGCACTCTAATGATAAAGTAATTATGAATAGAGAAATATATAAGTTATTTTATGAAAAATGAATAAGGTGAAACAAACCTTCAACATGGAGTTTCAAAGTTCAAAGAGGAAGCAACATAGTTTCAGAGAGCTCAATGATATCAAATTAACCATGGGATAGATGCATGAGAATATGATTAGAGATTTATATTACTGATGAGCTAGTTTACATATTAAATCCATGACACCCACCACAAATAATGGTTTATTAGTGGACTTATTCAATTGATTAGGATCCACAATTGTAGTACATGTGGGATTCATAAATATGGGCATTAAAATAAAGAATGATAATCAATTCAATTATTGTATACCCTGAAACTTTCCTCATGCCATCATCTAATGCAATACTAAAGATGTTACAAATATAACATTATTTATTAGCCCTATCATAACAAATACATGAGTGAAGTAGAGATAAAATAGGTTGCTAGTAGTTATGGTGGACTATTTAAAATGTATAAGGGACTATTTCAAATGGTTACCCTACATTTTGGGGCAAAGTTGGACCAAATTCGTTAGCAAATAATTTCCTGGTAAGATTATCAAATGAATACCATGAAATATGCAAACCACAAACTCATTCACCTAATTTGTGTCCCATCCCATTAAAAATTCATAGGCCCCAACAATAGTTTTCTATGAATTTTTCAAGTGCTTACAACATTGAAACATATTAGGAATTGCAAGACTTGTCAAAAAGGTTTGAGAAAACCACTTTCATATTTAAGAGGAAAACTAATGACAATTAGAATGAAGGCTATGGAGGTGATGAAACTTTAGATGAGTTTGTGGATGTGGCCAAACATGACTAGTTATATGATCATATCATATGTTATTTGGTATTGAATAGGCTTCGCAATGGTGCTATAATTAAATCAAGGGAAAAAAAAGTTTCTTTTGGTTTAAGGAACAAGAATCACACAACCCATCCATCCATAGAAATGGTCCTGCTACAATGATCCCATGGAAAATAATGTGGAAGAGCACATGGTTGAATACATGTATAACCTCATAATAAGGTTGAAAGATGAATATGCTAGCTTATATTGTCGGTGGACCTATTAGCTACTAGAGCATCTTCTATGTCGATGCCAACTCAGAAGAAGCATTAAATAACTAACATGAACATAACCATCAGATTTCTTCTAGAAGGTCCATGTCTAA
Source organism: Pinus albicaulis (assembly GCA_034641835.2). Taxonomy (NCBI): domain Eukaryota; kingdom Viridiplantae; phylum Streptophyta; class Pinopsida; order Pinales; family Pinaceae; genus Pinus; species Pinus albicaulis. The sequence continues at coordinate 996,828,931 of CM076569.1, read as the reverse complement.
ACATGTCCAATGGAGTAGGAAAACAATGGCAAGGCACCCATTTATGATGGAATACAAGATTAGACAAATTTTTCATTGTTTTGGAGCACTCCATGGAATCGAAGAAGAGAATACCAACATTGCATACTAACCCCCCCCCTGCCAATCAAGACTTACTCTAAACTGAGGATACAATCTAACCCACCATCAAAAGTTGTTTCCAAAAACAAGATTACAAAGAATCCATGTTTTGGACTCTACAAATTGTTTTCAATGTATTAATTTTTTGTATAAAGGGAAAATGGACCTATATAGACATATAAATAATCATGTAAAGTAATGGTTATAACCGAAAACATCCATAGCAATTGTGGGTGCATATGTCTATCCATATGCCAAGTCTAATTCCTAAATCATCATTTATATATGAAGAAAATAGAAGATAGAGAACTACATAGTATAAAATGAAAATATCATTCTTAAAAGGACTTTTCATTTCAAGCTAAGAATCCATAACTCATCTTCGCACTTGAAATCATTAAATAAATTATGTTTGATCACAAGAGAAAGAATCAAGATATGTTGGTACACCAGAAGCTTCAACACAATAAATTTGACACTAGAACACAAATTCATGTAACCAATCAAATTCTATTATAAGGTGGGACAAACAATGATAGTGAGGATGATCTCTATAAGTTTTGGCAACACCTCACATTTTGGAAAACAAAAGGGAAAATACATACGCATGACAAGGTCAATCTCTTGTAACATCATATCTACTAAAAAACTTTGAAGGTGAAGAAGGTTGCTATTGAATTGAAGAAAACCCCAAGGTTGGTGGTTGCTAAAGATTATTGGGATGAACAAATGGTAAATGCTTGAAAAATATGTTATATAAACATATAAATGAAAAGACTAATCCACCAATGTTTAAATGTTTTAAAGCCTCAAAGAGAAAAATAATCCTTGACCGTAGCTAACTTGACCACTTGTGCTGATATATTATTGGAAAAAAGAAATACATTACATGAAAATACAACGTAATTGATCATTGGTAAATGATCCTCCATGCTATTTAATTGGGGATCATAAACCAATCAAGTTTTAAGCCATATATCGGGTTTTGTTAATATTCAGGAGTAGATGAACCATTGGATCAATTAGTTACAAAAGGGCACTAAAGAAATACACTTTACATAAACACATTGGAGGGGAAAACTTTAAGGATTTGATATTTGTCAAAGTTTATAAAGAGAGGTGAATATTGTATTCAATGTCCATTTTAAGATAGGTGAATCATTAATTTTCTCATGGAAAAGTATACCAACTCAACAAATAATTCTTTATTCAAAAAAATGTTACCTGAAATTTTCTAATTTAATTATGTTTCTTATGTTGGGTAAATATTGTTACTATTAAATTTCTTGAAATCATATCTAATATGCATATTTCATTGTAATTTACTTGTTATATGAGGGTTTATTATTTTAGTCCTACATGTGGACATTTCAATGGAAAATATCAATATAGCTTTATATATATATATATATATAATCCACTTAGTGGAATCAGAGACTTCATAGATATGAATACTACTATTTCACCAGGTAGAACAAATATTTCATAAATGCCACAAGGACCAACTTAGAACATGTCTCCGGGGACAAAAAATGTGTGCCATACCACTTGAGCTAAGTTCGTTTGACTATTCCTATGAATAATATTATGAAATAATAAAATTTCAAAAACACCCCAATGCAACTCCCAATTGAAGGGCTAATGGAAACATATTTTAAACATGAATATATACATAAATAGTGATGTGCAATATACCTTTATAACACACTACTTTTCACCATTCCAATAATGTCAAAATAGCATGAAGTTACAAGGATCTCATTCAATCTATTTTTTGGTAGGGAAAATATCTTCCTATTCATTCACAAAATATCAACAAATTATATGAGAAATTACGTAAAAATAAGGAAAGTCTATTATTGGGTTGAATCGCCATAAAAATAATCTATGTCATGATGATGAACCACAGTGTTTTGCTCGAAACATCGACACCAAAAAAGAGTGATGTGATTAATCCAAGAGAGACTATTCTAAAAATACTCTAAATAAGTTTGCTCACTTGAACCTACCTTGCCTTAAATATTTTGTGTCATGTCACAAAATGAAAGGTTATCACTTTCCATATTCGACTCTAGATAGGATTAACATTGACTAGTTTCTAATAATGATGAGGGTCAAACTAATTTCAGATAGTTTATTTGTATAAGTCCTAATAATATACAACCTTTCATATTTAAGAACTTATTTTTCAGTCTCTTTCCATCAATTAAAATTCAATTAGAAAATGATTCATTGTGTACATATTTGATATTCATTTAAACACTTTCTAACGACATTCCATTTCTCGGTTATGGATGAAAAGGGAAAATGAAAAGATTATCAAACCTCCAAAAAATCCATTTAAGAGATTACATTTTGCATAACCTTAAAACACTCAGATATCTCTATATATTTTGATACAATTTGGAATATCTAATTTAAGAAATGTACTCATTTATTTCTTGATAATTTGAGCATTACTCTTTCTTAATATAGATCTCTTATCAAATAGATTTTAGTGATATGGAAAAGGTTGGTACTAATCATTTGAATAATCCCTTCAAGGAACCTTCTATAACAAATATGTTTTAGATAGGTGAAATGGAAATTTACCTTTCTATATTTGTAAACCATGATCATTATACGAGTCATCTAAAGAAGATTAAAATGAATAAATAGGAAGTGGTTCTAGATTTCATTGAAAAGGATAAATCCTAGGACCAAATTATTGATTTTTTGAATTCTATGAAGATTATTTTGAATTGGTGGAAATAGAATTACTTAATTAATAATAACAAGACTTGTAAGGGCAGCGTTAAACGCTAACCTATGGACGCGTTGATCTCCTATGATTGGCTCTATCTTCGGCGCATTGGTCTGGTGACCCATGACCCTTGCATGTGGGACACCTGTGGCCGGTAAAGCGGCCCACCTTGTTTTGTTTTCCTTGCTTCGTTGGGCCTGTCCACACTTGGAAAGTGTGCACATGACCAAGGCAGCTTTTTAATGTCTGCTCTCTTGTATTGGAGGTTTTTTTTTTTCATTTTTTGGCTTGCAAGTTTCGCGGCGAGGTTTTCTGCTCCGGGAGGTCTGCACGGGTTAAAAATTTTACCCTAGCTCTTACTGTGCTGGTTTTTTACAGTAATGGTATTACTACTTTCCGACAGACTTGGTAGCTGATGTCCATGCGGATATGGAGAATATTTTCCGACCTTCCTCACTTTTGCATGCAGTGCTACTTTCCCAATGTTTTTGCGGCCATTTCTGTCTCCATTCATGGGGAAGGTAACTATATTTATTCTTCTAGGTACTTATTCTCGTTTCTGCTGCTATTGGCTATTTTTAGAATTTTTTCAATCTTGTTGGAGGTTTTTTCGGGCCCATTTCTAGTGGGAGTTCCGAGTGGGTATTATTTTAGTTTTTGTGTCCCTTTTTGTTGGGGGATTCTAGCCATTTCGGGTCTGTTGTCTCTATCTTCTTTTAGTCTGGTTTATTCGTAGGGAGTTGTCTTTGTCTGCAGGGTTTTTTTGGTGGGTGGGTGGAATATTGACCTGGGAATTTACTCTTTCAGTTTAATCAGTTGGTTCTGTGCACTATGGGGCATGATAAGGAGTATGTTGATGTGGAGCCCGAGGCTAAGGACGTTTTGTCTGTATGGGGTCTTGAACCCACAAGCCCTAACCTGGCCAAGGTCTCCCTTCCCTCTCAGTCACATGAAGCAAAACCAAAGGTGGTTAAGGTATCTGAAAACCTAGCGATTGGTTTCGTGTCCATATAAAAGTTTAACTTCACTATCCCAGGTCGGCATTCGGTGGAAAGGATCGACTGTCAACAAGCCTACAAATCTCTTGACCTGCGTTTGTCACATTCCTATGTCTTCCCCTTGCCTATTTCTCAGGGGCATCCGAGGCCAAAAGTCCCCCGCGAACACTACTTTTCTGGGGGATTGGAGGATATCATAATAGGGGCTAGATTGGAGGGTACGAAGGTGGGACAAGATTTATGCGGCTCAAACCGTCTGACGCTTCATGCAGAGGAGACTCAGGTAGCTAAATTGGTTCCTCAGTTTGAGAGCAAGGTGTCGGCTCCTTTGGGGATTGTGGGTATAAACAGACTAGAGTGGGGGACTGGATGGGGTTTCGACAGTTTTTCCCTCGTAGGCATAAGTGGAGGGTTTCTGGATCTCAAGGGGGGTATCGGTCTGGGTGAGGCTGGGCAATTGAAGCATGTGCACCTAGGCATACGGGATGGCCTCTGTTCGGGCCGTGCTCAGAAGGAATCACAGTTTTCACAAGGGAGAGGCCTGGGCCATCTCAGGGTGGTAGGTGGCCATAGTAATTCTTCCAGAGGAGGGGTGTGGTCATAAAAATTATCGGTGAAAATTGATGAGCAGAAAGGGAATAAAAGGAAGAAGGGGAAGATGATTAAGGAAAGTTCGAAGTGCCCAAATTTAATATTTGGAGTGGACCTACAGTTTGATAGTGTCATGGCAGCATCAGAATTGATTCTGGTAGGTAGGGCTAGAGGAAAGGTGTTCACGGCAGATTACATCACTGAGTGGATCCACAAGAACTGGGCAGATGCACCTCCTGGCGGGGCCGACGTTATCACTCTGTCAAAAGGAAGTTTCATGGTTACTTTTGAAGATATTGATACACTTGAATGGGTTCTGGCGGGACATTGGGGGTTTGGGGTGGCACCCATACTTTTCAAACGATGGATGCCCATGTTTGATGCTAACAGGGAAAGAATGGATGATATTCCAGTGTGGGTGCGGCTGCCGGCTCTCCCTCCTCACTTCTGGATTCTGGAGGTTTTCCAAGAAATTGGAAACAACTTGGGGACTTTTTTGGAAGTAGACATGTATTTTATGGAATCTAGGGCCAGGCACACAACCCAAATTTTGGTTCATATGGCTACCAGAGAAGGAATGATAGGGAATATTATACTGAATGCTGACGATCATGCAATTGAGCAGCAAATTGACTATGAACACCTACGTTTTCAATGCCATCGCTGTCACACATTGGGTCATCTGGCCCATGATTTTCCCCTGGTTTTCAAGAAGAGCCGGAAAAATAAAAGGGGTCCTACACAACTTGACAGGGCTAGACAAGGAGCTATGGATAGGGCTGACCGAACTAAAAATATACAGGAGGTGGTAGGGGTCTCAACGTCTCATTCGGGTCTTCACTCAATGGGGGTTAAGGCTCAGGTGGTCACTGCGGTGGTTCAGGGCTTGGTGGCAGATATATCTACAGGGGACAACACAGAGGCCGCAGAGACTGAGGTACAAAGGGATCTGGATGTGAACGTGGATGCGGAGGAGCCGCGCACTGCCCCTGCTGATCCAGCATCAGATTTAGCGGGTAATCAGCCTTGCCCCTCCTCTCCTATTTTAAACTATTTTGATCTTTTATATTATTGTTCTAATAAGCCTAGTCCCTCCAGGCTTAAATATTCTCAATATATGAGTGTTATTAATTTGTACCTGGCAATGGATAGTATAATCACCACTATCCCAAATCTGTCCATTGACATTGCCCCCTATAATCTGAGGCTGAGGGATAAAAAGCTACTAGAAAAAGAAATATTTGGGGGGTTGGGAAAGTCACCCATAGTGGAGATAGGAAAAAAACCCAGGGGAAGGAAGACTGATCTGGGTTCCAAATGATTGTACTCTCTTTCAATTGTTGAGGGTTAGAAAGTGAACCCAAAAAACTTTCTTTCAAAAGCCTTGTAATTTTTCACCATCCTGATATTATCCTGCTCCAGGAGACTTTAGGCTCAGGGGCGCAAATCTCATCTTTTCTTTCTTCTTTTCTCCCACACTGGACCTTCATTTCCTACGATGTTAGGGGCCGCTCGAGGGGAATGATGACCGGACTCAAAAACAACTCGATAAAATTGGTCAACTTCTGGACTTCTAAGTCGGTGATCGGGGTGGAGGTGTTCTCCATGGAACTCGGTAATATTCTCTCGGTGATCAACATCTATGGCCCATGTGTGGAGAGGCTCTCTTTATAGAATTCCTTAAAAGTAAAATATTTTATGAAAAGTCCTCAAATGATTGTGGGGGAGGATTTAAATTTCTCTGTGGGTAGAGAAAATGCATGGGGGCCGACTTCACATATCAATCCTATGGAAGACTACTTTCTGAATTGGTTGAGGGATGGGTGCCTCTTCGACCCCTCACTTACCAAAATGACTCCTAATTGGAGAAATAATAGAGTGGGGGAGGCACATATTGCTAAGAGATTGGACCATTTTCTTCTAAGTGATTACTTTGTGGATAACTCAGTGGGTTTCCATGAATGGGTCAGCTCAGGGGGGATTTCAGACCATTCCCCTATTTTCTTAGAACTCAAAGGCCCTTTCCGAAAACCTCCTGTCCCTTTCAAATTTAAATCGATTTGGCTTAAGGAGGAGGACTATAATCTTCTAGTGACCGACATATGGAGCCTTGAACTGGAGGAGGAAGGTCTCTCACATGCTCAGTTCCTCATTGAAAAATTTAAAATTATGAAAAAGGCCACCATCAAATAGGCAAAGGAAAAAGCCCCGAAAGATGCGGAAGCCATTAACCATATCAATGAAACTCTGGGGGGTCTCTATAGCATTGGGGATAGAAGATTCATGGATGAGGAGGCCAGAAATAGAAACAAGGAGCTGGAGACTAGCAGGAGAAAAATTCTCAGGGGTAGAGAGGATATGTGGTGCCTCTGTAGTCGTCCAATATGGTTGAAGGCAGGGGATGAAAACACTAAACTTTTTCACAATTATGCAAAAGGTCAGAAAAATTCCAATACTATTTGGGAGATGGAGAATTCTAAATGAATTAAAGTGAATTCATTTAAAGATATCTCTACGTTGGGTAGAAACCATTTCAAAAATCTTTACTCAACACAAAATGAAGTAAATATCAGGGAAATTATCTAGGTGGCACAACTTTTCCCATGATATGCAGATGAGGAGTGTAATAACGTTCTTCTAGCTCCGGTGGAAATGAAGGAGATTGAATTCATTATTAAAGCTATGCAAGTGGACAAAAGCCATGGGCCATATGGTTGGACGGTGGAATTCTTCCAACATTTTTTTTGAACTTATGGGGCATGCCATCACTAATGTTGTGGAGGAATCCAGAGTGAAATGTGTCATCCATGACCCCATAAAATCCACGTTTCTGGCTCTTATTCCTAAATGTGATTCTCCTTCGTCCTTCGATGACTTCCGTCCTATTTCCCTATGCAATTGTATCTACAAAATTATCTCCAAGACCATTGTTAATGGCCTAAAGCCTATTCTTTCATCTTCCATCTCTCGGGAAAAATTTGGCTTCCTAGATGGCAGACAAATTCATGAAGCCATTGGGGTGGCACAGGAGACCCTCCATAGTATCAAAATATCCCGCAAGAAGTGTATGGTTATCAATATTGATCTGTCCAAAGCCTATGACATGATTAATTAGCTCTATTTGAGGATGCTATTAACCCATTTGGGGTTCCATATTGATTTTATTAATTGGATAATGAGTTGTATCACTAATATTTCTTTTGTTGTTCTTATTAATGGAGTAGCTTCACAATTTTTTACAAATTAAAGAGGCTTGAGACAGGGATTCCCTCTATCTCCCCTCCTTTTTCTTCTGGCGGCAGAGGGTCTTAGTCAACTTATTCACTAGGCCAGGCGTGAAGGATCCTTGGGGGGCATTGAAGTGGCTCCAAAACTCTGTGTCACACACCTTATTTTTGTGGACGAGATTTTATTATTCAGTAAAGGCAATAAAGGGGAGATCAGGATCCTAAAATATTTACTGGACCTATTTATGAAGGCCACTGGAATTTTTATCAACAATCAGAAATCCTCCCTCACTTATGAAGGAATTTCGGAGGCCGGCCTGGTTTGGGCTCTTGATCTCCATCCATTTCACCAGGCTCTGTTGGAATCTTGCATCAAATATTTGGGTTTTCTTTTGAAACCTGATGGATACCATAAATAGGATTGGTTTTGGCTTGTTTCTAAGATTGAGAGAAGAATAAACTCCTGGAGTCACAAGCAGCTCTCTAGAGCAGGGAGACTGGTTCTGATAAAATTGTTCCTACTTGCTATTCCCATTTATTGGATCAGTCTGGCGTGGGTTCCTATTGGAGTCCTCAACAAAATCAAAAGCATATGCAGTAACTTCCTTTGGTCGGGAAAGGAGGACAAAAATTTCTTCCATGGGTGGCATGGAGTTCAATATCAAAATCCAAAGAGTTGGGGGGGGGGGGGAGGGGGGGGGTGTGGGGCATAAAAAATCTAAACAAATTTTCTTCTGCCTTGGTAGCAAATTCTATATGGAGAATCATCACAGAAAATAACTTGTGGACCACAGTAGTAAAAAGGAAATATATTGATCTGGTTCCCTTGGCTGACTGGATATGGATACCGGTTAAAGGCACTAAGAGGGTTTCTAATATCTGGAAAGCATCTATAAGATTCTTTAATTTTATCAGCCATGGACTGGCTTGGAATATTGGAAACAGGAAATGGTGCAGAATCGGTCTAGACCCGTGGGTGGGATGCAACGAAAACTACTCATTATCTGAGGGGATCAAATAAATTCTATATCAAAGAGGCCTCTTCACCATTGATCAGATTGCATCCCCTGGCATAACTAACCTATGGACATAGGGATGGAAAATGGCGGAGGATATCGATCTGGGACCAAAATGGGCTGGGGAATGGAAGCCATACATTCAGGAACTGGAACAGACCCGATTTTACTTAAAGAATCTGATGATAGCCTAGTCTGGGAACATTCTAAATCTGGACATATTCGCCCAAGGTTGGTTATGACTACCTCGTAGCTTCCACATAGGTGGGGGAAAAGGAATGGTGGTACAAGAACCTGTTGGGCATTGATTTCCCAGCCAAATCTAGCCTCTTATTCTGGAATATTCTTCGGCGCAAGGTGTCGACTTGGGACACTCTAAAAAAGATATTTCTTATTGGCCCTAGGTGGTGTTGTCTCTATAAAAAAAGAGGGGGAAACAATTGACCACTTGTTTATCAGCTTCCCTTTCACAAAACAGGTGTGGTTTTACACATTTTCCCTATGCAATGTGGTCTTGGACTGGATGGGGTTCTCGTGTAATATTGCATGGAAAAACTGGTGGGATCTTTGTCAAGACCAATACCATAGAAGCCTTCCGCTGATTATATCATGGGGAATATGGATCTCAAGAAACAAATACATATTTGAAGATAAAGTCTCTTCTCCCGTTCTGGTGGCTAGTGAATGTGCTGCTATATTTTCTCACTTCTCCTCTCCCGTGATGGCAAACTGTCCCAGACAAGTGCTGTGTGAGAACATTGCTCTAGTTTTTCCATGGGCCTATTTTAATGGTGCGGCTATTGAGGGACTCTGTGGGGCTGGAATGATCATACATATAAGCTCAGAAATCACCTTTGCGGCCTCGGTGGGCCTTGGCCCGGGAACCAACAATTTTGTGGAATTACAATCTTTAAAACTACTATTGTGTTGGTTGCTGCACAAAGACATCACTATGGTTCAGATATTTTGGGATTCTTTGAATGTCATTAATTGGTTTAACAACTTGAAAAGATGTCAAAATTATTTGCTAATTCCCATTCTTGAAGAGATTCTTTCACTAAAAGCTAGATTTTCCATATATATAGGGAATGGAATGGGTAGGCTGACGGCCTGTCTAAGGTTGGTCTTGGAAAAGCTCAGGACTCGTGGATGATCGAAGAAAAAAATGGCCTGGAGGTCTGTGTGTCAGACACCAGGCCATACTAATGGGGATCCCCATCAGATTCATGTTCTTCATTTGCCGATGTTGTTGTTTCTTTTTTTATTTTTCTCCAGCACTGCTATATCTCCTGGAGGGGTTGTTTATACTTGGTACTCAGACTCTTAGATACTACTTACTCTGCTATTGGAATTTCACTTTATATATTGGTTTTATGATGTTAATATATCAGACTCAATGGGGACATATTTATAATTCCATATCACATTTCTGGGTTTCAGATGGATTATACCAGTAGTTTTATTGTCAGATGTTTCTCCCTTTTGGGAGGCCGGTTTATTTTGTTGTTGATGATTATAGTCCATGATTGTTGCCTTCGACTTGAATGCAAAGTTTCCTCTATTTCTTCTGGTATTAGTGTGCGAACAATCCACTTTTTCCCCACACTTGGTGTGGGGTGGCGAAATTCTCTTGACCCTCGAGGAGGTGTCAAGACCGTATGGAATGCTAGACATATGTGATGTAACTTTTTGTTTGTTTCTTAAATAAAAAGTTAAATTTTTTCTCTGGAAAAATAACAAGACATGTAAGTATAAATATTATTGAAAATAACATTATTTATTTAATTAAAGCAATTATGTTTGTTCAAGTAAAATCAACACATTGCAAGACTACAACAAAAGTACCAAATGATGAGCCCTATTATTGCAACAAAAATGTTGCAACTCCCAAGGCTACCAACTTTAATTTATTAATGAAGGATTTGAACAAACATAAGAGGTGACAATGATGTATGCACAATAAAATAAATTCTACTTAAGTTGATATGAGGTAGTGGATCAAACCAACGTATACATAGACCATTTTGCAAACTAAATATAGGTTTTGCAAGAAACAAAATTATAATCTACTTGCAAGAAATGTAAATGTTGCATAAAAGGAAATACTAATATACTTGCAAGAAATGTAAATGTTGCATACAAGAAAATTATATTCTACCTGCAAGAAATGTAAATATTGCATAAAAGGAAATGTTAATCTGTTTGCAAGAAATGTAATTGTTTGGAATAGAAACCCTAACTTATTGTAAAAAATGAATGACAAATAAATATCCCTAGTCTAGCTGCTTAAAGTAAAGAGCATGAAACCAATTATAAACTATTGCATTTAAAGGAGATTATATGCTAATGAAAAAACTCAATAAATGCTTTTAATAAATGACAATGTAATATATCCCTATGCTATTAAATTCATGGATTCAATCACTAACCCTAATTGCAGAAATGAATTGCAAGGATGAAAATAAAAGTCCTAAGTGGTCTCTAATACTCCTCAAGCTTGGTTTCAAGGCCTAGGAAACATTATGAAGGGCTAAGAGGAAAACATTAAGCTTAAAGGACAATTATGGTCAAGTTTTCATGGGTTCTGCATGGTGCTAAAGGATTGCTACAGGATTGCCCTATTTTGCAACATAATTGAATCTGAGAGCATTCCAGGTGCTTATAAGGTGATATGAAGGTTATGGAGGATGTTATAAGGTGGGAGAAGGATGTTGGATTCCTTTCAAAGCTTATTACTCCTCAAGATCCAATTTTGCACGAGGAGGGAATGCAAACAATGACCTTTAAAAAATATGTCCTGAACTTTTTGTATGTAGACCACTTGAAGAAGTTGTTGAAGATGAAAGGAGGATATTGGTGGTATCATTAAATGTGAAAATGAGAGTTCTCTAACTTTTAAACAAATAATATGACCTACACACCACAAATATTACTAAACTTGCAAAACATATAGAGCATGCCAATAATACTAAGTGCAGAAAATAAAACTAGAAATGAAAGGATGAGTAGAATTTTATACAATATCTAACTACTGCATCAAAGGAAACCTATCTTTCTGTGTATGATGAAACAAAGCCTACAACCACACTTTCCAAGAGAGATTATTGAAATATATGCAAAGGAAACTCTTTTTATTAACAAAGATTGCAAGGAAGGAAATACTGCTAAAGTAGGTACATAAATCAAAGATGCATAATAAAAATGCATAAAGGAGAGAGACTAGAGTGATTGGGTTGGGATTTAACCCAAGGGTACTCATCCCCTCTATAACACACTTAGACTAAAGGAAAAAAAAATCTTGTCATTGATCTCAAAAAGTGCTCAAATACATGATATGGAAATGAAAATGAAAATTACAAGCTCCTAGCTCTAGCAGTCACTATACAAAAATTCGAATCCTACTGAGCTCTTATGCTCCTTTATTTATATCAAATGAGTGAGGGGAAGCCTCCTTGGAAGGAGGGTTTCTTCCCTCCAAAATCCCTACAAACGTGGATCTAGTCCTTTGATATCCTCACAACTACTAAGTGTAGTAACTGCCTGTTACACAGTAATTTGTCACCGTCCCTACCATTCCCCGTCCCGCACAATGGAGGACCCATTTTGTGACCTGTGAACATTGTCATGCCTTGAAACCATCATCAATGCATTCCTCTAAGCATGAGCTTCAATTTCCCTAAAGACATCTCCTTGCAAAAAATCATGAAAACATCTCATTTTGCATTGGCGCGGGCATAGCTCATCACTTCTCGCGCTAATGGGGAAAATCCTGCAAAGAGGCCGCGCCAACTGGCTCTCTGTCCCAGAGCAGTAGTCGCGCCAGCCAAATTAAAGAGTGTTTTTTAAATAAATATGGCGGAAGTTTCGTCCTAACTGATCCAGGAACTGATATCTATCTTGAGTTGGGAGGTTTGGCTACGGATTTCCATAGAGAGGAAGTTGTTTGCCACCTCTCATGGAAGCTTCCTTGATGATAGGGCCAATCCCACAATTATAGGGATCCCAACTCCCCTTCCTCCATCTATAAAAGCCTGCTCAATTCCATGGCAAGCTAGTCTTGAAGTGCCTAAGCTTTGAATCTCCAAATTCCCAAGAGCCTTTGTGCTGTAAGAGCCCTCTTTCCTCCCTTAAGGCCGACTCAAGTAAGGAGACTATTGTCGAGAGACTCGGGAGAGGTTTTCCCTTTCCCTGGCGAGCTTTGCGAGACGTGAACGATTGGAGACCCATCTGAAGGAGACCACGACGTCATAACTTTGGTTGTAATCTCTTTCGATCGTTATTTAATGAATGATTACGATTATGGTTCCACTCTGTTTTCAATGATGTTTCACTTATGTTAACATGAGTTATATCCTTTTCAACCGATATATAGTTGCGTATTCCTCGGATTTTATGCTTGTATTCGTGTTGTTTCTCGGGCGTGTGTGTCCATCCGCGGAGATCGTGGGAGGATCGTGATCTTCCGAGGCTGAGGAACGGGAATGCTCTCTTCTACGGATCATAGCATTGGATTCCAGGTAGGCCTCCATCTTTGGTCTTTATTTCGTAACTAGGAACTTGCGCTGTAACATTTGATGATTGTTGCTAGACCCCTGCTAGGCTAGTAGTGATCGCCTTTGTCCGCAGAGGGGATTTACCTCCTCAAAAATTTGGCGACTCCGCTGGGAAACGTCTAGATTTCACTATCTCATTTGGATTGTCTCGTTTTGATTGTTTTATGATTTTCCTTGCTTGGTTAGCCTTCTAGGCTGGGTTCTTTTGCTGTTTTTTGCTTCTTGGTTTGCTTAGTTTACATTGATATGCTTCTGGAGTAGTTCTTTTTGTTTTTGGCTGAGAAACTCGACTGGCGCGCTTTTTAGCCCGACAGTCACGCCAACTGGCGCATGTTGCTTTTGTATAGCCCGCGCCAATTTCTTGCTGGCGCCAGTTGCAGCCTTACAGTCGCGCCACTCTTGTAGGGTATTTGAGTTTGCTCAGCTTTGAGCTCTCTGGGTCTGGTCAGTGCTTTTCTTCTTGATTTTTCGACTACCTGAGTGTGTTGGGGTCCTATTTGACTGGGAACTTTCCTTCATCCTTTGGTTGTTTGCTTTTATCTATCGATTTCACGTTTTAAGCCCTAGGGCATCTAGTGGCTTTGTGTATCGAGCCCTCCTTGGGAATTTTGGTGTTTCGTTTATCTAGTCAACTCTCTGATTGCTCCTTCGCATTCTTTTAGTAGTTGTTCACTGTTTTGTTGCGACTTTTGGGTGATTGCTCGTTTCTTCATTCAAATTTCGTTTGGTCTTACTTTGGGCCTAGATCACACGGTCCATTGGAGCCTTTGAGTATTTTCTTGGTTTTGAGAGACTTTGGTCGATTCAAGATCTGATTGCTTGTGTCATTGAGTGAATTTTTTTTGTTTTGCTCTCTCAATATCGTTTCTCAAGTTGCTTCTCTTTTATTTTCAGTTTGTTGAGTGCATTTAGCTATCAAACATTGAAAATTATAAAAAAATCTCTTTTGCTTTTGGTTGATTAGAGCAAATTGAAATTTTTCGATTTTACTAGTAATTAGTGATTGGAATGAAAAATTTTCGATTTCATTAGCTGCATTAGAGATCTCATTGCTTGTCTTCCAAACATTTTGTTTGTGTAAATATTCTCAACTCTTCTGTAGCTAGTTTTCATTGAACGAAATGGTGTACTGTGGCATGTAGCTTTGCATTTAGGAGTTTTTGAAACAACACATTCGTTAGGGCCTGAAAACTGAAACCTAATTGAAGATCAACTTTAAAATCTATTCAATTAACCTAAGGCAGCATTGAAATCTAACGAAACATATTTAGAGGTCTAGGCTAGAGACGTGTTCCGGCGTCTTTAAACCTAGCAGCTGTCGTTCGCCTTTTGGCTTTAGACAGCGCTAGCACGGACTTGTGCTCCCCATACCGTCACGTATATAAAGGGAAACCCCTCTAGGTTTTCAATACTTTATCCACAGGAAGCCGAGTCTGCCGCCCAATACCCGTGATACACCGAACACAGCATTCGGGGAGATTGCCTGCACGTACGGAAAGTCCTTGGTTGATTTCTTCTTCATTATTAAAACCAAGGTGTATATTGCAGTTCATGGTTATTTGGTACACCCTTTGTGCCTAGTATTCCTGAGCAGTCATTTGGTCTTTTCTGACTCCCTAAATTTGAAAAGACCGTCAAGCGCTTGTCCTTTCACGCTTGTGTCAAATCTGAAAGAGATAGAGTCATCTTTTATCATTTCTCGACTCTTAAAACATGAAATGGTGAAGTTTCTTATTTTTCAATGTGGTAAAAAATTAATCACCCACAATTATACGCCCTGTTAGATATTGCTTGTTGACCGTTTGATCATGTGTCTTGACTCTTTTTCAGCCCGTGTGTGTGTTTGCTTCTTTTTCTCTGGTCGTTTGCCACAGTGGCGGAACCTTCGGTTTCGTCTACTGGTAGTCCTTACACGAACGATTCTTCAGAGGCTTCCCAATCCTCTGCTGAACCGCAGCAGCCTATTGTTTCCGAGTTTCCCGACGGGGGACCGGTTCTTGCTGAGCAACCCTTTGGAGGACCAGTTGAGTTCAATTGGCCCTTTTCGGACCCTGTGTCTGAATTGAGATTAGGAGCTGATTTCCTTTCTCTTACATCGGGTTCACCTTTTGTTGCTGTTGTATTTCCTCCTAGTCCTCGCCGTCTCTTACGAGATTTAATGGCAGGATCAACCATGAGTGATTCTGGTGAGGAAATCCCAACGTCTGGTGAAGACTATCAGCTCTTCCCACGAAGATTTTTTCAGGGATACAACTCTGAGCTGGCTGACATGTCAACAGCCAGTCCCTCGTTACCACAGGGATACAGATCTTTGGGTCAGATCATTTCCGCTGCAGCCTCTATGGGAGTGTCAGCTCCTTCTCCGAGGCCAGCTGCTACTACGCCCGGGGTGTCTCCTCAGACGCCCGTTACTTCTGTTCCCGTCTGGCCCACTGTCTGTGTGGCCGCCTCTTCTCCTGTTGTCACAGCATCCGCTGCGAGGGCTGTGCCAACTCCTGAAGATGTTTATCTAGCGACTGCTATTCCGGAGAACATCTCTCCGGAGGAGTATCGGTTGTCTTTGCAACAGCCGAACGTCGAGGTTGGGCCATCCTCCCAAGATCCTAACCGTTCTTACTTCTCGCACTATGCACAGGATGGTACTCTCGTGTATGCTTTCCCAGGTCAGTATGATGAGCACGGGGAGATTTTTCGTCTACCCGCTCCTGAGGCTTATCTCTATGCTCAAGGTTTACCTTATAACCAGGCTTATAACCCGCAAGGACAGCCTTTCCAAGGCCAACCTGCGGGCCAACCTGGCTATCTTTATGATCCACAGGGGCAGCCCATTCAAGGCTATCCTGTCGGCCAACAAGGGCCATCGTACAGTCCGCAAGGACAGTATTATAGCCCTTCCGGTCAACTTGTTCAGCCTCAGCCGGGGTATCAACCGGGACCGGTCTATGGTCCTGGGGGGCAAATCCAACCTTCTTTACCGATGCAACCGCAGTATCCTGTTGTTTCTAACGTTGCATATCAGCCGGGACCATCCTATGGTTCCGCTTCAGGTCAACCGGCTCATCTGGTACAACCTGGGGCTCATTCACAACCAGGTCAGCCTACTCAATCGGTGCCACCTGTTTATTCGGGTCAACCTGTTCATTCAGGGCATCCCTCTCAGTCGGGTCAACCTGTTCACTCAGGGCAACCCGCTCATTCTATTAACCCTGCTCAGTAGCCGACTCATTCAATGCCGCAGCCAAATCAACAGTTGCGCCCTACTTATCAGGCTCCACAGGGTTCCACTTTTCAGCAGCCTACTCATCCTCAGGGTGGTTATTTTCCTCATGGTCAATCTCAACCGAACTATAACCACCCCAGAGGCTCTCAGTATTATCCTCCTCCACCCGGTTTTACCTATACTCAGCAGCCAAATCCAAACGCTGCTTACACTAGGCCGACGTATAATCAGGGCCCCTACCCTGGTTATCAGGCCCCACACTCTGGTTACCAGCATCCAAATCAGTCTGGTTATACGACCTATACCCCCTATGGTCAGAATCCTATGGGACATAACCCATGGGGGCAAGGATATTCACAACCATTGTGGAGTACATGTAACGGTCCTCATCCTGGGTCTGGCATGCCAGTCAATCTGCCATTGCCATTCTTGGCCACCTTGGAGTTGCCGGATGTTTCAAAGTTGACCAATGATCCGATTTTACATAATCCATATTGGCCTCCAGTTCCCACCAAGATACCAGGTGATTGCCCCAAGTTTGAGGGAAAAGCTGGAGAGGACCCCCAGGCGCATGTGATGACGTATCATCTTTGGTGTTCGTCTAACTCTTGGGTCGACGATTCAATTCGCCTGCGCCTCTTCCAGCGTACTTTAACTGGAGCTACTGCTAAGGGTACATAGAGTTATCCCGCGGCATTTTCCAAGATTTCAATTCTTTAGCCATGTCTTTCCTCACGCACTTTCAGTTACCGGTTCGTTATGAAGCCGGGACGCACCTCCTGACTTCTCTAAAGCGGGATAAAGCCACTCACATCTCTGATCACATTCATGAGTGGCGGCGCCATCGTAGACTGATCAAGTTTCACATACCTGATCAGATACTGACTCACTGGTTCACCACCTCCTTTGTGAATAAAACCGCTCAGGATATTGCGATGGGAGCGTGTGTGACAGAGGAACAAGCCATTGCGCGTGCCCAATATCTGGATCTTGTATATTCTCAGTTCAGCACGCTTTATGATATCTTGCGTGATGCCCCGCGATCCGGAACCTCTAAGGCTCCGCCTACCCCCGCGGTGGATGGTGTCATTGGTTTTGTCTCTCAGAATTCGAAGAAATCTTCGAATGGGAAGCAGAAGTCTAATTCTTCCAACAATGCTCCTGCTAATCCCGCCCCGTCCGACTCTGGTAAAACCACGGAAGTGAATGTCGTCCAGGCCAATCCTATGGAGAAAACTTCCAAGGGGAAAAAGAAGGGCAAAGGCAAATCTAAATCTGATGCCCCGAAGCCAGAATCTAGATCTCGTACTAAAGATGGCTCTCAACGTAAACCGAAGTACCCTTGCGTCATTTGTGAAGGGGACCATTATACTAAATATTTTCCACGACGATCCGAGGTTAGTCAACTTCTCAAGGGCCCTAAAGGGACTCCGGCTGTTTTAAAAGAGCCATTTACATCTCAGCAGACCCAAATGGTCGAACAGCCGTCACCATCTGCACCGTTTGGGTCTCAAGTTTTCATGATGAAGAGTGTTGCACCTATCTCTGTCGCTACGTGGTCGAAGGATTATAGCGAATCGTGGCAGGCACCTGGGAAGGCAGTTGCGGATGGACCGCCTCCCCTACCTGCCTCCGGTTCGTTGGAAATCGAGAAGCCTACTCCTGAACCCATTGTGAAACCACCTTCTAAAGGTGTCCTTCGAAGATCTTCTTATAATCCGAATGCTCGTGCCGCTCAACATTACAGCATTGTTGAGGATTTGGCACAGGCGCCGTCTGCCATGTCTGCGCTAGAAGTTCTTCAAATTTTTCCTTCGCAACGAAAGGCTTTACTGTCTGCGATCGGGGGCATCGATCCCGCCGACTCGAGTCTTCTCACCTTCGATTTAGAGAATTTCACTCCCTGGCTTCAACATCAAATCGCTCTTATTATTCAAGTCGGGATTAACGGTCTGAACATTCATAGGGCCATTGTGGATGAAGGTGCATCTACCTGCGTTATGTCCTCCGCTTGCTGGAAATCCATCGGCTCTCCAGCCCTTTCGTCATCCCCCAATGCCCTTGAGGCATTTGATGGTCAGGAATCTAAACCCCTGGGTGTTCTCGAGAGTCTAGCGATCACATTACAGGGGAAAACTATCAACGTAGAAGTGGAAGTGGTTGATGCTAAACTCAACTACAATATACTTCTTGGCTGCAGCTGGACCCATGCCATGCTCTGCGTGCCGTCCACCGTCTTTCGATTCATTAAGTTCCCTCATGAGGGAAAAATTGTCACGGTGGATCAGTTGTCATTTTTCACCTCTACCTCTAAGAACAACGTGCCATACGTGGATCAGATCCCGAATCCCCCGGACAGTGTGGGACCTGGTCTCTTCAAAGACCCGGTCCTCATGGGTATTTTTCCCGCACCACCACCGCACACTGCTCAAGTCAACATGATGTCCAGGTCCGATGACCCCCAGCTTATTTCTACACTTGAGCAGGTGTTTGAGTTTGGAGAATCAATTCCCTTGACGCCAGTAGAGATCAGCTACTGTGAAATTGTTGCCGCATCTGATCCTCCACCTCCTCAGCATGCTCCTTTGAGCATGGCTCTCGACGTCTACTCTCAATCCCCCTGGCTTGGTCAGGCCGATTCACCTGATCCTCTCAAAGAGACTTTTCCTTCCGATGAGGCTATCATTGAAACTATGTCTCTTGAGGAGCTACCTTGGGGTGATGGACATCATCGCTCCTCTTTTATGCCTAGCTTGGGGGCAATGACTGACTTTCTGGAGCGTTATGCTACTCAGGTTCCTACCCCTCCTCTTCAAATGCCCATTTTGACGCACGAGGTTTTTTCGGAGGGTAACCTGAGTAACATTACTCAAACCATCCCGATCAACATCTCCTTTAAACCGGGGATCTTTGAGAATATTCATGTGGGTGTGACTTGTTCTCCCGATGAGATTCAAGTCTATACTGAGCTTTTCAAAGAATTCAGAGATGTTTTCACGTGGTCCTACGAGGAAATGCCGGGGATTGATCCCAGTATCGTAGTGCATGAGATTCCAACCTATCCAGGTGCGAAACCCGTGCGCCAACGCTTACGCCCCATGCATCCTCGGAAAGCCGCTGCCATCAAGGCAGAAGTTGAAAAACTTCTGAACGCGGGCTTTATTTATCCCATCCCCCTCACAGAATGGGTGTCTAACATTGTCCCTGTCGATAAAAAGCAGGGTACGATTAGAGTCTGTATTGATTATCGCGACATCAATCGCACCTGTCCAAAGGATAATTATCCCACTCCGTTTATAGACCAGATCATCGACGAATGTGCCGGAAGTGAGATCTATTCCTTAATGGACGGTTTCTCAGGATATAATCAGATCAATATTGCACCTGAGGATCAACACAAGACCACATTCATCTGTCCATGGGGTACTTTCGCATATAAGAAGCTCCCGTTCGGCTTGAAGAACGCTGGAGCCACTTTTCAGCGTGCGATGTCCTACGCTTTTCATGACATTCGCCATATCGTTCAGCCTTATCTGGACGACTTGCCAGCCCATTCGGCTAAGCGAGAGGACCATCCTGAGCATCTCCGCCAGATCTTTCTTCGTTGCAGGTGCTACAATATCAGGCTCAATCCTCATAAATGCGTCTTCTGTGTTGATTCTGGCCGTCTTTTAGGATTCATAGTCTCGAAAGACAGAATTCACCTTGACCCTTTAAAGGTCGAGGCCATCATAAATCTCCCATCACCCTCCTCCCTATATCAGTTACAGAGTCTACAAGGGAAAGCGAACTTTCTTCGGCACTTTATCCCGAATTATGCCGAGGTGGCCAAAGGATTCACTCGTTTATTAAAGAAAAACGTTCCCTTCCATTGGGACGAAATTTCTTAGCAATCCTTTGAGAAGCTGAAGACATTGCTTGCCAATGCTCCGTTGCTTCGTCCTCCGGATTACCACCGCGACTTCACTTTATATCTCGCCACCGCATTTAGCACCATAGCCATGGTCTTGGTGTAGGATGACGATGACGGTGATGAACATGTTGTTTATTACCTATCACGGAACCTTCTCGACCCAGAAACGCATTATGCTCATGTCGAGAAGTTGGCATTAGCAGTAGTACACGTTGTACAACGCTTTTGCCATTACATCCTTTTGCGTACGATAACAGTGGTTTCAGACTGCAACCCTATGACGTATATTCTTTCTAGACAATTACTGGGGGGCAAGTACTCCAAATGGATTTTGATCCTGCAGGAGTTTGACTTAGAGTTCACTACCACTAAGTCAACTAAATCACTGGTCTTCGCGGATCTGATATGCTCTCTCCCTACAGACTCTGCTCCCTCACACTCTGAAGACCATATACCGGACGAAACGCTTTTCCTCATCAGTACTCGTGACCCTTGGTACGATGACATAATAGTGTATCTTCAGACCTCGACATTTCGGTCTGAGTTGGATAAAGCTGCCCGTCGTCGGATTCGGCACCAGTCCCAACCCTACCGTATAGTAGGAGATACCTTATACCGCATTGGAGTAGATTCGGTGCTCCGACGATGCCTAACCTTGGAAGAGGCTGAAAAGGTCCTAAATGACTGCCACAGCGGCACCTGTGGTGGACATATGTCCGGGTATGCTACTGCCCAGAAGATTCTGCGAGCAGGTTATTTCTGGCCTTCCATATTCAAAGACTGTATCACTGCAGTCCGTAAATGTCATGCGTGCCAGATATTTCAGCGCAAGATGCGTGCACCGCCTTTACCCTTGCATCCCGTTATTACCGTCAGCCCTTTTGCGAAATGGGGCATGGATTTTATGACGTGTAACCCTCACTCAGCCGGGGGGCACGCGTATATAATTGTCGCCGTCGACTACTTCACCAAGTGGGCCGAGGCGATGCCTACACTAGCTGCTGACGGTAAAACTGCTGCTCAATTTATATTCAACCACGTTATTTCACGGTTCTGGGTTCCTCAAGCCATCGTCACTGTTCACGATACTCATTTCCGAGATTATATGATGGCGGAGCTGACTTCAAAGTTGGGCTTGCGTCACGACAGCTCAACACCATACTACCCTCAAGCGAATGGTCAGGTTGAAGCAGTGAACAAGGTTTTGGTCACTATGCTTCAGCGAACAGTTGGTATTCACAAATCCAATTGGCATCTCCAACTATTCTCAGCTCTCTGGGCATACCGAACATCTGCAAAGAGTGCAACTGGGTTCACACCATTTCAATTGGTGTATGGTCTGGAAGCAACTCTTCCAGTTGAATGCGAGATTCCTTCGTTGAAATTAGCTGTGGAACTTTTACCTAATACTTCTGCTGAGGAAGAACGTCTTCTGTATCTGGAACAGTTAGATGAAACCCGTCGTATGGCTGCTTTGGTTATTGAAGCACAAAAGAAGAGGGTCAAAACTCATTTTGATCAATCTGTTTCTCCTCGTTCCTTCATCGAAGGAGACCTCGTCCTCCTGTACGATCAAGCACATGACAAGCTTGGAGCCGGTAAGTTCCAGCCTATGTGGCATGGGCCCTATATAGTAAAACGCGTTTTGAAAAATGGGGCCTACGAGCTTATAGATTATGAAGGAGTTCCGCTGGCGCAGCCCAGAAATGGGCTGTACCTTAAAAAGTACTATGCCTGAAGTAATTTCTTGGTGTGGTGTGTGTACATAGGTGTGTGATTGTCATTTGTGTGCATGTATGGTGTGGTGTGCTTTGTAAACATCTTTCTGCTGATCGGGTCTTCCTGGTTGTGCAGATGTCTATTCATCCATTTGTTGGTTTTGCGGATGGTGCCTCCCGCAGTACCAGGAATCTGTCTTCAGCAGCCTGGGTAATCTATGATCCTGCTGGTGAGTTGGTCAACCTGCAAGGAGTGTGTCTAGGACGTGCTACGAACAATATCGCGGAATATAGTGCTGTGTTAGAATTATTAACCGAGGCAGTAAACCTTGGTATCGTGAATTGCTTGTATATCTAGATTCGCAACTTGTAGTGTTACAGCTGAACGAACACTATTCGGTAAGAAACCCGTCCATCTTACGTCTGTATCTGCGTATTTGATTACTGGAAAGGAATTTTGACTACATTACATATCATCATATACCCAGGCATTTGAATACATTAACAGATGCAATAGCAAATTTGGTATTAGACAAACATTTGCGCAATTTGTAAATCATCATCACATGTAAAGAAAGATCCATCCATAAATAGATATGCATATATATATATAGATATCGAAATGTTTACATAGAGTGTGTCATATAAAGTCAAAATATACATAATCGTCTTAAGTACATCCGGAGACGATACGTCTCTCAAAAAATAGGTGTGGTATAATCCCTAAGAGATAATCCGCATGGTGCTCATGATAGCATGTAACTGCACGCACTAAGCGTCTCAGGATTCGGTGGATCCGACTTAGAACTCCCACCGTATGACGCTGGTACGCCATCAGTACGTCCACCAACCGAGCATAGTCCGGGATCCCTCGGGCAATGCCCTCGAGATTCTGGATCAACTCCTCTCCTCCTGTCCCCTCTCCCTGAGGATCAGGGGTGAGATGGGTCCTCTGTGAGATTGGAGACATTCCTGCTGGTCTCTCAGGTCCCACATCTGCATACATATATGAAATGTGTTAGGACGAATGTGTATTAACAAAAAAAACATAAAACATAAAAATCAAAAACATGAGGTCTTACCCAACTCCTCGTCCCAGTCATCTCCTTCTGGCAGTGGGAGATCTGGGTCTCCGGTGAAGTCAGTTCCTGCATATGGCCAGTCCTCCACTACAATCAACTGTCACCGTAACCACCTAAGGAACTCCGGCCTCCAGGACATCTGTTGGCTGCCTCCAGCTCTGGGCATTAGTGCTACCCAGCGAGCCATTCTTGGCTCGTGTGGTATCGGATCTGCTACTATGGCCCCTTGGCCCTGGAAGATTGGTAAGCGTTCCAGAATGAATGATACCAGGATGGAACCATAGCCAAACTGTTTCAGTTTAGCTTGCTTGCATTTTGTGAGCTATCTTTTCATGTTTATTGTTACTGCTGTTGCCCAGTCAAACAGTAAGGGACTCATGCATTCTGAGGCAAGCAGGAGTTGGGCCTTTGTGGCCTCGTGCGGTGCCTGCGACCCTGCAGCCCGCGTGATGGTATGTAGGAAAACTCTCAATGCCAGATCAGGGATAGTGTGGATATCCACCTTTTTTCTCCCTGATCCCATTTGTGCTCCTTGGCACACTCGTGCCATCACTTCTTCCATCTTCTCACCAGATGGTCTACTCCCAGTCAAGACGGGGATCGGACCTCTGCGAGACAATCCGGTGATGAAATACACATCAGAAACCTCCAACTCCAATACCTGATCTCGCAACTTGAACACTTGTTCATGTTCGTCCCAAATACTGATCAGATACTGGAGGAGCTCGGGCTGAGCTCGTAGACAGGGTGTAAGGAAGAACTTCTTTAGCCCACAGTTTCTGAGGGCATTCATGCAAGCCTCACTTTCTATGGCCTATTCATCCTCTTCTCCATGCTCTCGTTCTTTCCATTCAATCACCATTTTGCTTGATTTCCTGCATCCACATGGTCATAAACCCTTAGTTAGATCTCTGGTAGGCTTCAAATTCCATTCAATTTGGTTAAAATCTCGAATTTTTAGGCGGAATTTTAGGTTCGGCCGCTGGCGCGGCTGTTTTGTGAACAGTCGTGCCACGTGGTGCAAGCCCTTTGCATAAAAGAGCCCATTGGCGCGGGTCCGTGCCCGATACCCGCGCCAATGAGCGCAGCCCTAAAATTTCAAAGAGTGGCCACAGAGGGCTAATACATAAGGGAAAACTATTAAAAAATGGATTGAAATGAAGAGCAGGGAAGCAACTCTTACCTGTAGCAGACGAGAATCTGAATGGTCAACCGAATCTGTCGCAATCATCGTCAGAAGTTTGCACTCCAAAATGGACCATTGCTGCTTTTTACGAAGGTAAATAGTAAATGAAATTTTATTTTTACCATTTTGGCATATTTATAACTTTTTCGACATGAAATGAGTTTTAAAAGTTATTTTTATCGAATATTTTAATATGTTATGTCGAAAATGGGCTTTACGCTTGCTTGGTATGTGCAGCAGCAGGTTTTTGCGACTTTAACGATGGAAACGAATTGTATTTTATACTTTTTCGGACTCGGTAAATACACGAAAAAGTCACTTCGGAGTCATCTTTCAGCTCTTTTCTGACTCTCTAAACATGAAAATATTGCCGAGGCCCTTGTCGTTTTGATCTCGTTAAAATGGACACGAATCGACATCTACCCAGTATACGTTTACCCCTTTTTCGGGCTGGGATAGATTGATTACGAAAAAGGAATACCCTAGCCTATCGCGACTAGGAGGTTTTCTCGGATATTGTTTTCTACCTTTTCTGATCTGAGGAACTATTTACGAAAAGGGACCTGTGGAGTTTACTTTTCTGCTGTCTTTTCAAACTCTCTAAACATGAAAAGACGCCGATTTCTCCCTTTGTCAGACTCGTTAAACCCTGATGACATCGGATCCAGTCGAAATGACGTTCTCCGAGTTTCTCCTTCCTAAGACTCGTTAAATGCACTAGGATGGATTCGCCCGAAGGGCGGACTTATATTTCAAGCATATGATATCCCCTTCAAGCTTGTTATCAAAAATAATTGGGGTACTCCCCAGAAATGGTGGGGGAAAAAATGGAACCGTTTACCGCAAGCCACGGCAGATGTCGCTTCTGAATATGGCACTTGTCCGCATTCGTGTCGAAGTTAGACATTCATCTCATTTCTACTTTTCCTGCCTCCGTGGGTTTGATAATCCCTTTGATCTTCTATCTCCTAAGATTCGTCAATATGACCATAATTTATCCATTGATGTTCAACATTCTGCCAAGCCCACGCCGTGCCGTTTATATGTTCAGTTAAACTCGCGAATATCAATCTTCCGATTTTCATATTTTATCCTGACATACAAAACATCATGTCTTCAGCTTCGTGTCGATGATGTGGGAAACATTATGGCCCACCTTCGATCAAGGTCGCTTCCTGTCGACTTCAGCTCATTATCCAGGAAATTGATCTAGAGACTCCTTTATGGTACCTTGGAGCCTGCATGCCTCAATGGCAGGTTCGTCGCATTCGACGTGAGGTTTTCATCATTGGCCTCCGATCGAGTGATTCTACGGGTGTTCAACGCCAACTCATTTATTCACATGCCATAGATTGTACCTGCAGTACCTTGAGGGCCATTGTCATTATTGGTGGTTCCTCTCGCATCTGTTAACAGCTTTCATCATTTGCTGGTAATCAGACGATGTTCCTGCATGTTCAACTTCAGCTCACATATTCGCATGCTCGAACTTGTACTTTGTTTGGGTCGAGATGGAGCACAAGACCCTGGATTGTGTCTGTTGTAATCCAGGCTGCGATTGTGGATTATTATCATTATGTATATGACTCATTGATTGGATGGCTGCGACCATACCTGAGTCTATTTATTTGATCCTCGTTGGATGGCTGCGCCCATACCCTGGATCTGGATTATAGTGTACTCTGTTTCGGATGGCTGCGTCCATACCGCATATACATCATGTACTTGAGATATCAGTTGTATTTTTCTACGCAGGTTTTCCAACGGCGGGGCTTCAGTTGAACATGTTCTCGTAAAGCATTTCACCCCTCTCTCTCTCGGGCCTCATACTTTAGGGGGCATCTGTTACACAGTAATTTCTCACCGTCCCTACCATTCCCCGTCCCGCACAATGGAGGACCCATTTTGTGACCTGTGAAAATTGTCATGCCTTGAAACCATCATCAATGCATTCCTCTAAGCATGAGCTTCAATTTCCCTAAAGACATCTCCTTGCAAAAAATCATGAAAACATCTCCTTTTGCATTGGCGTGGGCAGATAGTTCATCACTCGCGCCAATGGGGAAAATCCTACAAAGATGCCGCGCCAACTGGCGCTCTGTCCCAGAGCAGCAGTCGCACCAGCCAATTTAAGGAGTGTTTTTTAAATAAAGATGGCGGAAGTTGTGTTTCAACAAACTCAGAAACCATTGCCTATCTTGAGTTGGGAGGTTTGGCTGCGGGAGTTCCATGGAAGGGAAGTGGTTTGCCACCTCTCATAGAACCTTCCTTCATGATAGGGCCAATCCCACAATAATAGGGATCCCAACTCCCTCCTTCCCCATCTATAAAAGCCTGCTCAATTCCATTGCAAGCTAGTCTTGAAGTGCCTAAGCTTTGAATCTCCAAATTCCCAAGAGCCTTTGTGCTGTAAGAGCCCTCTTTCTTCCCTTAAGGCTGACTCAAGTAAGGAGACTATCGTCGAGAGACTCTAGAGAGGTTTGCCCTTTCCCTGGCGAGCTTCGTGAGACGTGAACGACTAGAGACCCATCCGAAGGAGACTGCGGCGTCAGAACATTGGTTGTACTCTCTTTCGATTGTTATTTAATGAATGATTACGGTTATGGTTCCACTCTGTTTTCACTTATGTTAATATGAGTTATATCCTTTCTGACTGATATATAGTTGTGTATTCTGGATTTTATGCTTGTATTCGTGTTGTTTCTTGCATGTGCAGGTGTCCATCCGCAGAGATCGTGGGAGGATTGTGATCTGCCGAGGCTGAGGAACGGGAACGCTCTCTTCTACGGATCATAGCATTGGATTCCAGGTAGGCCTCCATATTTGGTATTTTATTCGTAACTAGGAACTTGCGCTGTAACATTTGATGATTGTTGCTAGACCCCTGCTGGGTTAGTAGGGATCGCCTCTGTCCGCAGAGGGGATTTACCTCCTGAACACTGCCCAATAGCCATCCAAGTTGGTTGGTGAGTTAATGCAAGGAATGAGCCTCCTAAATTTCCTCCAGCTAGTGTCCAACGTACTTCTGTGCAATAAATATTCATTTTCCTACACATTAATCATGTTAAGCCAAAAAATATGATAAAAATTCATTAATATCCCTAGTAAACACATTATATTCCAAAAAGGTGCTATAAAATGAAAATAGAGAGGTAAATGTGTGTCGAAGGATGGCCAAATGGGCCTTAATTTATACTTATTAATGAGGCACATCATCACCCCCTATCGAAGGTGTTTCTCACCCTATGAGAAACTCATCCACTTAATTGCGTCTCATTCATAGCCCTGGTGCTTTCTTTCCTTTAGCCTCAATAGCAGAGGAGGGTTGAATTTAAGCTCAATCAATTTGGCTTTCAACCTTTGAAATATTATTTTGTATAAGGGTTTCCTTTCCAATGCATTCCTCAATATTTTTGGAGAATGATATTCTCTAATTTTTAAGTTATGTGGTAAAGAGTGGAATCTCCTATAACAAGCCTATAAACTCTTGGTTCCTAGTAACCTGAAAATTTCTTCAAAGTGTAGGATGAATTTTTCTTGCATTTGTATGTATGTTTGTGCCAGTCTAGGGTCTTCATAAATTATTATATGGTTGTTGGTGACAATATTAAGGGCTCTCAATTATACTTTGATCCATAGGGTTTCATTTGTTTCTCTAGTCGTGGCCCTTTTTGTCTCTTCAACCCTTGCTTCCTCATGGGTAAGCTAAGAGGAAAATTCCATTAGTTGTACATGTCCCATTCTAGAATTGGGCTCCCAAATTTTCATATCAATCAATATGATATTTTTCATATAGAACTCACCCATTCTATCTTTGTCCTCCATACTAGATCTATGAAAAAATTCAATAAACTTTGTGTAGACTTGGAAAGGGAGTGAACCATATTGTGCTAGGGTTTTGATTTGAAATTGAATCCATTGTTCCTTGAGGAACATTGCATAGGATTTTGAAGGGTGTATGCATTGGATGGCTTCCATAGACAAGCTTTCCATAGTGGCAAGTTGTTCATATTTCTCTTGTAGTTGGTCTTTCAGTCTCTTGTTTTCTATCTATAGAATATTCCCTCTCATTTTCATCTTTGAGTCTCAAATAAGCCATATCCTCACCCATATTCTTCATATTTTCTTCCATTAGGCCCACATATTCAACTCCCTTGGACCTTGTAATCTGCATCCATCGGTGGCTTCTACTTCTTTCTTGGTATAGCTCAAGGAGAATTGGGACTATAAATTTGGTAGGTATTGTTTTTCCTTCTTCATAAAAATTATAATAAGACCCAAGGTATGGTCTCGGATGAGGGTCTTGTAGCTCTTGTGGTGGCCCCTCACCTCCTTGTTGTGGTTGTGCAACACTTTCCTGTAGCACTGCCTTGCATTCCTGTAGCACCTCCATGCCTTCTTGTAGCACTGCCCTACTTTCATATAGCATGGAAGATTCCTCTTGCATATGTATAGTATTGGCTCCCCTGGTGCTTGGCTTCCTTTGTGAGGCCTTGGGTTGTTTTCATTTCGCTTTGAGGGAGGTTATTTCCAGGGAAAATTTTAAGGATGGAAACTTCTATCTTAACGTTTAGAAACCTTGTAAAATCTCACTAGTCCATGATATGCCATCTATAAAATGTTTGGTGGTATTTCTATAAAAATATTAAAATTTATCATAATTTTATATAGTATTTATATAAAAATTTAAAAAAAATTAAGTAAAATAATTGTATACTATAAAATTTGGGCGAAACATTTTTAGAAAAAATGGAAATTAACGAATTTTTTTTTTGGAAAAAGCATGGAAAATTAGCCCACTTGCGAATATTAGTCCATAAAATTTTGTCTGGTTATCTCTTCAACTTGCTTCTTGTCCTTCTCCAATAATCCCTCCTGGTTGCTAGCTGACCCCTCAATGGTGATGGGGGTGCTTGAGAAAGGTTGAGGCTTTCGTTGCTTGAGTCCATTGTAGAAATTATACAAGATGCATGTATATTACCGGACTCCCCTAATCTAACAAATTAATCTTATGTTAAATACATAATCCTTCCACTTAATTCTTTGTGGAAATTAAATCGCCAATTGCAAAACACATATGAAGAAAAATCAATCTCACATAAACACAGTTGTTTAACGGGAAAGCTTTAAGCTAAAAACCCCAACTATCATATATTATGTATATCAATGGATCATGTAATAATCTCATACAAATCTTAGTACATCAAGCTCTCAGTACAATCAACAATCATTACACATTTTCATGCAAAAATTTGCATATCTATGCACCAATTTCTTGCCTCCTGACAGCATGCCTCTACTGTGCAATCCCTGCTGAAGAAGATCCCTGAATGAATTCGAATTGACCTTGTCTTGACTATGCAATCCTCATTGGCATCTCCAATGTGTGTCAGATGCATTTAATGCATCACTATAGTCACAACAGATAGTCCATCTCACCCTTTCACCTATCTCTCCACTAGGTCTCCACTGGAACTGACATGCAAGTAGTTAACTGTTGTATTTGTTCATTTGCAAGTGCGTCTCTAGTTGTGAATTAATTAAATAATTAATTCACTAAACTCTCACTAGTGTATCTCCAGTTAGAATTAGATACAACTAGGACAACTGAGTTTAAATCACTTAACTGAGTTAAACTAAATAATAGCTCACATAACTACTCTTCCAAATCTGTCACAACTCTGCCACTTCATTTATAACTGAGTCCTCCATGCATGAGTCACCAACCACCTTAGGAATTGCGTAATTCCTTCAGCCCACTAATTTTCAAAATCTATTCACTAAAATAAAGTGCTCCAAGAGAATAAGTTGATATTTATTGTCGGATTATTATTAAGGGCTAATAATAATCAACATGCATCTATTTTTAGATTAGTGATCTATAAATAGACTTCACCCAGTCTTCTAAAAATAGAATTTCATATATTTTTCCAACTTGATCAACCATCTATAAATAGAATCCTGAAACTTATAGAATATGCTCACCATGTCTAAAAATAGACATACACCTAAAAATATCCTGCGGGCCCCACTTAGTGAAGGTGCTTAATTTTTACTAAGCTCATCATCTTGTTGAATTTTAAAACTCCCTCTCAACAAGATAGGGATTATCCTTCACCCCAACCCTATCTCTATGGTATTTGAATTTTCTCCTGGTGAGCGCCTTTGTCAGAATATCTGCATCCTGATCTTCGGTAGGAATGTACTGAAGCAACATGATCTTCCACTGCACACAATCTCTGATATGATGATACCGGATATCTATATGCTTATATTTATCATGAAACATAGGATTAATCTAGAGTTTAATGCAACTCTGATTATCACAATGTATCACTGTAGGATCTAAATGAGAACTGAACAAACCGACCAGGATCTTCCTCATCCAGATAGCCTCACATGCAGTTTGACTTGCTGCCATGTATTCTGCTTCCGCTGAATTGAGTGCCATGGATCTTTGTTTCTTTTTGTACCAAGAAAATATTGTAGATACGATATTGAAAGCCCCTCCTAATGTGATCTTTCTGTCCATTGGGCTGCCTGCCCAATCTGCATCCGTGAAGCCATGCAACTTCACTTCATCCATCTGTTTGTACCATAAGCCATACTCAGATGTGCCCCTGGGATATCTCAGGACATGCTTGCCTGCCTTCCAAAAGAGCTTGGTAGGCTTAACCATCACTTGACTAAGCTAATTCATCGCATAGCATATGTTCGGTCTTGTATTAACTAAATACATGAGCGAACCCACCAACTGTTGATAGACAATAGCATCCACTACCTCTACCGATGTAGCATCCTCTTTCCTCTAGTTTCCTAGAAGAGGAGTATTAATGGGCTTGCAGTCTTGCATGTGAAACGTACCAAGTATCTCCCAAGCATACTTGCCTTAAGACACAAATATTTCACTTTCTCACTTCCATATTTCCAATCCAAGGAAATAATGAAGGAGGCCCAAATCCTTCATCTCAAACTCCTTTGCAAGATCTTCCTTGCATGAGTGTATCAACTGTTCATCACCCGTTAGTATTAAATCATCAACATAAAGAAAAACGGTTAAAAGCTTACCCTCCACCACAATTTTGTATAGGTTTGAATCCACCTCACTCTTGGTGAAGCCAAGTCCAGTGAAATAGTTGTCGATCCGTGTGTACCAAGCACGGGGTGCTTGTTTCAGCCCATACAACACTCTTTTGAGTCTGCACACATGCGACTCTCTGCTGAAGATCTCAAATCCTTCAGGCTGCTCAATGTACACTTCTTCCTCAATGATCCCATTAAGGAATTCAGTCTTCACATCCATCTGATGAATGTGCCAACCCATCTGCACTGAGAGAGAAAGGATGGTCCTTATGGAAGAATATCTTGCGACAGGTGAAAAGGTTTCTTCATAATCAAACCCCTCAATCTGTGAGAAGCCCCGGGTAACAAATATTTCCTTATACTTCTCGACGCTCCCATCAGCAGCTTGCTTTACCTTGTAGATCCATCTTGAACCTACCACTGATTTACCAACAGGCCTTGGAACAATCTCCCAAGCATTTTTTCTGACAATGGAGTCATACTCCTTCACCATCACATCTACCCGTGTGGGCTCCTACGCTGCTTCCTCAAAGGAATATGGCTCTATAATGATACACTTGCTCATGAGAGCCATGTAACCACTGAATCGGTTAGGTGATTGTCTCTGTCTGCATTTTGATGTAGGGACTCCTACATTCTGTGTTGCATCAAGCTTCAGTCTCTCAGCTTCTGTGGTACGCCTTATGCCCGTTCTGATGTTTGTCTCTGCGTGAGTGGACTCCTACACTCCATGATCCTCCTCCTGTGGCTGATCCACATCTTGAGGCTCATCTTTGGGAACAAGAAGTTCCTCCTCTGCATGCAAGTGTAGCTCCCTCTCAGGCGACAACTTCATGGCTTTCTCCTCATTGAATTTTATATCCCGTCACACCACAGTCATCTGACTGTTTGGAAAATACACACGATAATTATGGGTTGTTTTTATGTACCCCAAAAATATCCCAACTTCTGCAGTCAGCTCCAGCTTCTTCTTATCATCCTTTGTCACATGAATGTAAACATATGAGCCAAAAATCTTCAAATGAGAAATATCAGGCTTCTTACCAGTAAAAGCTTCTTCAAGTGTACTCATGCCAAGTACTCTATTAGGACAACAGTTTTTCACATAAACCATAGTGTTTCATGCTTCCGCCCATAAGTGTATTGGTAGGCCCTCGCCATGCAGCATAGCTCGTGTAGCAGCCACGATTGTTCTGTTATTCCTCTTAGTGACCCAATTCTGCTATGGGTTATGAGGCGCTATGAGTTCTCTTTGAATTCCTTCTTTGCTACAGAATTATTTGAATTCATTGGAGATATATTCACCACCATTATCGCTCTGTAGAGCCTTCACTTGCTTCCCCGATTCCTTCTCCACCAATGCTTTAAACTCATTGAACTTTGAGAATGTTTCACTCTTCTTTTGCATGAAGAAGATCTAGCATCTACGAGAATAGTCATCAAAAAATATAACATAATACATGTGTTTTGATGTTGAAGCAACCAAGAAAGGTCCACACACGTTTGTGTGAATTCTCTCCAGGATCACCGAAGCACAGTTCTCCTTCTCATGAAAGGTGGTCTTCACAAACTTACCCAAAGTACATCCCTTGCACTGATATAATTGTGCAAGAGTACCATTGGGAATTCCAGTAGAAATCTACTGTAAAATCTTCAAGGCGCCATGGTGAAGATGGCCCAATCTCCTGTGCCATAATTCGCCCTCATCCCGGCTCACCACTTCTTCTTCTTTTCCCATCATTGCAGTGCAGCCATATACCTCTAGCTTGTAGAGATTATTAACTCGAATACCTATCCTCTTGGTTTGACCCGTTTTTTTATGTTGCAGAAAATATTTTCCCTCACTCAAAACAACGTCATAACCTTTTTCCTCCAACATCGTGACCGAGAACAAGTTCTTCTTCAAACCTGGAACATGCATAACATCTTTCAACAGAAATGGTTTACCTGACTCCCTCTCAAAGGTAATGGTTCCAATGTCGGTCGCATTGTATCTACCATCATCACCCATCTCTATATTCATTTGGAGATCTTTCTCCTCCAAGTCATTAAACAACTCCTTGTCTCTCGTCATGTGGAAGGAAGCATCACTATCAAGATACCACACCGATCCCATTGCGCTTGAAACCAAGCATGCGATAAAAGAGAAATCAAGTTCAAATTGCAAGGCTAAGGCCTCACCCACTGTAGCTCCAACAACCTTCTTGTTCTTCTTTTTCTGTGGGCAGTTAGTGGCGAGATGCCCATGTTCGTGAAAGTGAAAACACTTCACTTTGGACAAATCCAGCTTCTTGCCTTTAGCCTCGGATTTTGGATGGGATTTCTTCCCCTTCACTTTCCTTGCTTTGGCAGCCAAAGCACAATTCTCTTCATCATAATTATTTGATGAAGAGCCATCCTTGGTACTTCACCTTATCTCCTCCTGCACTAGATCCGACCAAATTCGCTCCCAATCCGGCAGTTTCTCCCATCTATTGACAGATTCCTGATAACTGTGCCAACTCTTCGGTAACCCAAGGAGAGCCAAGCTCACCAAGTCATCATCTGCAACTGTGATTCCCACACTCCCCAGCTCATCCCTACATTGGAAAAACTTCTTGAGATATTTTGGAATATTTTTTCCCTTCTCCATTTTGATTTTTCTTAGCTTATCTTTCAGCGCCAACTTCCTATGGTCGCTGCTGCTTTGGAAAAGATCTGTCAAATCCTTCCACATTGAAAATGGATTGGATTTCCCATGAAGGCTTGACACAATATGGTCCTTCACACCTTCCAATAGAATCCTTCCTGTCTTCGCTACCTTCTTTTTACATGCGTCAAGTAATGTAGCATAGCTAGAAGTAGGCTTAGGAACATCACTATTGATGAACTCCTTCAGACCATTATCTTCAAGCACAACCTTTATCTTGTCCTTCCAGGCTATGTAGTTCAAGCTACCCTCAAGGGCATACTCCAACCGCAACCCATTGAAAGCCATGTCAATGAATACTCAACTTTCACACCAAGAAATTCTTGCAGCAAATTCGAATTGTCCACCAGCACAAAACTCAGCATGGCTTCAAGATTGCAATCTTCAGTGATTAACACTACTTCAATACCATGTATAAATTATACAAGATGCATATATATTACCAGACTCTCCTGATCTAACAAATTAACCTTATGTTAAATACAGAATCCTTCCACTTAATTCCTTGTTGAAATTAAATCGCTAATTGCAAAACACATATGAAGCAAAATCAATCGCACATAAACACAGTTGTTTAACGGGAAATCTTAAAGTTAAAAACCCCAACTATCATATATTATGTATATCAATGGATCATGTAATAATCTCGTACAAATCTTAGTACATCAAGCTCTCAGTACAATCAACAATCATTACACACTGTCATGCAGAAATTTGCATATCTATGCACCAATTTCTTGCCTCCTAACAGCCTGCCTCCACTGCGCAATCCTTGTTGAAGAAGACCCCTAAATGAATTCGAATTGGCCTTGCCTTGATTGTGCAATCCTCATTGGCATCTCCAATGTGTGTCATATGCATTGAATGCATCACTATAGTCACAAAAGATAGTCCATCTCACCCTTTCACCTATCTCTCCACTGGGTCTCCACTGGAACTGACATGCAAGTAGTTAACTGTTGTATTTTTTCAGTTGCAAGTGAGTCTCTAGTTGTGAATTAATTAAATAATTAATTCACTAAACTCTCACTAGTGTATCTTCAGTTAGAACTAGATACAACTAGCACAACTGAGTTAAACTAAATAATAGCTCACATAACTACTCTTCCAACTCTGTCACAGCTCTGCCACTTCAGTTCTAACTGAGTCCTCCATGCATGAGTCACCAACCACCCTAGGAATTGTGTAATTCATTTATCCCACTTATTTTCCAATCTGTTCACTGAAATAAAGTGCTCCAAGAGAATAAGTTGATATTTATTTTCGGATTATTATTAAGGGCTAATAATAATCGACATGCATCTATTTTTATATTAGCAATCTATAAATAGACTTCGCCCAATATTCTAAAAATAGAATTTCATCTATTTTACCAACTTGATCAACCA
Organism: Pinus albicaulis; assembly: GCA_034641835.2. Taxonomy (NCBI): domain Eukaryota; kingdom Viridiplantae; phylum Streptophyta; class Pinopsida; order Pinales; family Pinaceae; genus Pinus; species Pinus albicaulis. The sequence goes on along the minus strand of CM076569.1, from coordinate 996,793,404 downwards.
TCCACAAATAGAATCTTGCAACTTATATAATATGCTCACCATGTCTAAAAATAGACATACACCTAAAAATAGCCTGCGGGCCCCACTTAGTGAAGGTGCTTAATTTTCACTAAGCTCATCATCTTGTTGAATCTTGACATCCATTTCTTCTCCTCTTTTGAAATATAAAGGGCCCTGATTTGACTGCCTCCGCTTGGCCTTGACTAGTGTACTTAAAGCTGCCATCTCCTCTAACAAGCCTATAAACTCTCAGTTCCTAGTAACCTAAAAATGTCTTCAAAAGTTAGGATGGCTTGTTCTTGCATTTCTATGTAGGTTGGTGCCAGTTTAAGGTCTTCAAAAATGATTCTATGGTTTCTGGTGACAAGACGAGGGGCTCTCATTTATGTTATGATCCGTAGGGGTTCATTGGTTTATCTAGCCATGACCCTTTTTGTCTCTTCAACCCTTGCTTCCTCATGGGTAAAACAAGAGGCCAATGGCATTAGGTGTACATCTCAAATTTTGGAATTGGGATCCCAAAAGTTCATATCAGTCAATATGATATTGTGCATATAGAACTCAACAATTCTAGCTTTGTCCTCCATATTGGATCTATGACAGAATTCAATAAAATTTGTGTAGTCTTGGAAAGGGAGTGAACCATACTGTGTTATGATTTTTATTTTAAATTTAAGCCATTATTCCTTCAGTAACATTGCATAGGATTTTGAGGGGTGTCTACATTGGATGGCTTTTATAGCCAAGCTTGACATAGTGGAAATGTGTTCATCTTTGTCCTGTAGCTGGTCTTTCAGTCTCGTGTTTTCTATTTGTAGTTGTTCCCGAATTTTTTCCTCTTTGAGTCTCAAATAAACCATCTCCTCACATGTCTTCTTCATCTTTTCTTCGATTAGGCCTACATCTTCAACTTCCTTGGACCTTGCAACCTACATTCATTAGTGGCTTCTACTTCTTTCTCGGTCTAGCTCAAGGAGGATTGAGACTGCAAATTTGGTAGGTATTATTTTTCCTTCTTCATAAAACTTATAATAAGACCCAAGGTATGGTATGGGATCAGGTTCTTGTAGCTCTTGTGGCCCTTTGCCTCCTTGCTTTGGTTGTGCAACACTTTCCTATAGCACTACCTTGAGTTCCTATATCACTGCCCTGGTTTCCTGTAGCATGTCATATTCCTCTTGCATTTGTCTAGTCTCGTCTTTCTTTGTGAGGCTTGGAGATATTTTCCTTTCTATTTGAGGGAGGTTATTTATTCAGCTTGCTTCTTAGCCTTCTCTAATTATCCCTCCTAGTGGCTAGTTGACCCCTCAATGGTGATGGGGGTTGTTGAGGAAGGTTGAGGATTTCCTTGCTTGAGTCTACTACTTCTCATATTTTTGAAATATAAAGGGCCCTACTTTGGCTACCTCCCCTTGGCCTTGACTGGTGTATTTAAGGCTTCCATCTCCTCTAACAAGCCTATAAACTATCATTTCCTAGTGACCTGAAAATGTATTCAAAGTGAAGGATGGATTTCTCTTGCATTTCTATGTAGGTTGGTTCTAGTCTAGGGTCAACATAAATGATTTTATAGCTGCTGGTGACAAGATGAGGGGCTCTCAATTCTGCTTTTATCCATAGGGGTTAATTGGTTTCTCTAGTCATGTACCTTTTTGTCTCTTCAACCCTTGCTTCCTCATGGGTAAAAAAAGAGGCTAGTGACATTAGTTGTACATCTCCAATCATGGATTTGGGATCCCAAAAGTTCATATAAGTTAATATGAGATTGTGCATATAGAATTCAATCATTATAGATTTATCCTCCATATGGTATCTATGACAAAATTCAATAAACTTTTTGTAGTATTGGAAAGGGAGTGAATGATATTGTGCTAGGGTTTTGATTTGAAATCGAACCCATTATTCCTTGAGTAACATTGCATAGGATTTTAAGGGGTGTCTGTGTTATATGGCTTCCATAGCCAAGCTTTCCATAGTGGCGAGTTGTTCATATTTCTCCTGTAGCTGGACTTTCAATCTCTTGTTTTATATCTATAGTTTTTCCTTCATATTTTCCTCTTTGAGTCTCAAATCAACCATATGCTCACCCGTCTTCTTCATATTTTATTCCATTCGGCCCACGTCTTCAACTCCCTTGGACCTTTAAATTTCATCCAACAGTGGCTCATACTTCTTTCTCGGTCTAGCTCAAGGAGGATTGAGACTATAGATTTGGTAGGTATTATTTGTCCTTCTTCATAAAAATTATAATAATACCCAAGGTATGGTCTATGCTATGGTTCTTGCAGCTTTTTTGGCCCTTCAACTCCTTGATGTGGTTGTGAAGCACTTTCATGTAGAAATTCCCTGCCTTCCTGTGGCGCCTCCTTGCCTTCTTGTAGCAAAGCATGGAAAATTCCTATTACATTTGTCTAGTCTTGGATCCCCTAGTGCTTGGCTTCCTTTGCGAGACTTGGGGTTTTTTTCCTTTGGCTTTGAGGGAGTTTATTTCTTCATATTTATTCTTATCCTTCTCCAACTCTCCCTCATGGTGGCTAGCTAACCTCTCAATGGTGATGGAAGTTGTTGAGGAATGCTAAGGCTTTCCTTGCTTGAGTCTACTACTTCACCTCTTTTTGAAATATATAGGGCCTTGCTTTGGCTACCTCCCCTTGGCCTTGACTGGTGTACTTAAGGCTTCAAGACTGGTAGCCACTTCTTTTTAAGTATTCCCTTATGAAAGGATTTATCGCTCCTCTTGTCTCCTTATTTTCTGAGGTCTGGAAAATGCCCCAATGACCTCTGGGGTTCCTTATTCTCATTTTTATCCTTTTATTTCCTTCTCTGGTTTTTCTTCTTCTTCTTCACCAACCCTTTCTTCTTCCTCTAATTTATGCCTTTCCTTTTCTTCACCTGCCTCTTCTTCTACAGATTCATACTTTGTTACCTCACCATGCTCTAATAATTCTTGGTATTAAGTTTCAAGGAAATCTTCACTATCCATATCCACAAAATCTACGCATGACATATTTTTTTTATATGCTCGAGAGCATCCATTAAAATGAGCATTATGATTTGATGAAGAGCTATGTAGTGATGTTTTCCCTTTATTACCCTTTGGCTCATTTCTATAATGTACTAAAGAACAAAGTGGGGAGTGTTTAATTTTCTTGGGATATGCAAATACATCAGGAACTTTAACTAATAAAGTAGCCTAAACTAATACGCATATAAAAAATTGAGTCTCCCCTCATAGGATATGTACTTCAAAATTTGATAGGATACCTTGTCCCATGGGTAGGGTAGACTCTCTCTCCTAACCCCACTTTTGTCTTCAATCTACTACTCATCAGGGAGGAAGAAATTATTTTTGGCTATGCTAGCATTTTTTCTCTCCTCCTTGGTCCACCTTACCCCTAGGGGAAATGCAGTCACCCTGCTAATGACTTCTGCATTTATATGGATGATTATTCCTCTCACAATGGTGGTAGCACTATCTTCCCCTTGAGGTTGGAGGCCTATTGCAAACCTATGAGTAATTTCATCATCAAACCTTTTGAATTTATCAAATAACCCCAATAATTGAGGGTTTGCAATGATATATCTGATAGGGTGTTGGTAGATCATTGATGAGTTTGTTGGATCTCTTCTGTTAAAACCACCCCCCATGATTCCCACTCTAGTTTTTTCAAAGTTTGACAAGGGAACTATACTATCAATTACCCATTTTTAGAGCAGTTGAGGATTTCATAGCATAAATAAAAGGAGTATTTCTCTTTTTTGGTGGCGGAGGAAAAATTACATGTCCAACTCAAAACAAGTTTATTCCCCTACTATTATGCTTAATTGACAAGAAAAAATTACACTTAAATTTCCTTTCATTTTCAGAAGTTTCTACAGGACATTCTTATGGAAATATATGAACAATTTCACAGGATTTTTGTTCATAGGAATTGAGGGTAATTTTTTAATTACCCTTCCCTTGGAGGTTTCCTCATGACTCTAGGGTTTTGTGGGAAAAATTGTGCACATCTAGGCTCTTTTGCACCTCTCGGGACAATCCTCTAGCACCTGAGAACAATCATGTATCATGCAATATCTATCTTGTAGCACACAATTTGTATCATGTAGTAGTTGTCTCTTGACCTTGTATCTTCTTTGTGATAGTTTGTAGAACCCCTGGTGTAGGTAGCTCAACTTTCGATGATGATATTGTGCCTCCTTGCCATTTTTAGTATGAAACTCTTATTTTTGGTGGTGGGTTAAGTGTGTTATATGAATTGGCACCCACCTACCACTTTCACAAATCCACCATAGGCCTGTTGGCCCACTCCTCGTAATCATCGCCTCTTTGTTTTTTCATCTTCTACACGTGTGATGAGAGATAAAGTTAACTCCAACTAACTGTTTGAGGGTGGTCGAGACCGTTGAACCACTTCTAGTCGAAAACATTTTTAGACTATGATGTAGTCAAGGGGAGAGTATAGGAATTTTTCATACATGTGCCTACCTGGTAGTGCTTGCCAATGTGTTGATCACTTCATGCTTGCATTGCATTTAGGAATATGGGTGAGGCTTCTTTGCTTGTCTTCTAATATCACATCTTTTTTTTCCCTTGATCTATACATTTTTTTTCTTGAGGATTTTTTTCTTTGAAATGTTCCTTGTTTATTGAAGCTTGATAATGTAGGTTCTTCAGGGGGCGGGTACCATTGTGGATCAGATGTTATTGCTTGTGGGTGAACGAAGATCATATAACAACTTCCATAGGGTCTTGTAGTTGCTCAAGATCAGAGTGGTAGTTCTCTAGTGCTTCTATGATGGTTGTCTTTTGGATATGGCGCTTTATATATAGTCCTTTAGGGTTTATGTAGATTGCTACAAGATTGTGTGTCTTCATGTAGCCATCACACAAAAATTTTAGGATCAATATTCCCTCCCGGTGATGCCTCAAAAATCATTAATAATTCATGAACAAACTATTGATAATGGTAAGAGGCATTTTATATGGTGGAACAAGTGGAAGAAGGGGTGAAAAGGATATTTTTTGATGAAAAAGAGTGGGAATGAGGGCAGAGAAGAGGTCTGTTGGAGTGGAAAATGAATGATGAGGCTGTTGTGGCCCCCCTCACTTGTTTCTAAGTGGAAATTACATGAACTATTCCTTCTTTTTGTATTGATAACAATCCTGTAGCAATTCTGGAGCAATCTTGTAGAAATACAGGGAATTCTTGTAGCACTTTAGGATTGAGGCAGAATTAGGCGAGGAGGGCCATCTGATGTTGGGAATAATTGTAGAGATGGAGTGTATTCAGAGATGTAATTTTGAGGGTATGAAGGTGATTTTTTTGAAGCTGTCTCCCTATCTTCTGACCTCCATTAACTGTCATTGAAACCATGTAGAAATTTTAGGAAAATAATGTAAGGGTTCCCTTTTATCTTATTTGTTTTTTCTCCTTTTTCATTTTTTTTTTATTGAGACTTGCAAGCTACCTCAAAGGGGGTTTCAAACTCACAAGACTACCCCGGGTAACTCAAGGGAGGTTTTCACCTGGGGATATTTTAGTTATTTTCATCATTTTTTGTTTTTTCAGACTCTTGGATTACCTCATGGAGGTTTTCAATCCAAGAGATTTGCTTAGGTACCTCACATAGGTTTTCACCTAGGATTTTTATCCCTTTTGTTTTGTTTTGTTTTTTATTTTTTATTTTTTTGATGTTGATTATAGGCTAGATGGATTGGTAGATTTGTGGCTCCTAATCACATTTAGATATATTCTTATTGAATTGGTAAACTCCTCTTTTAACAAAGTTCTCTTGTAAATATTTAGTTGGTAACCATTGACTAATAGTGGAAATTTTTCCTCATCAATTGTTCTGATTAGGACATAGCAATTTTCATAACATTTTTCCACTAGGTAAGGAACTAACCATCTTTTCATCAACTTTCCCTTGAATTCCTTGAATATGGAGTCATACAAAAGGGCCCAATCACCCTCTTGGAAGTTACTTTCCTTGATGTTCTTGTCATTCCAAATATTCCTCTGCAATTGGACCATCTAGTATGCATGAGATCATGCATCCTAAGTTCATAAAGAGCATTGAGTCGTTGCAACCTCTCATGCTAGGCTTTGGTGATGTCTAGGCCCAATTGTGTTTCTGTTCTGAGGGTGTTGTATTCAAACTCAACCGAAAGAAATGCCTTGTTTCCATAAACCAGCTCAAAGGGAGTGAACCCAGTGGTGGTTTTCCATGTGGTATTATAGGCCCAAATGGCTTCCATAAGTCTGGATGCCCAATTATTATTATTTTTATTGATAAATTTGGTTAAGATGCTTTCCAAAGTTTTGTTTTTCACCTTTGGTGTAGGATTTCCCATCCTTTCGCATTCATCACATCTATCAATGTACCTCTTGACATCTTGGTTTTGGGTAGGCCAATAGTATCTTGCTTGGAGAATTTTGAAGGTTGTCCTCTTGGTAGAAAGATGCCGCCCATAGGGTCCATCATCACATCTTGAGAAAATTTCAAAGACCTCATCCACCCTTACGCACCTCCTCAAAATATGATTTGGTTCCAATCTAAAAATATTTCCCCTAATCCAAGTGTAAGGGGCACTTTTTTTAACAATTCTTCTCTTTTCCTTGGAGGAGAGGTTACGAGGAAACCCCCAGCAACCAAGAATTTTTATATGTATGCAAACTGAGGATGTAGAAATGAAATGGAAAATATATTCTCATTAGGGAGTTGATCGTCTATCATCTCTTCATTTTCAGCAAGCTGTTTTAGTCTAAACAAAAAAGTTGCAACCACGTTTTCCTTTCTTGGCTTGTCAACAATTGTTAGATCAAACTGTTGTAACAACAAAAACCATCTAATGATCCTAGCATTGACATCAATTTTTTTCATTAAATACTTAATGGTTGCATGATAAGTATGTACAAAAATTTGGTACCTTGTGATGTAATGTCTAAACTTGTTTAAGGAGTGTATAACGAATAAGAGATATTTTTTAGTAACTGTATAGTTAGGTTCATCCTTGGATAGATTCCTACTAATAAAATATATGGCATAGGGAAAATTACCTTCCACTTGTCCCAAGGCCTCCCCTACTGCCTTATCGGATGCATCTGCGTGGATGTGAAAAGGAAAGGCCCAATTTGGACCCCTAAGAATTGGTGTAGTGCTCAATTTCTCCTTCAACTCTTCAAATTCTTCTTGGCACTTATATGTCCAACAAAAATTTAAATTTGTAGTTAAAAATCTGAAAAAAGGTGAAGCCATCTTACTGAAATTCGTAATAAATCTCCTATAATATCCATATATCCCTAAGAAACTCTTAACATTCCTTTGTTTTTTAGGGACAGGGACCTATTTGATAATGGAAATATTTTAGGGTCAACTTGGATCCATTGCTTAAAGAGGATGTGACCTAGGATAATCCTTTCATTCATAAAAAATCACACTTTTCTGGACTTAGTGAGAGGTTTATTTCAATGCACTTATTTCAAACTTTAAACAGGTTAGAGAGAGCTTCCTTGAAATCATTCCCATAAGGAGTGAAGTCATCCATATAAATTTCAATTGTATCACGAACAAGATTAGCAAAAATACTCAACACTGCCCTTTGGAAGGTAGCAGGGGCATTACGCAAGCCAAAGGGAATGACCTTATAGGAAAATTTCCCCCATGTACATGTGAAGGTAGCCTTATCCTGATCCTTAGGGCTGATCTATATTAGATTGTACCCATTGAAACCATCCAAGAATAAAAAGAACTTCTTCCCCGCAAGACCATCCAAAACTTGATCAAATAAAGGTAAGGGAAAATTATTTTTCTTTGTATCCTTGTTAAGTTCCTTGTAGTCAACACAGATTCTCCATTTCCCATTCTTCTTGGGTACTATAACAACAGGAGACACCCACTCACTATCTGAAATAGGGTAAATGAATTGTGAATCCAATAACTTTTGCAGTTATTCTTTCACAATGTGTTTAAGGGTAGGGTTCATTCTCCTCTAAGGTTGGCACACAGGTTTACATTCCTCTTTTATGTAGATATGATGTGTAAAACTAAGGGATGCACCCACTTCATCTCTTTATAGTACCAAGCAAATACATCAAGATGTTTCCTCAAAACAATGGGTAGTTGCTTTTCTTTCTCTACTGAGAGGGAAGATCCAATTTTTAGGGTTTAATATGGAATAATCTCCACAATCTTAGCATGATCTTGATCAGAACTAGCAGTGAATAGTTCTTCCCATGCTTTGTTCTCAGGTTTCCTTAAAGATTCTTCTTCTAGTTCATCGATTTGCATGGCAACAAGATGTTGGGTTTGCATAAAATTGTGAATAACATCATCCTTATATAGTTGCTTGCTTCCTACAGTGGTTTCTAATGTACATATTGGGTAGGGGGATGCCTAATAGAAATCTTATTCTTCTTCTTCATCTACCCACATAGGTAATTCATGCTCAACAAGGGGTTGATAAGGGGGGTATAATACAAGCTTCTTTGTGAGCTTCCCAATTTTAATTGTCACATTTTTAGCCATACAATTGATATAAGCATCATAAATATCTAACCAAGGTCTCCCTAAAATGAGAGGATACCCATTAAACTTGGCCTTGGGTTGGAGTACAAGAAAATATGTGGGGTACTCCTAGGAATCAATGGATACCATCACATCATTAATAACACCCTCAGGGGCTATTGTGGATCTGCCTACAATTGCAACATTGTGGTGGTTTTCCTTAATGCACCTTGGAGGTTGAGCTTCAACACAGTTTCCTTGGTCATGACATTGATTTCAACCTCAAATTCAATCAGTGCATTGTTGACTACAATATTTTTATGTGTACATCCACTATCAGGCTACCAGGATCCAAATAATTTTTGGGGATAACCTTCACAAGAATTATATCAGCCAACTTCCCAATAACATTGATAGTGGGGGCATCTATTTTTCATCCTTTCATGCCTATTGAAGAATTCTTCCCTGATAAGCTTGTTATATATGGGGACATCTTTGATGGCCTTGAGAAGGATATTTTAACACAGAGGTTCTTCAACTCTCCCAGAAGTTCAAACTCTTATGGGGTGTGCTGCTTAGGTTGGACCAACCTTTCAGGATAGAGAGGTATATTGGATTGAGGGATATTTTCTTCCTTCTCTTCCTTAATATCTTCAGATAGAGAAGGTGGGTGAGGAAATGGAAGTACCTTCACAGACCTAAGGTTGATTTCCTAAATATCCACAACATAGGTAGGATAGGATGTTTCCCCACTATAGACTTGTTGGGACTGCTTGTTATTCAAGTTCGAGTTAGGTTGAGAAGGGATATAAAGTTGCTTGGGTGGATTAGTGTGGGGTATTTGTGGTTGAGGAGGATAAAGAGGAGGAATTAATGATCAGGAGTTCATAAATTTTGCTCAAAATTAAAGTTACAGGATTGGGTTGAAACTAGGATGGTTTCTTAGATCTCGTCTTCCTGATTCTGGCACTGCGAACGGTTCAAAAAACCGATGTTGTCTGAGGGAGATATTGCATTCTGATCGAAATGCCAAACAGGTAAATTTTGCGACATTTTGACCAAGGTTGACTGGGATGCACAATCAGTAAAAGGGAATATTCTAAGGAATATTCCTTTCATCAGAACCAATCGGGGTTTGACAATTGTTGCTTATTTATTGGTTGAATGAGTTTGTACGTTGTTTTGAGGGCCAATTGGGAGGTGCCACATGGCTAGCCCTTAGGCCACCACATGGCCCTTGAACCACATTATAAAATTTTGGGTTAGGTCTGCAGGGCTCGAACCCGCGACCTGCCGCAAGCACGCACAGGTCTCCACCGCCCGAGATACATGTGATTCTTAACAATCATAGGTGGTAATTTATATTTAAAGTTTTATACAAATGAGAGTGGGGTTTGGGGACCGCCAGTGGTCCCAACCCAACAAGCATCCCTGGAATTATGGTCACATTGAAAACAACACATGCCAACCAACCAAACGGTTAGCGCTAACCCTTCAGTCTCCACCAACGTTAAACCGTCTGTCACATGTTGTCACATGGAAATGTCTGTTGCAATTCTCTGCGCGGTTAATCAAACCAACATTTCAATCAGAGTTCAAACATTAACCCACATTTTATGCCTCGGGTTCCGCCCAACTTCCAATAGTTGTTAACTGTGGGGTTTGGGGGTCATGTGCCCAACCGTTAAAATTTAATGCCATAGTTAGATTCGGTGGGTTATTTAGCCAACAGGCCCAAAAAGGTGGAATCCACTAATTTAACTCTAGATAAGTGGAGTTATCCACTTTAAGTGGAGTTTTTCTAGGTGTAACTGGGAAAAAGAGTAGGAGACTCAATTTTCACCCATTATGAGTGAATGAAGAGTCATTTTTTACTAATTGGAGCATTCTGGAGCTATTGGTGTAGAGAAAATAGCCATTGGAGCACTGTAACTACATGTATTTGAAAATGTTTTAGCATAATGAAATATGGACATGCCATTGGGAGTTGGACCAACAAATGTAGCCCAGGAGGGGTGAATTGCTTCATCATGCCTTCTGTGTAAATTATTTGTGGCGACTTATTTATCTATTTTACACTGTTGTTTAGTGTTATTTAATCTTGTTTTGTGCTTCTAATTCACCTAAAATCATCTACAATTCATGGTTAAATTCCTCAATCCCCAAGAAAACTAATGGGACAAGTATGCACATTTTTTATAACTAAAAAGACACTTAGCATAGCAAAACTAATACAGTCATTTCAGATTAGATTGGTATCAGAGCTATAGTTTATTCTCTGGTGTTTTTTTGTGCAAAGAATTGTTTAACTAATTGCAATTTTTTAGATGCTTACTAGGCTCAAGCTCAAAAGAGGAGAAGGAAAATTGGTGGGAGCAGAAGGGTCTCAAGAAGAGCCAAAAAAAAGGAGAGAAATATTGCCACAATATCCGCCACCTATTTCACCTCCTAAGGAAGCAGAAGCTACATTAAGCATGCCTCAAGAGGAAGACGAAATCCATGAAGAAGTTGATCCCAAGGAGGAATAAAGAGTGTCTAGGAAAGAATTCTTTGACATGAATGAGATGGTTACAATCCTTTATCAATAAAGGAATGAGATATTGGAAGGAGAAGGATCCAAACTTCACAAGGAAGGAAAAATATCTTCAAGAGGTCACAATGATGAAGATAAGTCAAAGAAGGGAAATGGAGGAAATGGAGGCAATGGAGAGCTATCATCCTCACCCTCATCATCATCAACCTCTACTTCTTCTTTAGTACATTAGCCACACAAGTCAAAGAACATTGGTAAAATTCCCTTTTTAAAACTTGATGTTAAGTTTGAATTGCCAATGTTTAATGGTGAAGTCAATGCAGAAAAGCAATAATTGGATTAGGAAATTGGAGGTCTATTTTAGAATCCAGAACCTTCAAGATGATCATACCAAAATCCAATTAGCTTCATTGAGAATGAAAGGTGCAACACTTTTTTGGTGGGAAGCCAAGACAAAGGAGGAGATAAAAAAACATGGTAATATTATTCTATCATGGTCAGATTTTATTACTGCTATAAAACAATAGTTTTATCCATTAGCTCATATGAAGAAATTCATAATGAACTGACAAAACTTTAGACAATTGAAGGTACAAAATGTACAATAATACACCCAATAATTTAGGAGAAGAGCTCTCTTATTAGGGGTAGATTTGCAGAGCCAAGATACTTTGCTCAAGTACATAGGAGGCTTACATAGCTACCTTAAACATACCATTCTCATGTTTAACTGCACCAGTATAGATGAAGTATGTGTTCAGGCCACACATCTAGAAGCTAGAGGGAAGAACATTTCTGAAGAGGGTAGGAAGAAACCTTTTAAGGGTAAAGCCAAAGGGAAGACCTCAAAAGGTAAAAGAAAAAATAATGCATCTATTAAGAAAGAGGGAGAAAAATTGGTTTGTAAACATTGTTCAAAATAAGGCCATGATGAAACTCATCGTTGGAAATTACATCCTGAAAAGAAGCCAAAGTAACCCAATAACAAAGGGAAATAGAAAATTGTTGCTACAACTCAACATGATTTAGGAGATGATTTAGGTGATGAATCTAAGATTACAACCATGGGATTGAAGAACATGAAGGTGAAATAAATTGTAACTAAACCTAGTACCAGTACATCAAACTGTCACATAAACACTCCAAATGAAGAAGAAATAATAGAACTATTTCATTTGAGGGTCATATCCAAGCATACCAAGATTGACACATTGTTTGACAGTGGATCACAAGAAAAATAAATCTCTGAAGACTTGGTCAAGAAACTTAACCTTGAGACCATACCACTTCCAAAACCATATCCATTAGGTTGGATTTGTAAGTATGAAAATCTATAGGTTTCAAAGAAATGTGTTTGATTTGTAAGTATGAAAATCTATAGGTTTCAAAGAAATGTATATTGCGGTTTGCAATCACTGCAAATTTTGTTGGCACGGTTGAATTAGATGTGGTTCTGCTTGAAATAACAAGTATTGTTTTGGGGAGTCCTTACTTGTATGACAGGAAAGATATCTTCCATAGCCATGAGAACAAGTATCATTTATTCAAATATGGCAAGGATTTCATTGTTCGAGCACATCGCAAGAAGACAAACATTGCTATGGTAAATGCTGGACAGGTAAAGAGGCTGGTAAGTTCAAGTAAGAATTTTGTTCTTCTTATGATTAAGCTTAAAGCTGATATTATTCATGAATCATTTGAGGGATGTGATCCTAAGTTGAAATCATATTTATATGATGTATTTAATGCACATCATGAGATGTTTCAAGAGCCAATATATTTCCTCCAAAAAGAGAGATTCAACATGGGATTTAGTTGCAGCAAGATTGTCCTCTTCCAAACATCGCTATGTATCTCATGTTGATAATGGAGAAAGCTGAAATAAAGAGGCAAATCAAAGAGATGTTGGACAAAGGAATCATAAGACCAAGCACCTCACCATGCGGTTCACCCATAGTCTTGATACCAAATAAAGATTGGACTTAGCACATGTGTGTAGATTTTCAAGCTTTGAACAAGATTACGATAAAGAATCATTACCCACTCCCAAGAAAAGATGATTTTCTTGATCAGCTGAAAGAAGAAATTTTTTTCACTAAGTTATATTTACGAAGTGGATATCATCAAGTAATAATTGTAGAAAGTGATATATGGAAAACTGCATTCAAAACCAAACAAGGACTCTTTGAGTGGCTAGTTATGCCATTTGCTTTATGTAATGCACTAGTAACTTTCATGCATGTTATGGATAGTGTTTTGCGTCTATTCCTTGATGAATTTTTGATTTTGTACTTAGATGACATATTTATTTTCAGCAAAACAATAGAAGATCATGTCTTGAATGTGAATAGAGTGCTTGATATTTTGAAGAAAGAGAAATTGTTTCTTAAGATGTCAAAGTGTGAGTTTGGAAAGGCTTCTTTGGTCTATTTGGGAAATATTGTAGCAGGAGGAGAATTAAGGATTAATCCTTATAAAGTGGAAGCCATTTTGAATTGTCCTACAAAAAAAGTAGTAACTGAGGTAAGAAGTTTCTTAGGTGCATCTCAATATTGGAGAAATTTTATTGCTAACTTTTCTGCCATCGTAGCTCCTATACGTGCAGTGAAAAGTGTGAAGAAAGGCTTCCAATGGGGAGGAAAACAACAACAAGTTTTCGAAGCTTTGAAATACAAGATCATTTTAGCTCTAGTCCTTGAATTACCAAATTTGAGACAACCATTCGAGATACAAACTAATGCTAGTGATTATGCCATGGGCACAATACTTTTGCAGCATGGTAAGCCTATCGCATTTCATTATAAAACATTTAATGGTGTTGTGACTAATTATCCTACATATGAAAAAGAACTATATGCGTTGGTACAAAGTGTCAAGAAGTGGAAACACTACTTTATGGGTAAAGAGACTATTGTGCATACCGATCACCAACCATTACAGTACTTGCAGTCACAAACAAAATTGCAGCAATCAATACATTTCAAGTGGATGGGATTTCTTCAACAACTTCACTTAGTTATAAGGTACAAGAAAGGTATTTTCAATAAAGTTGTAGATATGCTTTCAATACCAATCATTAGTGCATCTACTTTACTCGAAAATGATTCTATTGTACATGAGAGTTACATAGAACAATATGCACATGACATTTATTTTCAAGATGTGTATGCTCGTTTGAGTGAAGGGAATCAAGTTGAAGAAAAATATTATCACATGCATAAAAATTTGTTGTTTCATTTGGGAAAGTTGTGTATACAACAAGGAGAGAGGCTAAGCATCATGAGAGAAGCTCATTCATCTCTTATTGTTGGACACTTTGGGTAAGAAAAATAGTGGTGCATCTACAGAGTTATTGCTATTGGCCTCGCATGATAGATAGTGTGTCGCATTTTATAAGAGGTTTTTCTATGTGTGCAAAAAGTGAGCCTAGTAATAGGCAGCTTGCGTTGTACATGCCACTACCGGTACCATCAAGGCCATGGGAGAGTGTCTCCATGGACTTTATTGGAGGTCAACCTATGTCAAGAAAACACCATGATTATCTTTATGTAGTTGTGGATGGATTCAGTAAAATGTGTATACTTATGCCATGTAAGAAAACCATTATTGTTGAAAAAAATACCGAACTTTATTTTCAACATGTTTGGGTTCATTTTGGATTGCCAACTTCTATTTTTAGTGACAGGGATTCCAGGTTCATTGGGAATTTTTTATCAAATCTATGGAGAATGATGGACACAAAGTTGAAAAATAGTATTTCTTTTCATCCATAAACAAATGGACAAACCGAGGTGGTGAACAGAACCATTGTGCATCTATTGAGAGGATATTGCAGCAAACAACCTGAGTTGTGGGATGAACAATTGCATTACATTCAACACGCTTACAATTGGGAAAAGCACTCTTCAACTCAAACATCACCTTTTGAAGTATTCTTTGGGTATTTTCCAAAATCGCCATTAGAATTCATATTTGGGAAGGATGTTGCAATTGATGGCCATAGTGATATTGACAAGGCTCGAAATTTCATTGAGAAAATTCAGATTATACATCAACAAGTCCAAGAACAACTTGAGAAAAGTCAAAGCAAATACAAAGATAGGCATGACAAACATTGAGTTGATCAAAAGTTTCAAGAGGGAGATGAGGTATGGTTTCCCATTAGCAAAGAAAGGATGCAAGGGGAAGGTAAAAAGCTCAAAACCATTCTCTATGGTCCATTCAAGATCATAAAGCAAGCTAGTAATAATGCATTTGAACTTGACTTGCCTTCTTATATGAAAATGTATTCAGTTGTTAATGTTGAAAACTTATGTTTGTATGAGCCATATTTGATCGATGATCAAGGAAGTGATGTTTAGCTACCTTCTATTAAGATTTCTAGCTAGAATTTCTGGATGAGCTCAAATAAGATACAATTCTTGACAGGAGGACAAGAGCATCGAAGAGGGGAAGTGTTGACTACATTCAAGTTGGGCTCAAAGGCACTAAACCAAGCAAGGAAAAATGGATGGAGGTTGGAAAGGTGAGGGAGTTGTACCCTCATCTACTGAACAAGTAATCAAGTCTTTTGGAGTCCAAAAGCTTCCCAATGGGGAGGAGTGATCAAGAGTTCATAAATTTTACTCCAAATTCAAAGTTACAGGATTGGGTTAAAACCAGGATGGTTGCGTACATCTTGTCTTCCTGGTTCTGGTGCCGTGAACGGTTCAAAAAAACCGATGTCATATGAGGGAGATATCTTGTTCTGATCGAAATTCCAAATAGGTAAATTTTGCGATAGTTTGACTAGGGTTGACTGGGATGCACAGTCAGCAAAAGGGAATATTCTAAGGAATATTCCTTTCCTTAGAACCAATCGGGGTTTGACAAGTATCACTTCTTTATTGGTCGAATGAGTTTGTACGTTGTTTTGAGGGCCAATTGGGAGGTGCCACGTGGTTATCCCTAAGGCCGCCACGTGGCCCCTGAACCACATTATAAAATTTTGGGTGAGGTTCGCAGGGCTTGACCCCGCGACCTCCCATGGGCACGCACAGGTCTCCACCACTTGAGCTACATGTGATTCTTAACAATCATAGGTGGCCACTTATATTTAAAGTTTGATACAAATGAGAGTGGGGGTTGGGGACCGCCGGCGGTCCCTGGAGTTATGGTCACATTGCAAACAACATATGCCAACCAACCAAATGTTCAGTGCTAAACCTACAGTCTCCACCAACTTTAACCCATCCATCACATATTGTCACATCGCAACATTTGTTTCAATTCTCCATGCAGTTAACGAAACCAACGTTTCAACTAGAGTTCAAACATTAACCCACAACTTATGCCTCGAGTTCTATGTAAAAGCTGACGGTTGTTAACCGCGGGGTTTGGGGGTCATGTGCCCACCTGTTAAAATTTAATGCTGCAGTTAGATTCGGCAGGATGTTTGGCCAGCACGCCTAAAAAGGAAGAATCCACTAATTTAACTCCAGATAAGTGGAATTCTCGACTTTTAGTGGAGTTTTTCTAGGTGTAACTAGGCAAAAGAGTAGGAGACTCAATTTTTCACCCATTTTGAGTGAATGAAGAGTCATTTTTGACTAGTTGGAGCATTATGGAGCCATTGGTGTAGAGAAAGTAGCCATTGGAGCACTGTAACTACATGTATTTGCAAAATTTTGAGCATAATGAAATATGGGCATGCCATTGGGAGTTGGACCAGCAAATGTAGCCAGGGAGGAGTGAACTGCTTCATCATGCCTGTTGTGTAAATTAACTTTGGTGACTTATTTCTCTATTTTACACTGCTATTAAGTGTTATTTAAGCTTTTTTTATGCTTTTAATTCACCTAAAATCATCTACAATTCATGGTTAAATTCCTCAATCCTTAAGCAAACTAATGAGGCAAGTATGCACATGTTTTATAATTGAAAGGGCACTTAGCACAACAAAACTAATATAGTCATTTCAGATCAATTAAGGCAAGTGGTTGGGCTTGTTACACGTCATTTTTTCACCATGACATTTGACGGTTAGAATGGATCTTTCGCCATCCATACCTATGTTTCAATGCACTCCCTTGCAAGTCAAACATTTATATTCCTTGACCAGATCATGAATTTTGGGTAAAATGGACCTTTAACTTGTTTAGCATGACTTGCACATTTTTCCTAGTTAGTTTCTACGCATGCGCAGTTTCTTCCATTGAAACCCGCATAGAATTGTGCTTTGTTCTCCACTATAGAATGCACACATGACTCAATGAAAATTAAAAATAAAAAGTAAGTTCTAGAAGCCTTGTTGGGATAATATATACAAACTAGAAGCTGGTTCGTCATATTTATTCGAGCCAAACCCCTCTGAAAATGGAGCTAATTCCCTTGGATCAAGGAAGCCTAATCCCACTATTAATGGATATCATTCCTCTTTTGTGTATCTAAAACCTCCTCCATTTGTCCTATAAATTGAGTAGAGGCTAGAGGGTTAAGGGGTTCAAAAAAGATAGTCTTATGTTGGTAATTTTGGGTTGGGAAGCTTATCATCCAAGGAGAAGGATTAGAGGCATTTGGGAGGAACCTTCATGACATCAAGGCAAGGTTGTAAGGATCTTCATTTTTCTCATTGTTTTATCTTATTGGAATTATGAATGGATTAAACTCTTTATGTATTCATTAAGGTAATCTCAATTTATAATATCCTTGATCATTAGATTGAGCTTGTTTTAGATAATTATATTTCATATTCCTTTGATCTCTTGTATGTTTGTGTTTGCAGGTTTCATCAAAGCATTGAGGAACTACAACGGGACAGATCAGGGATCTTCATCAAGCATTTCGCAAAGAGGTAAGAGCACCACTCCAGTTCTCTAGTTTTAATGATTTAAATGAAGTTAGCTTAGGGAAAGACCTATTCTTATGTTTGTTTGTTTTTTTCTAGTTTTCCTTTAGGATTCTAGGGAGATCACTTCTGTCTGCAGAAGGGATTTTTCCATATAACAAATTGGAGACTCCACTAGGGAACGTCTTAGTTCTCTAGTTTTTCCTTGGGTTTGATTTCCAATTTTTTTGGTTTGAATGCATTTGAATGTTGGTACAATAATGACCTTTTAGATTCTCTGGATTGATAAGCATTGATATTTTTTTTTTGAAATTTCATTTACCTTTGCGCTTTTCTTTTAGCAAAAGAGTGCAGATTTGCACAGTTTTCTCTTAGACATAGTGCGCATGCACACTGGATTGAACAGACTAATTGTACACGCCCATGAAATTTTTAAAAAAATAATCTTTCTTCTGATCAAAGTTTGATTTTTTATTTTTGAAAGGTCATTTTTTTTATTTTAACATTCAGAACCTTTTTGTGGATTTATTTTAGTGCCATAGTGAATCCTTTTTGAGAATTTATCATGTTCACATTTCTAAGTAGGGTTTGATCTGGTTTATTTGTTGATTCATTTGAAAGGATAATTTATTGTTTGAACTCACTTTTTCCTATATTTTCTTCCAAATACATGAGATTTGTTATCAATATTACTTGTTTAAGTGTAATATTTTGCTTCTTTGTGAAGAATCTTCTCGATTAGTGAAGTTAGGGTTTTCTCAAAGAAATAGTGTTTTTATGAAAGTGCTTTTATTTGCTGAATTCAAAAGTGAATTATTCCTTTTTTTAGTATGAAGTGTTCATTAAATTGCACTCATAAGCATCATTAATTAAGAACATTCATTTTAGGAATTTTTATCTTTTAGGACTTTTGTTGTTTTTTCATCAAATTTGAAGAATTGTAAGTGATTTTTTGCGAAAGATATTTTGTGTGTTTATTTGACTTAAGAAAATTGAAATTTTCATTTAGTTTCTGCAACTGAATAGTTTTCAAGTGAATTGGCATTTCATGAAAAAGAAATTTTTTGGCTTTTTAGTTTTGCATGTCTTTTTGAAAAATCAAAGAACCTCTCACTTTCCCTTAACTAGGATTCAATCGAAAGGAAAATATCACATTTTCAAATTTGAATGCATTTGAGTATTTTGAGTCGATCATAATATCATCACTTTCATCTTCATATCCCTTTGAGTCAGCAACAACCAAATGACACAATGTTAATTAAAATCCATCTAGAAATGTTTACATTTTTAGGGCTCATTCCACCAACATAGATCGGGTTAGTGCTTTGGAATAGGGAAGTGAGTAAACTTTCCAAAGCAAGAAAAAAAATATTAGAATCTTACGGTAGGGAGAAAATCCAGTCATTATGGTTTTTCTCTGGGAATCTCTTCTTAAACAAGAGTTAAGCACGAGGTCATATTGGACCCAGTGAAGTAAACATACCTACTTCATTGGTAAAGATAGAATATTTGCACGCATTACAAATAGTGTCGAAAGGTACTTGGGGTCACTTGTTAGTAAACCTCAGATTTACCATGTCGAGGAGATTTCAAGGGGATTGAGCTTTGTTACTCTACCCTTGCATGTACATCGGACATATGACTATCCCCCCAGCTTAAATTGTGATAGTTAGTAACCTTAGTGACCATAATTTTAGGGATTGTTCGTGAGGTGACGATAGAGGGAAGGTCTCTACTATACCTGGAACAAACGTTGACTAAAATCACTTCGAATTTTTGGAGGGTAATCTTCACTCAAGATGGCATAAGTAGATTTACTTTCACCAAACTGTTTCATTAAGAAGGTTTCCAGGGTAAGTGGTTCCATCCACTATATTTTCACATTGATTTCTACGATGTTGGATTTCATCACCAACTGGTGATTTCGTTGTGAAAACAAATTGTTTGTGTTTGGTTTGACTCCTAGATTTGCTAGCGCGTCTTCATTTATTTGTTTTTACTCTTTAGAGCCCTTAGGTGTGATTTCTTGATATTTTTTATTTATTAATTAAAATTAATTGTGGTTGAAATTCCAAGACACTCACGAAGAATGCAGGGTAAACCCCCCTAGTACACACTGAGTCAATTAGAGAAAATTAAGGCTGAAAGGGGAAAATCAACAGGATATGGGTGTTGAGATCAACCTGAAACGTCCGTTGTGGTACAATATGAATCTGAAGTGAATCAACCCCAATAATTGGAAACAGACTTAGAGAAAACTACACCAGTGGCCAGTGAAACCATTACGATAGAATATGTCACTGGTGAAGTCTTAGATACATAGTTAGTTGAGCCATAAATTTTTGAACATGAGTCTAACATTTCAGAACCCGAGTCGCCTTCAAACTTTGTAACCCCTACTCCTGCTCCACATTCACCTAAAGTAAAACTCATCATTACTGAGAGTCTTCCTCCTCGTCTCATTATTATCAAAGATATTACTGAAGATGACGAAGAAGAAGCTCCCAGTAGTCCATTATTTGATGGTGAACAAAACTTTCCGTTAGATCTTCCTATTTCTCCTTTTAGACTAGACGCTTGGTACCTTACACCTTTTTACTTTTCACATTCATCTGGTTACAGTCATCCATTACACCACATTCCTTTTTACTCTTTACCCAGAAATAATATGTCAGAAATGGATTCTGGAAGTATGTATACCAGTAATTCCATGTTTTCAACTTCTCCAGAAACCTTTTTATATGGCGGTCCTTCAGCTCCTTATGGATATCATTCACTCACTGGGACTTTTTTAGGATCGTCTCCTTCTCCTCAAATTTCTAATATGTCCATTGATTTATTGACATCTACTGCCCAAAATTTGACCTCAAACTAATACATTCACATGATTTCTGGCGGTAATCCTCAAGTTAACCCAACAGGTGGTTATAATCCGCTTGGGGGGAAAAACCACCTCCTAGAGGGCAACCTTTTCTTGGTTCATATCTTACATTTGTAGAACAAACTTTACCCATTAACTATCAAAGTTATGGTCTGATGCCTCAATTTGGTTTAGGTCAACCCTTTGTGTCACAACCCTTAGTAGGCACTCCTTATGGAGGGATGAATACTATATGGAATCCTTTGTTTTCTCCACAATCTTTGCAAGAAGCTCCAAAAATTCCCATTTACCAACTTGCACAACCAATTGGACAACTTTTTTTTACTCAAGTCGAACAATCTGTTTAGGGAATTCCTCAAGTTAATCCGTAGGTATCTGTTCAACAAGCAAGTCAGCAACCTGGTTTTAGTAGTCCTCATATTTCTATCCAGTCTGTTGCGCAAATATCTGTTCAACAACCTGGTACTCCCCAAACACCCATCTTGGGAGTATCTCAAGTTTATGCTCCAATTACCCGTCAAGTATCAACGCAACCTATTACGCAGGCTATCCCTCAGAATTTAGTTTATCAATATGGACTTATAATCTAGTCTATACGTCAAATTTCTTTGGGACAGCCTGGTATAGGACCTTTGTAAACAGATTTTCAAAACCATCCTTTTCACGGCCCATTCATTCAATTTCAACCTTATCAAATTCAGTTCCTTCAAGGCCAGCTTTTGCAAGGCCAACCCTTTCAGGGGAAATTTCAAGTGGGACATATGGGACCAAATCTACCTTTCCAGAGTCAACCATACCCTGTTCATAAATTTTAGATACTGACTCAACCTCACTTTAGTATGGCTAACCCTGGTTACATTGGAGGTATGCGAATTCCAACCGCTCAAGATATTCCAAGATATCCTCCTCTAGGTACTAGACTTATCCTGTAGGGTTATCAGTTTTCAAAACAAGATCCTAACCAACGATTACCATTTATTGCAACCTTGGATTTACCAGACTTGTCTCGGCTGACAAATGATCCAATTTACTATTTTCCCTTTTGGCTGGCAATTCCCATCAAGTTGAACAGTGATATTACATAATTCAAGGGTATATCGGGAGAGGACCCTTCCAACCATGTCATGACGTATCATCTATGGTGTACATCCAATTCATTAATTGGTGATTCCATTCAATTAGGACTTCTTCAATGAACCTTAATTGTTTTAGCCACAAAATGGTACATCGAGTTACCATGAGATTCGTTTCATAATTTCAATGCCTTAGCTACTGATTTTTTGACCCATATTTAGTTACTAATTTGTTATGATACTGGTACTTAACTTTTATCCTCACTAAAAAAAACTTCCTCTACCTATATTTCCAATCAAATCCATGAATGGAGACTGAATCTCATTTGGTTAAATTTTTCATTCCATATCAGATCTTGGTTGAATGATTTACCAAGTCTTTACTTCCAAATATTATTGAAGGTGTTCCCAAATTAGGTTTTGTAACAAAAGAAGAACTTATTGCTAGTGCCCAATATCTAGACCTAGTTTAGTCTAGCACTTTGTGTGAAAAAATTCCATATTTTCCTCGCCCTGGTCAAATAACATCAACTCTTTTCGACTCTCACATTACAAATGTTGTGGTCGATTATGTTAGTACATCTAACATTAAAAAGAAGCATTCCAAATATAATACTCTGATTATAACTTTACCTAACTCACCTAAAGGAGACTCTTCTCCCGAAACTACTTCCGATATTAACGTTGTAGATTCTTCTACCAGTAAAAATAAATCAATTGGAGGTAAAAATAAGGTTAAGGGTAAAGCGAAACAGAACAATCCCTCGAAAGAGAAAACCGATAAAACTGAACCATATGACGAGATGAAGAAACCTCGTTATCCTTGTTTAATTTTTTATGAAGATCATTACACCAAGGAGTGCCCCCATCATGCCGAGGTAACTAAATTAGTCAAAGGTTCACACACCCCTATTTTTTTGAATGATCCATTTACTTCTCAAGATATTAATATGATCGTTCATAATGCTTCTTCTTCCATCTCATCAACAGATATCATGATGATGTCTTATCAAGTTATGCTTGCCACGAGATTTCAAGATTACGAATCTAACGAATCTGTAAATGGAAACGACAATGGTTCAACAAGTCAAGCTTCCACATCAATTCCTCCTCCTTCTTAATCATTAAAGATCGAGAAACCTAGTTCTGACATGGTGATTCAATTGCCTCCTAAAGATGTTCTTCGAAAATCAACTGTTAATCCACATGTGCGAGATGCTCAGAATTACAACATTGTTGAAGATCTAGCTATGTCACATTCATAAATTTCGACCCTTGAAGTGCTACAAACTTGTCCAGCACAAAGAAAATTACTTGTGTCGGCTATAGGAGCTATTGACCCTCGGGATTCTAATCTAATTATTTTTTATCTAGACAATTATGTACCTAGACTTCTGCATCAAATGGCATTCCAAATACCAATTTTTGTTAAGACCAAGATAGTTTTTCACACGGTAATTAACGAAGGAGTGTGTATGTTTATTATGTCTATTTTCTATTGGAAAGCCCTTATTTCTCCAACAATCAATCAATCCCACATGACTTTAAAAGCCTTCGATGGAAGAGGTTTCCGCTCATATGGGATTCTTAATGATCTACCTATAGAGATAGAAGGTAAAATCGTTGTAGTTGAAGTTGAGGTTATTGATGCTCAACTTGAATATAATCTTTTACTGGGATGAAGTTGGTCTTATGCCATGTCATTTTTAGCCTCATAATTTTTTTCAATGATAATGTTTCCCCACAAAGGGAGGATTGTCAACGTCGACCAACTATCTTAATATACTTCGGACCCTGCCTCTACAAGTAGCACCATTTTTTTGGAAAGTCGATTACTCCATATGAAGATGTTGGGGTAGGTTTTATCAAGATTCATATATGTTGGGAACTTTTTCTATGCCTGTACCAAATTTTCCTCATAATGTTTCCCATGTCAACATGATCAAATCAAGCACAATTTCATCGTTTGATCCTTGGATTTTGCCTTCAGAGTCTGAGTTGGCCACGTACGGAAATGATATGCCTTTAAGCCCCTTTGAATTGGATTATTAGATAGTTCAATCAATTTCTAACCCATCATCAACTAAAACTTATCAAATGAATGTGATCAGTGATGACTATTCTCATTTATCACGTTTTACACCAATATCATTTCCTGATCGTTACGATCAAACATTTCCAAATGACAAGAGCATTATGGAAATTATGACTTTGGATGAATTGCCATGGAATGATCATCATCATCGTTCATCCTTTCTACCTAAAATTGATAAAATTGAGAATGATTTTTCATCCATATTTTCGGCTGAAATTGTCGACAGTCCTCAATGTCCTATGTCGATCCTTCATTCAGATTCTAAAACAAATTTAGGAAACATATATTTAACAATACCCATTAAAATTTCAGTTAAACCTAGAATTAATGAAAATGGTCATATATGCGCTTCATGCTCTCTTGATGAAATCAACACGTATAAGGCCCTATTTCAGGAATTCCACGACATTTTTGCTAGATCCTGTGAGGAAATTATAGGAATCTATCCTAGTATTTTGATTCATGAAATTAAGACATACCTGGATGCTAAACCTGTCAGACAAGTATTACGTCTAGTTCATCTGCAGAAATTTGTTGCTATTAAGGCTGAGGTTGAAAATTTTCTCAGAGCAGGTTTTATTTACCTTGTTCCCTTAACTGATTAGGTATCCAATATTGTTCCAGTGAACAAAAAACAGGGGACTATTCGAGTATGTGTTGATTATAGGGACATAAATAACTATTTTCCAAAGGACAATTATCCTACCCCTTACATCGACCAAATTGTCAACGATTGTGCCAAAAACCAATTTTTTTTATTTATGGATGAATTTTTCGGATATAATCAGATAAACACACTCCCTACCATCAACCCAAAAATGCGTTCATTTTTCCATGGGGAACTTTATCCTATCACAAAATACCGTGTGGATTGAAGAACACTGGTGCCACTTTTCAAATGGACATGTCTTATGCATTTCAAGATATCAATCATATTGTGCAACCCTACTTGGATGACTTACTAGCTCATTCGTTGAGATGGCAATATCATCCTATGCATTTGAAATTTATCTTCATTCAATGTAGGCTTTAAAATATTCATTTGAATCCACATAATTGTGTATTTTGTGTATAGTTGGGAAGGTAATTTGGATTTTTAGTTTCAAAGGAAGGAATTCATGTCGATCCACTTAAGGTCGATGCTATTTTCAATCCACCTCCTCCTTCCAATCTTTTCCAACTCCAAAGTTTGAAAGGGAAAGAAATTTTTTTACGTAGATTTATTCCTAACTACACCGAGCTAACTAAAGGTTTTACTCGACTTTTTAAAAAGGGAATTTCACTAATTTGGGATGAACTTGCTGTAAAATATTTTGATGCACTAAAAAACACACTGACCCATACACCGTTACTGCATCCGCTTGATTATCATCGGTATTACTTTTTGTATTTAGCGGCTTCTCATGCCACCATAGGCATGGTGCTAGTTTAGGAAGATAAATATGATACTGAACATGTGATTTATTGTTTGATTAGGAATCTCATACCAACCAAAATAAAATATGCACATGTGGAGAAATTGGCCTTGGCAATAGTGCAATTTGTCCAATGTTTTCATCACTATATACTTTTACACAAAACAAATGTGATCTCTGAATGAAACCTTATGTTGTACATTATTACTAAACAATTTCTAAGGGGAAAATACTCTAAATGGATTTTTATCCTCTAAGAGTTTAATTTGGAATTCGAAATATCTAAATCTAAGAAATCAATGGTATTTGCCAAATTATTATGTGATTTTCCCTATATTGAATCTGAAATTGTGGTATAAGATAATCTTCCTAATGAATCCCTGTTTCTAATTAGTACTCTCGATCCTTGGTATGGATATATCATTATACATCTTCAAACTCAAACTTTTCAACTTGGATTTTCATGAACTGATCGTCGTGGAATTCGATACCAATCCCAGCAATATACTATTGTTAGAGATACCCTTTATCATCGTGGTGTTGATTTTGTCTTTTGAAACTGTGTTGAGAAGGCCTTAAATTACTGCCATTATGGAGCTTGTGGTGGTCACATGTCTGGGTTTGCAATTGTCCAAAAGATATTGCGGGCTGGCTATTTCTCTCCATCACTCTTTAAATATTGTATAATTGCGGTTAGGAAATTTCATAATTGTCAAATTTTCGATTGTGAGATGCGTTCTCCTCCAAATCCTCTTTACACAATCATAAATGTCGGTCCATTTGAAAAATTGGGAATTTATTTTGTTACATGTAACCCTCACTCGGTTGAGGGGCATGGGTATATTATTCTCGCAGTAGTTTATTTTACAAAATGGGTCGAGGCGATGATTACCTTCAAGGACGATGGTGAAAACACAACTATTTTCATATTCAATCGTGTAATTTCTAGGTTCAAAACACCCCAAGCCATCTTTATGAACCATGGTAGCCATTTTTGAAATTTTATTATGACCAAGATTTCTTCCCAGCTTGGCTTGCGCCATGACAACTCTACTCATTATTATCCGCAATCAAATGACCAGGTTGAAGTTGTGAACAAATTTTTGACGAACATGATCAAATGGATTGTTGGTATTCATAAAAAAAACTGGCATACCATGCTTTTTTCAGCCTTGTGGGCATATTGTACCTCTACGAAAACATCGGCTGGTTTTACTCCTTTCCAACTCGTTTACGGTTTGGAGGCATTTTTATCGATTGAATGTAAAATTTCTTCATTAAAACTAGTGATTGAGTTGTTACCAACTACCTCTACAGGGGAATAACATTTTTTAAACTTAGCACAACAATATGAAACTCGTCGTAACGTTGAACTAGCTATCGAGGCTCATAATAAACTTCTTAAGGCTCAATACGATCAAAACATTAATCCTCGCATTTATTTGGAAGGTGACCTATTCTTGGTGTATGATCAAACACATGATAAACTAGGCATTGGTAAATTCGAAGCAATGTGGCATGGTTATTACATTGTCAAATGTGTACTAGCTAAAGGAATTAGTTGATTATGACGGTGTCTCTTTAGAAGAGCCAAGAAATGGTCTCTAATTGAAGAGATATTATGTGTAATTCATATTGTGAATATTCTTTGTATATTACTTACATTTTTATGAGTGTGTGTTGTTGATTTACATTTTTTGTGATTTTCTACTACTTTTCTTGCTTATCTTAATTACTCTTTATTTTAATATGTCGAAGTTCCCTCAGACTTACATTGGCTTTGTTGATGATGCTAATCATAGTACTCAGAATTTATGTTCTGCAACTTGGATCATCTATTCACCCACTGATGAGTTAGTTTCTATTCATGGGATATGCCTCGGTCAAATAATGAACAACATAGCAGATTATAGTGCAGTCATTGAACTATTATTTGATGCCATCGCATTTGGCATTCGATGTTTGATCGTTAGGTTAGATTCAAAACTCATGGTATTACATTTTAAACGGTGTCTATACAGTTAGAATTCCATACATGTTAAGAATGTTTTTACAGGTCCATCTCTTGGAAAGGCAGTTTGATTATATCGAATATCGACACATTTCAAGAAATTTGAACACATTAGTTGATGCATTGGCCAATCAAGTGTTAAATAGATATTTGCAACATTTTTAAATAAAACAATATTTCATCCATAATGAAAAAGATACTCTGAGAATAAAAGTAGTAGTTCTCATTAGGTAAAATAGTTTGTGGCTCTATGGCCTTTATTATCTTAATATTTCAATACAAAAATAAAAATGTAGCCCTAAATTGCTGTCAACTATCCATGATGATGATCATGGTAACAAACTATAATGCAAGCCACTCAGTGCAACAGTTGCCTAATCAGTCGTGGAACCCCAACCACGCGCCTCTGGTACTGGAGAGGCAGGTCATCAGTCCCAGTCTCAGGGATATCTATAGTAAGCCTCTCCAATTTGTGCTTCAACTCGATCAAAGCCTCTGCTGCATCTAAATGTGGTACTAGAGCTACTACAGGCTAGTCTCCTCGTCTGTCAAATCGACATAGCTCTGATTTTCAAGCTAGTCTCACATATGCATTAGAATTTCAATAATTAGCTTTGGATGTTAATATATATATATATATATATAACATCAAAATGAGAAATTTTTACCCAAATTACCCCATTGCATTACAGTTGGGAGTGGTATATATGGATCGCACCTGTATTCCATCCCTGTATATGGGAAGTCCCCAATCATGAAAATATGGCTTCTCAGCCACACACAAAACTGAGGAGTATATCTCACAATCGAGCTGCCATTGCCACTATGGTGAGAAATTAACGAAACCCAGCGCAACATGTGTGGATATCTGGGTCATGTCTCATCAACACGAATTTGTTGTTGGATGAGTAGTGGAATCATCTCTAGTGAAAATAAAATAAGTATGGCACCATAAATGAAGTTCTTCAGTTTTCCCTCCTTTTCTCTAGTAGGTTGTCCTTTCATATTGACAACCACTCCTTCGCACCAGTTAAAATTGGTGGACTCAAAACACTTAACTGCAATCTACATCTGGGCCTTTGTGGCCACATGAAGTGCGGCATTACTGCACAATTTGGTGACTGTGAAAGCAATAGTCCTCAAATCAAGTTGTTGGATAGTTTTTATATCTATCCAACTATCCTTAAGCACTGAATTAGGGACACAATATCACCTCAATTATGAAGCAGTAGTTTCCCCACCTGGTCTCTTGAAAAATAAAGTAATGTCATGTCCTCTACGGGACATCCCAATCAAAAATTACATGTCATCGACATTAATGGTAAGGTGGTGATAACCTATGATAAAACATTGTTCCTAGATATCTCAGGCCCTCACTAACCATGTCATGAGCTCTAACTGAGCTTTCAATCCTGGAATGATCCGAAATTTATAGAGGCCAAAATTCTTTAGAGCTTGCAAAGTCATCGGGTTATCGACAGATTTTTCATCATGATTTTCATGTTCTCTCTCTCCCCATTCCAACATGGTTGCTTAAAGTATTGAAAATTGAAAAATTAGGAGTATTAGAACAAAGATTGAGAGATATTTGTGTCTTTTGATGTGTGTTATTTTATAGTTTTAAAATCCATCGGTGCCTTGTGCAAGTTTTTATTTACAAATAGAGTGCACTTGTGTGGTTTCTCAACAGAAAACCCACGCAAATCACATGTTTCGGTGTGTAAAAAATACCAGTGTTCGCGGTCGCGATGAGGAAAACTCATGCACACTCGTGGACAGATTTTTGAAAATACATCATCCCAAAAAATCAAACCAAATCTTAAAAGTGAATTTCAAATGGATGAAAAGGAAGATATGGAAGAGATCTATTAAGTGGAAAAGGTGGTTTGTCCATTGGTCTACTGGTTTTCCCGGAATCAACCTCTGAAGTTTCATGGTAAAAAATGAATCACTTTTTCAACTTTTATAGGTTTTTAGGTGAATAAAATATTATTTTTTATGTCTTAAACCTTTTAAAAATTCATTTTTTGTTGTTTTGGCCATAATTTTGAGTATTTATGATGATTTATCGAGTGTTATGTGCATAATACAGGTTGTGACGTAAAAATGGATCATTTTGACTGTAAGTAAACTTTTATCACTTTTTAGAACTCTTAAAAAATACGAAAAAAGTGAAACCATGGAGTTCTCCTTTAAGACCTTTTAAGACTCTCTAAACATGAAAATCTTGTGGAGTACTAGAATATTTGAACTCGTAAAAATAAATGAACAGTCGTCTATTCAGTATAATTTTACCCCTTTTATGGAATGAATTAGACTATTTACGAAAAAGTTATATGTTCACTAATCATGGTCAATAGAGTTTTATCTTGCATTATTTTATACTTTTTTGGCCTTGAGTGACTATATTTACAAAAAATAACATGTGGAATTTACTTACATTTTTCTTCTGACTCCCTAAAAATTAAAACCACTGAGTTTTAATTTCTCCAAGCTCGTTAAAAATTTACGTTGAAAGAACTAAATGAGTTTTCTTTTTGTGTCTTTTCAAACTCTTTAAATATGAAAATGACATTGAGTTAACCCTGCACTTGACTGGTTAAACCAAACAACGGAGGACTCATCTGAATGATGATATTACAGGTAAAGAAAACGTTATCCTCCTAAAGCTTAACAAAAATAAAGAGGTACTTGTCAGTAATGGTGGGGGGAAATTGGAAAAAGGTATTCATTTTTGCATTCTTATAAAGGAAGTAGGTCAATCTTGAACATGACACTCTATCACACTTGTGTCTGGGTTGTGTAATCCATTTGTCTTGCATTTAACAGAACCTCATTGAGAGTCTTCAGTTGGTTTTGGGTATTATCGTTAAGGGAAATGTTTCTAAGTCAATTCTTGTGTCGCCATGTGTTCAAGAGAAGTTCAACCTCAGTCCACATTCCTTTGCAAATATTATCCCTCATTCACGTCCATCATCCCTGAGTCAGTCCTTTCAAAATATTTTTCAAAAACTTGACATGAAGTTTTGTGTCATAGGCCCTCCTGCAACGGATAAATTCCTATAGAATTCAACTCATCATCTGGGAAGTTGATCTAGAAACCATTTTCAGTACCTTGAGGCCTACATTCCTTAATGGTAGGTTTCTCACCTTTGACAACAGGTTCTCATCATTGACCTTTGATCGAGAGATTCCATGAAGTGTTCAACTATAGATCACTTAATCACACTTCATAGATTGTACTGAAAGTACCCTGGGAGCCATTGTCATTATTGGTGGTTTCTCTACAACTTGTTAAAGATTCACTTCATTGACTAGTAATCAAATGGTTTCTTACATGTTAGAATTCAGCACATTTGTTCACATGATCATATTCGTACTACGGATCGAGAGATGGAGATAAACACCCGGGATATAGTTTCATCCATCCAAGCTGCGAGGATTTATGTATTCATGATTATGTAGACAGATTCATAACGTATGGTGGCATCCATACTGTGTCTACTATTGATATGATTCTAGGTTATTTATGTACTTGTTCATCGAGTTAGTCTTACTCTGAGTATGGGAATTCCTACCTTAGTGATGATTATATATATTTTCATCGTAATCCTTGGATGTTTTTCGCAAGTTTCCAACCATTGTCTCTGATCCAATCTTTGGCATGATAAGGCACTTCAATCTTTGAATGAATTTCTAGACTTCTCACTTTAGGGGAAATCTATTACACGTCATTTTTTCACCATGACATTTTACGGTTAAAATGGATATTTTTCCATCCATACCTATGTTTCAATGCACTCCCTTGCAAGTCAAACATTTATATTTCATATCATGAATTTTGGGTAAAATGGCCCTTTAACTTGTTTAGCATGACTTGCGCACTTTTCGTATTCAATTTCTGCACATGCGTAGTTTATTCCATTGAAACCCACGTAGAAATGTGCTTTGTTCTCCACTACAGACTGGGCACATGACTCAATGAAAAGTAAAAATAAAAATTAAGTTCTAGAATCCTTGTTGGGCGAATATATCCCAACTAGAAGCTTCTTGGTCATACCTATTCAAGCCAAACCCCTCTGAACATGGAGCTAATTCCCTTGGATCAAGGAACCCTAATCCCACTATTAATGGACCTCATCCCTCTTTCATGGATATGAAACCTCCTCCATTTTTTCTATAAATTGAGTAGATCTTAGAGGGGTAGGGGGGTTCAAAAAAGGTAGTCTTATGTTGGTAATTTTGGATTGGGAATCTCATCATCCAAGGAGAAGGATTAGAGGAATTTTGGAGGAACCTTCACGACGTCAAGGAAAGGTTGTAAGGATATTATTTTATCTCTAAATTAATACATTTGAATACTTTTTCTCATTATTTTATCTTATTGGAATTATGAATTGATTATACTCTTTATATATTCAGTAAGGTAATCTCAATTTATAATCTCCTTGATCATTAGATTGAGATTGTTTTAGATCATTATATTGCATATGCCTTTGATCTCTTGTATACTTGTGCTTGTAGGTTTCATCAAAGCATTAAGGAACTACAATAGGACAGATGAGGGATCTTCATCAAGAATTTCGCAAAGAGATAAGAGCACCACTCCACTTAGGCTAGTTTTAATGATTTAAACAAAGTTAGCTTATGGAAAGAGCTATTATTATGTCTATTTGTTTCTAGTTTTCCTTTAGGATTCTAGGGAGATCACTTATGCCTGTAGAAGACATTTTTTCGTATAACAGGGCAGCCTAAGGCCTCCATCCTTGTGAAGGGTTTCCCGAATGAGGAGGTTGAGAATGATGTGTTTGGAAGGGTGGATTGACAGGCTGAGGAGGAAACTGAGGAGGATATAACCAAGGGGTAAGCATGGACCAAGGTGAGTTGTTTATAGGATACCAAGGCTGAAAAGGTGCACTCTAATTTGGATTTAAAGGAGGGTAGTGCACACCTTTCATGCCTTATGACTTTCTTTGATTGGAAAAAAAAAGTTGTTCCAAGCCACCCTTTACCCCTTGATATACAACCTTCAGACCTACAAGAGAGGGGAATTTTTTAGTAGCATGGTTCTCCTCAAAAACATAGCATATTTTTATTACATTCAGTGGGCACTCATTTCTAGGTTGCCTCTTGGTGCATCTAAGAAAAAGATAGCTAGTTCCATTTCTTCCTCCTCTTGTTTATTCTTAATCTTCATTGTGTCCATTTTTAATGAAAAGGTATGCAACCCCCGAATGTGGGTGTTAGACGGCATGACAAAGGCATGTGAGGAGACAGATGGCTCCCATAAGCGAGCCACCTACCTCACCTCCTCCCTCCCCCTCCATGTCTTAATGCCGAAGCGTGTGAGGAGTACAGTACTAGTTTGTAAAATCATCGGTAGGCTAATGGTAATGTCGACAGTTAATGAGATGTAGGAGTGGCATCACACAGAGCACATAGATGAGGTCATCTACCACAAGACGCATGAGCACTAAGCTTCCCTCCTCACGAGGCTTAACCTTCAAGTCACCTTCAACCAGGAGGATCATCCCATTGTGTTGAGCATGATGGTGAGCTTCCATAGCAGGGTCTCCTGCAGTGAGGTCTGGAAGAGGAGGATGCATTTGTCTCTTTCCAACATCCTGCTAGCCCTCATGCTGAGGTGAAAAATGAGATGTATGTGTTGGGGATGCTTGGGGTTGTAGGTTCTCGATGATGATGATGAGGTCCCTGAAAGGAGGGAAGCTTTCGGCTACATGCCCGACATACCTGTACACATAAAATGTCAAGTTGATGCACTGGAGTTGGAATCCCTGACCGGTGCTGCGAATTCCCGAAGTACCTTGGCGAAGCACTACTGGCTCATGAAGAATTTTGTTGTTGCCTCTCTAGTTCAACGACAACTCTCAGTGGATAGGCTCAACCACCAAATTACCCAAGGCAACCATGCATTGGAAAAATATTGTGAGGCTATGGACCTCATCTTCTATGACCGTGAACTTTGATTTCAGGTGGGAGGGCAGTAAGCAGCGGACATCTTCCACCCCCTGCCTTTCGTCGGCCTCAATCCTTGGATTCCTTTAGTGCCAATGAGGCCCAAGCCCAGGATAACCAGACTGGGGACAAGAGTGCATGCCAATAGGTCCAAGAAAGATGCATGCCTCCACCTCTTTTGTGGGTAGGCTAGTAGAGGAAGACGACGACAAGGTTGAAAAGGGAATGGAAGAAGGAAGGGTGGAAACTATGCTCGAGAGCGGTGGTGCTCCCTCCAGCAGCAAAATGGAGCACAAATAAAGTCTGGATGGTCTTCATGCAGGGCGGGTGGCTGGGTACATGGTAAAACACAAGGAATCTGAGTGTACTCCCTCCAACCCCTATTCCTTTTGGATTCTGGAGGAATTACCTCCCTAATTTTTTATGCTTTCTAGTGTCTATTTGTCAAGCTAACAGAATCTCAAGTCTATTTTTTCTCTATTAAACAAGACTCTTTATCTATTTTTTTGGTTTTTCACTATGTTTTTTAACATGTTTCAACTGGTGGGTTGGTTTCCCTCTGTTGGGCAGCCCACCTGCACCATCCAAACCTTGATTTTGATTACGTCAAGGGTAAACAGTTGTTGGCACCCTAATTTCTCTGGTTACCTAGCCTGTAATATATTTTTTGTATAGTAATAGAATAGCTGTAACTTTAAAAAAAAAAGGAAAAGGTATGCAACATTTCACTCTTGAAATTTTTTAACATGTTCCCTATTTCATGTTTGATAGCTAAGGTAGAGGGAGAATAATTTACCAGGCCTTGACTAGACCTACCTCTCGTCCTTGCAACCCTATAATGATTCTTAAATATTTTCTTGATGTCATCATAATTTAGCTGGTAAATTTCTCCACCAGATTACATTTTAAGTTTCTCTAACAAGTCCTCTCTAATCCCTCAGAGAAGTACAAGTTTCAATGATTCTGGGTCAACAGTGCAGTTAGCTCTTCTATAGTTGAGTTGAAACATTTATTCATAGTCCTCTAAGGATTCATCTAGTTCAAGGGTCATCCTAAATATCTCCTATTTTGTTTCCCTTGATCTACAATAATCCATGTATTTATAATTGGAAACTTGTTGTATTTGAGCCCAAGTGGTGATGTCACCTCCTTCCAAGCTCATGAACCAGCGTAAGGCTACATCCTTGAGAGTAGATGGAAACAAATTTAGCTTATGCTCATCAAAGGTGTAATCATAGGTTCTACAAACCACAACAAACTCAAAAATTAATGTATCAAGGTCTTCATAAGCTAGCACATGGAAGTGTGGGAGAGAAGTGTGGCCCATGTTCTTCATTTTGGCTTCCCCATTGGTTTCTTTGATAGGAAATATCTCAGTCTACCTATTTTCAGCCATATTTTGGGTAATTGATGTAGGCTCTTCCTCCCCTATGGGTTCTTAAAATATCTTTGGCTACTCATTGAAAGGGTTATCCAATTCCTTTGTGGTTGGAGTAGGAGGTCCAAAGTCACCAAAGAAGAGTGATAGTTGACTACTTTTATGAGTGGGGATTTTGGGCAGAAATTTCCCTAGGTTATTCCTAACCCTACGAGGCATGAAATAAGTGTGTTATTTTTTTGTTTTTTTCTCTCTTTCTTGGATATTTCTAGACAAACAAAAACTGATGCAAATATTTTTATTTTTTTTCAGGAATTAAAATGAAAAGAGAAAGCAACTTAAAGCATAATCAACACCTACTTTGACATCTCCCTAGCAATGACACCAAAAAGTGATGAGTCCCAGTATTGCAACAAGAATTTTGCAACTCCCATGGCTACCAACTTTAATTTATCAATCTGATATTTGTACAAACTTAAGAGGTGATAGTGTTGTATGCACAGTAAGCTAAGTTATACTCAATTTTCTCTAAGGCAGTAAATCAAACCAAGGTATACATAGACCATTTTGAAAATTGAATCTTGGTTTTGAAAGAAAGAAAATTCTAATATACTTGCAAGAAATGTAAATTTTTCATAAAATGAAATTATATTATACTTGCAAGAAATGTAAATGTTGCACAATTGGAAATGTTAATATACTTGCAAGAAATGTAACTGTTTGGAATGGAAACCCTAAATTATTGTAGAAAATTAATGATTAATAAATAGCCCTAATATAGTTGCCTAAAGTAAATAACATGAAAGAAATTATAAACTACTACATCCAAATTATATTCTATGCCAATGACAAAACTCAATAAAGTCTTTTAAGAAATGACAATGTAATCTATCCCTGTCCTATTAAATTCATGCATTCAATCACTAACCCTAATTGAAGAAATGAATTGTTGGGATGAAAAAAAAGGACCTAACTGGTCTTTGATCTTCCTCAAGATTGGTTTCAAGGCCTAGGAGATATTATTAAGGGATAAGAGGTAAAAATTAAGCTTAAAGGACAATTTTGGTGAACTTTTAAGGGTTTATGTGTGATGCTGCAATATTGCTACAAGATTTCCCTATTTTGCTATAGGATTGAATCTGAGAGAATTCCAGGGGCTTAGTATGTGATCTGAAGGTAATGAAGGATGGTGGAAGGTGGGAGAAGGACGTGGGAGATTTTTTCAAGCTAAGTACTCCTTGAGATCCCATCTTGCACAAGGAGGGAATGTAAACAATGACCTCTAACAAATTTGTCCTGAGCTTCCTGTATGCAGACCGCTTGAAAAAGTTGTTGAAGATGAAAGGAGGGTACTAGTGGTAGGGTTAAAAGTGAAAATTATATTTCTCTTCCCTACAAACCAATAGTATGACTTTCACACCACAAAGGCTACCCAACTTTCAAAACATCCAGAGCATGCTAACAATACTAAGTGCATAAAATCAAACTAGAAAGGAAAAGGATGAGTTGAATTTTATTCAAGATCTAACTATTGCATCAAAGTAAACCTATCGTTTTTTGTTTTACAATACAAATCCTACAACCAAACTTTCCAAGAGATATGACTGAAAAATCTACAAAAGCAACACTTTATATAAACAAAGCTTGCAAGAAAATAAATACTACTAAACTAAGTACATAAAAGAAAGATGCATAGTAAAAATGTACAAAGGAGAGAGAATAAAGTGCTTGGGTTGGAACCTAACCCAAGGGTACTCATCCCTCTAGAACATGCTCAGACTGAAGGAAAACAAATGCTTCTCATTGATCTCAAAAAGTGATCAAGTACATGATATGGAAATGAAAATGACAATTAGAAGCTCCTAACTCTAGCAGTCACTATGAGCCTCTAAAACTTCAAATCCTACTAAGTTCTTGGGGTCCTTTATTTATACAAAATGAGTGAGCGGGTAGCCTCCTTGGAGGGAGGGTTTCTTCCCTCCAAAATCCCTACAAAATTAGATCTTATCCTCTGAAATCCTCACAACCATTGAGTGTAGTAACTGTGCAATAGTCAGTCAAGTTGGTTGGAGAGTTAATGCAGGGAATGAGCTTCCTACATTTCCTCCAGTTGTTATCCAACGTACTTCTACACAATAAATATATGTTTTCTTGCACATTAATCATATTAGGCCACAACATTCCTTAATCTCCCTAATAAACACATTATAGTCAAAAAAGGTGTTATCAAATGTAAAGAGAGAGCTAAATGTATGTTGAAGGATGGTCGAATGGGCCTTGATTTATGCCTATTAATGAGGCCCATCACCAAACTTGGATTTAATTCCCTAAAAACATGAAGTCATAAGTTCAAAAAATGTATGTAACCACAAGTTCTATAAAATCTCATAATTTAAGATAATGTAAGTAACTACAAATCATATAATATGTTATTGTAAGAGATAAGGAAAATTTGCTCAAAAGATGTATATTGATATCTTCTTAAGACAAATATACATGTCTAGAAAGTGAAATACTATAATAAAACTATTAAACCAAAATTCAAAATGCATTTCAAGCTATATATTTGTCCATTTAAGTTGTCTCTAACACAATTTATCTCATAATTCATAATTTGAGAAAACACTTGTAATCATAAGTCATACAATATATTAGTGTAAGCAATAAGAAAATGTTGCGTAAAATATGTATGGCTATCTTCGTAGTATCCAAATCCCGACAAAAATTGTAAAAGTCAAATATACATGTATTTTCATATGGAATATTATAAATAACAAAGGAAACACATTCATTCTTGAGGTTGCAAAAAATATCCTTCAATACATTTTAAAACAAAAAATCATCACTAATATCCTTGTAAAACACAAGTCATGACCAACCTCCTTGATTTTACTATATAAGTTATAGATAGTAAAATGTTAAATCATTATTTATTCAAGTAAAATCAATGACATATTAAATTATTAACATAAATATATTATTATATCTATTAAAACTATAAATTTTCATATTTATTTTTCACATTATTTATTTAGAAACCTTAAAAATAATATATCTATATTACCTAATTTTATTAAATTTGTTCAAGTGGAAATCTAATTAGAAACAACATTGTTTGTTCAACTAAAATTAACTCAATAAAACATTATAATAAAAATATAAAACCCAAAGTTAAAATGCATTTCTCATTATAATATATTGGACCATTTCAATGATATCTCTAGTTATAAATCATTTTTCCTGACTAAAAAATACATAAAGTTCATATAAATATTTTCTCCAACTAGTAAGGCATTCAAAAATAACTTTGTGAAATTTCATAACCTCTATGATGCCATTTTGAGATTTCCTAATTTACGATTTAAAGGATTCACACATAAAAAAATATATAATGTTAATGCATTGAAATTTTTAAGAAAACAATTATGTACATAACTTTTATATCATGGATTTTAAACGTCATACATTGGTATACATGGTGACTCATGGCCCGCTTGGTTGGGCACTTGGCATATTTTTTAGTATCTCTATCATAGGGACAATGGATGGTGGTAGCGATATTGTCTTCTAGGGACAATTATTTCATGTTTTTTGTTGTTTGATATCTTGTGCAGGTAACCAAGTGCTGGTGACAGTGAGGATCTGGCTACGAAGCGCAAAGGATCAGGGGATTCAAGCGAGGAACAACATCAAATCGAGGTAGGTGATCTATTCATTATCTATGTCCATTTTCAATCTAGGAAAGTAGGCTTAAGATTGTTCCTTGTTGTTACTAAACCCATCCTAGGGCTAGAGGGATCGTCTCTGTCCATAGAGTGGATTTTCCTGCATAAAAAATTGGCAACTTCGTTGGGGAGTGCTTCCTTTTAAGTCTTCTATTTTTTATTTTTTGTTTTTTGTTTTGTCATGAATTTTCATCGAGTGTCCATCTCCTTGTCTCTGTAGCTTCTGTAACTGCTTACAGACATTTATCTCTCTGTTGAAGTGATAATCCTGGTGCTAGTTTAGCAAACCCTTTTATTTTCAAGTCTTCTCCTCGATCAGTGCTAGTATTTCTCTGGCAGTCGTGCCGATCGACGCTAAATGAATTTTCACAATAGTGCTTTTTCTTTTCCAGCGCGGGTTGCAACTTAACAGCCACGCCGATTTCTGTGTATAACTTTTTAGGGTTTCCTTCAATTGGTCAGCCAGTGGGTCTTATCCTTCTGAGTTTTCTTTGTTGTTTGAATAGCTCTTGTTTGTAATATCTCGAAATGGAAATCAGCAGCTTTTCACCACTGAATCAATCCTTTTGTCGGAAATATGAACAAGGCTATTTCAGAGATGGACTGAGAGGGATTTTACCAGTTGTTTCACCTCTAAAGAGAGGGTGAAAACCAGAGGCTTCCTGGACCTTTCTCAGACTCTGCCTATAGCTATGCAAATATTTCTTCTGCAGGAAGGTCTTGCTCAAAAGAGATGAGCTACAGCAACACCTGAACTTCAATAATGAACAGCAGTGAAATAATACATCATATTGCATAAGAAGAGTGCATGGTTGATATATAAGTAGCAACAACAAATAATATACAAATCTTGAGGAATAAACCTCTCAAGATAGCCTCAATCTAGAATATGCATGAAAACTCAAGACTACACTGCTACAAGTTGTTGCCCTAGCCATGACTATGCAGTTACATGAGGAGATTGCAACACATAATATGAAATATGAAGATATATCATTATAAGCTCAATAAATTAGGGGGAGAAAGCTCTAAACCCATGAAAATAACTGACTAACAATCCTTAGAAGGATTGGTTGCAATACATGTACAAGATGATAAAATAAAAAAATGTCAGAGTTGCAGTGTAGTTGCTACAACTCAATAATAATAAATGAATGGAGAAGGGGAAAGATGCTGCAAATAATATGAAGACCTCCTCCAATGATCTTCTAAGTGAAAGGCTGCCCCTTTCACTAAAGATTACACTCTTTGATTCCCCAGGTGAATCCTCCTACAATTTCCCTCTGAAAATAACGTTGTAAGAGGGAGTGACTATGCTGGGGCTGAGATGAAACACTTGGCCCTATGCAAAAATCTGAAATAAAGCTTTGGAAATGTCTTTTGCTGATTTCTTAGAGAAATAAGGACTTCTCCTCTTCGAAACTAGCTCAGGAAATGGTGGGATGATGATCCCTCACTGCTACCTCCAGCAACTCCAATGAATCTGCCCAATAGAAACGTTGTAGCTGAAAGAGATGGCTTTGGCCTCAAGCTTGGATGTGAGGAAGATGAATAAAAACTCCTCCAAGGCTTCCCAATGAAAAAGAGAAGACTTCTAAACAGAAATCTCCCTTGTGCTAAGTAGCACAAGCTATCTCAGTTGAAGAACTGAAGAGAGCTGCAAAATCAAATTCTCAAGCATGAAATGAACAATGGCTCTCCTTCACCTTTTTATGCAAGGAATGCTTCCTTGCCATGGACCCCACCCATTATGGTTTCTCTCATCCTCTATTTTCCCTCCATTCAAAACTGCGCAGTCTTCTTGTGCAAGCTTCCCCTCTTTGGCACGTTGTTGACTTGGTCAACCATGGCCTAGTCTTCTTCCTTTTGGCTCTTTTCACACTAGGGAATGTCAAATTAGCCACTTAAGTGACTCTTTGCACCTTAGGAGAGTTTATTTTTCTGCTACATGGGGCTCCCTTACCCATTTTATTCCTTTTATTAAAATAAAAGCAAAATTAATGTTCCAAATACTTTATTGAAAATTTTGGAACATTACAGTCCTCCCCTCCCAAAACTTGCTTGTCCTCAAGAAAGATCAAGGATGAAATGAAAAAGATCCTCCACTCAAGGCATGGAGTCTGAAATATGCTCATGTAGATCCTCCATCCCCAAGCAATCAACCACGCAAAATGAGTCACCCTCCAACTAGGCAACTCCTGAAAGTACTCCTCCACCTTGTGCTCCTGAGAAATAGGTGGGCTGAATTTCTGAACTTGGTAAGCTTTATAGCCTACCCCACGCTGTCCTCTTCTCCACTTATGATGAATGTGGAGTGAAAGCTAAACTTGGGCTGCAATGGTGTTGCCTTCAAGAGGCAATATGAAGTCTAGATCCTCAAGGACCTCTCCTCCAACATTGCAAATCAAGCTGGCCCAAATCATCTCATATGTGATGAGTTGGAATTCATCATCATATGGCATCCAAAAAATCATATTTTTCACCTCATGGGAAAACAAATTGCTGAACATGGTGACCATATCATCTCCCATACTCCCCTTGGAGCATGTGCTGCAAAAAGAGTGGAGGTCTTCTCTCCCAAAGGGAACATCCACCCAATGAGTCTCTCCCTCCTCATGATACATATGGGGCTGCTGCTAATATATGGCTGAAACATAATGGTCTTCAAAAGAGACCCAAGCCACCCCATCAAACATATAAACCATGAAGTTCCTTCTCCAAATATCTCCTCCCGCATGAAGGAAAGAGGTGAAGCTTGGAAATCATGGGCTGCCCATTGTTTCTCCTGAAACATACAATATGCAAAGTAGGGAGAATCACACTCCCAATGGGCATCTTCAATTCATTTCCCCCCTTCAAAACAGTGCTTCCTCTGAGCAGCGTTCCACTAGCAAAATATGGAAGCATAAAATTATGAGAGCAGGGAGGTGAAATATAGTTCCATGAATGGAACTAGCGCAAGGCATCATTGGCCTGCCTCAATACATGATGCAACAAGTGTCTTTGCAGCCACTTTTTTTCCGCCACATTCATCCTGCAAGATGTGACCATGAAAACATACTTTGGTGCCAAATGTGCACACCAAAAACCACGTGGCTTCCCCCCAAAATCCACCAATAAGATGGCCATCATTCTTTCTGCAATAGACCATAAGTATAACCAGACATAATGTGCAATAAGGAAAGATCTTCCTTGATATAACATGCTGATCATAAAGGTAAGAGAGTGTAAAACATAAAGCAAATGGTTACCTCCCTCATCATGTACTTTGGCCTTTGAGCTGAAATGGCTCAAGTGAAAAGTCCCCCTTACTGCAACATAGTAGGGGAGTCGTTGTGCCAACCCTCTTTTCATCTCTTGGGCTATGCATCTGTCCAAATGATGATATACCTCCATTAGGATGCCCTCCCAAGTGGACTCCTCCATCAGTAGATAGTATGCATTAGAATTCCTGGAAGAAGAATCCAAATTTGTTGCATGTAGGTGTCTCCTCTTGTGCTTATGATCCCAAGCCAAGAAGATCAAAACATAGCAAGGGATGCTGCCATCCATTAATTCCACATCCTCATCTCCTACATGCCTCCAAAATGCATCACTTGTGAAGTGGTTTGAAGAACACTCCAACAAGTAATTCAAGCTCTCAAGTGATAGCGATGCTGGCCTCTGGAGTAGGGCCACTGTCATCTCAAAGCTCCCCTCTTTGACATGAATCTTGCCAAAGACTCCTCCCATCATGTTGCTGCAAATGTATAGCCCCTCCCATGAAGAAGGTGTTGCATGTACATCTAATGTCAAAGATAAATCCCCTTTCACTATGCTAGTGCCTCCTCTTTCTCCTACAACAACATACAACTTGAGCAACAAAATTGTTTGTTGCCCCCTCATACTTCCACCACACCAGACATGAAATGGGAATATGATGAATGGTAAAAAGAGTGCCATCCCATCATAATGCACCCATGCTCCTTTCTTCTCCATGGTGTAATTATCCTGCCATCTCCTCCTCCCTTTCAAATCCAATGAAAAGGAATGGGTCACATGTTGGCCAAACTCCCTCAAGAGAAACCAACGCAGCATGGCTTCTTGTTGCCCTATATCATAGATATGCAAGAGGCTCACCATCCTCTTGCCTCCCATCCACATCCACTCAGATCCTAGTGGATGCTTCCCATCATTCTGCAACTTGGCACCTCCCCAATAAGAGCTGCCATCATCCCAAAATAGATTATCACCTTTGAATTTCATGGGACATTGAAATGCAATCCTATCTATGGTCCATTTCTCAAAACCTAACCTCAGATGTGGTACATAACTCATCAATGTTGCATGAGGATGATAATGGTTTCTTCCTCCCTTGATCAATTCAAGGTGGCACAGCACTGTTGAAGTCTCCTTCTCAAGACAATCAACATGCAATAGTATGCAATCTCTTATAGAATGTGTTGAATCATCATAAAATGGAAACTCATGCATACCTTTGCAAATTTTGGGAGAGTCTTGTGTGGCTGCAAGAATCTCTTCCTCAACTGTGTTGGTTGCCTCAATTGTTGAAGATGGAGGCTGCTCCTCCATGATTGTGATAGCGCAGGCATTTGCCTTTTCTGCTGGTGGTGAGAGCTCCTCTCTCCTTTGGCCGAATAATCTGATCAATATATGAGAAAAATCAGCAAGAGTGGAAACCCTTGCATGCCTCCCATAGTTGAACCACCAAGCCTTTGCTTCTCCCTCAAGGTGAAGTGCTGCAATTGCTATAGCCTCTTTGTCTACCACAGGATGTAGTAGGAAGAAAGCCTCTAGCTTCTTCACCCAAGACTTTGCTGCACATGTGAGTGACCCATCAAATGTAGATAATAGAAATCTATTGCCTTTCATCATCCCATGACTGTAGGGTCTTCTTTCCTCCTTCTGCTGAATATAATGAGGGAAAGATAGAGTCTCTTGGAAGACTCTAGGATTTTTTCTGTATTCAGCAAGGTACCCACTTAGAACTTCGAATTCCAAGTGATCTTCATGCTTCTGCTCTTCTTCTTTGTGAGAATAGGAAGTGCATGGTCCTTCCTCTTCTCCTTTTTTTGTCTCCTCAACCTCCTTGGAGAGGTTGTTGCTGGATCTGAAAATTGACGAGATTAATCTCATCCTCCGCATCATCTTGACCTCTTCTTCTCTGAAATTCGAACTTCACAGGCTGAGCCAAGTTCAAAGCTCTGATACCACTGTAATATCCTGAAATGGAAATCATCAGCTTTTGCACCACTGAATCAATCCTTTTGTGGGAAATATGAACAAGGCTATTTCACAGATGGACTGAGAGGGCTTTTACCAATTTTTTCACCTCTAAAGAGAGGGTGATAACTGGAGGCTTCCTAGCCCTTTCTCAGACTCTACCTATAGCTATGCAAATATTTCTTCCACAGGAAGGTCTTGCTCAAAAGAGATGAGCTACAACAACACCTGAACTTCAATAATGAACAGCAGTGAAATAATACATCATATTGCATAAGAAGAGTGCATGGCCGATATATAAGTAGCAACAGAAAATAATATACAAATCTTGAGGAAGAAACCTCTCAAGATAGCCTCAATCTAGAATATGCATGAAAACTCAAGACTACACTGCTACAAGTTGCTGCCCTAGCCATGACTGCGGAGTTACATGAGGAGATTGCAACACATAATATGAAATATGAAGATATATCATTATAAGCTCAAGAAATGAGGGGGAGAAAGCTCTAAACCCCTGAAAATAATTGACTAACAATCCTTAGAAGGATTGGCTGCAATACATGTACAAGATGATAAAATACAATAATTCCGGAGTTTCAGTGTAGCTGCTGCAACTCAATAATAATACATGAATGGAGAAGGGGAAAGATGCTGCAAACAATGTGAAGACCTCATCCAATGATCTTCTAAGTGAAAGGATGCCCCTTTCACTGAAGATTACACTCTCTGATTCCCCGGGTGAATCCTCCTACAATTTCCCTCTGAAAATAACGCTGTAAGAGGGAGTGACTGCGCTGGGGCTGAGATGAAACACTTGGCCCTATGCCAAAATCTGCAATAAAGCTCCGGAAATTTCCTTTGCTGATTTCCTAGAGAAAGAAGGACTCCTCCTCTTCAAAACTCGCTCAGGAAATGATGGGATGATGATCCCTCACTGCTCCCTCCAGCAACTCCAATGAATCTGCCCAATAGAAACGTTGTAGCTGAAAGAGATGGCTTTGGCCTCAAGCCTGGATGTGAGGGAGATGAATAAAAGCTCCTCCAAGGCTTCCCAATGAAGGAGAGAAGACTTCTAAACAGAAATCTCCCTTGTGCTAAGCAGCACAAGCTATCTCAGTTGAACAATCGAATTCTCAAGCATG
This sequence comes from Pinus albicaulis, assembly GCA_034641835.2. NCBI lineage: Eukaryota > Viridiplantae > Streptophyta > Pinopsida > Pinales > Pinaceae > Pinus > Pinus albicaulis. The sequence continues at coordinate 996,748,615 of CM076569.1, read as the reverse complement.
AAATGAACAATGGCTCTCCTTCACCTTTTTATGCAAGGAATGCTTCCTTTCCATGGACCCCACCCATTAGGGTTTCTCTCATCCTCTATTTTCCCTCCATTCAAAACTGCGTAGTCTTCTTGTGCAAGCTTCCCCTCTTTGGCACGTTGTTGACTTGGTCAACCATGGCCTAGTCTTCTTCCTTTTGGCTCTTTTCACACTAGGGAATGTCAAATTAGCCACTTAAGTGACTCTTTGCACCTTAGGAGAGTTATTTTGCTGCTACATGGGCTCCCTTACCCATTTTATTGCTTTTATTAAAATCAAAGAAAAATTAATGTTCCAAATGCTTTATTGAAAAATTTGGAACATTACATTGTTCTTCTCTATTCAGTGACATTTTTTATTCAAGTTTCACGTCTTTGGTTTTCTCTTTTTCAAAGCTAGTGCATCCTTGTCATCGTAGGGTTCCTAGGTGTTTTCGAGTCATCTGATCAGTTTCTTTCTTTGTTGATTTCTAGACTTCTTATTGAATAAAGTCTTGTCATATCTTTCAGGATTTTTGTTTGATTGAGTTTGTCTTTCGATTAGTTCTCGTGAGTAGAATTTTCAAGTGTCAACCTTGAGTGCATTTCATTTTCTTTTCGCTATCAAGCATAGATCACAATTTCTTACTTTCAACTAAAGTTTGTTTTATTTGAGTGATTTATCAGTGTAGAAATTAAGAGTGTCTTGTTTTGAGGAAATTGGTTTGGTTCTCTCTTTGATTTTAGAATATTTTCCTCTTGTATCCTTTGTGAGAGATTTCATTAGTACTCAAAGCATTGTTTTTTATTTGCACTCTACATTCTGAGTTTTGTTTCGCTTTAATATTGTGCACTCAAAGAGAAAATTGAAAGCCATTCCATGCATTTGTTTTGTTTTCTGAGTTGATTTCATTAGTTTCCTTCTCCTTAATTAACATAGTTTTCATCGAAATGATTTTTTTCTTCTCTCATTCAACTGCATCATAGGGATTCAGGTGACATTGGTAGGACTTTAAAACCGAGACCTAATTCAAGATCAACCTTAAAATTTATTCAATAAACCTAAGGAGCATTTGGAACGTAACGAATCACATTTTGAGGTCTAGGCTAGAGATGTGTTCTGACGTCATTAAGGGTAGGAGTTGTCGCTAACATTCTGCGTTAAAAACCATGGGTGATATCTTGTCCCGCATATGGAATTATATTGATGTATGAAATTATATTTTTGGACGCTCTCATCAAACGGTTACGCATCAGACAACACTACCATGGATTCGGACTCCCATGTACCGTCGCGTATATTTTGGGAGACACCATTAGGCTGCAAACCTGTCATAGGTAACTGATTCAGTTGCCTTGTAGGCGTGATACACCGAACACAGAATTCAGGGAGATTGGTTGTAATACATTAAGTCCTTGGTCATTTCTCTTTAATTTGATCACCAAGTTGTATATTGCAGTTTACAGGTACCTGGTAATCATTTTTCCTAGCTTACCCATTTTTTATTATTTCATTTTTTTTTCTAAAATTAATTACCCACGAGCACATGGCTTACCTATTATAACATTTATAGGCCACATCATGAGTAACTCCTTGTAAATATAGTGTTTAAAGCCTTGAATTAATCATCTTTTTCCTCTTCTTATTTTTGAGATAAGATCATCGTGGATGAATCATCAAGTTCAGTTTCATCTGCGTCATCCTTTTCTAAAGAGACATTGTCGCATGTCTCTTCTAACTCTTTGTCTTCGACTAGGACTCAAACTGATGAGTTTTCCCTCATTCTTAGTATCCAACCTCTTTCCACTCGATCTCCTCCTACGCCACCTACCCTTTGAATCCGTTATTTGATCCCATTGAAATCTCCCCTGAACAACCATATAGTCCATACGATACACCTGGTGTACCGTTCGTGCATTCACCGCGTCCAAATTGGACCGTTTCCCATCAGTTATTCTCGATTTCTTCTGAAGGAGAGGTTTCATATCCCCTAGAGGTTTCAAGCACCATCAGTGGCGTAGATGAGTCTTTTCTTGAGGGACCTCAATTCCCTCTTGAGGGTTTTCCCTATGTGGAGACCTCTCATCCTTCCACCTAGTCGTATATTCCATGTGGTTACACCTCATTAGGACCCCTGGTCTCGAGTATGTTGAGTGCCACACCTGTGCATTACAATACTATTTGGCAAAATATTGGGGTATCTTCCGCTCGTCCAAATTTTTCCAACGTGTCTATTTCCATCCCTGCTCAACCATAATTACGCCTACTCCCGCAAAACCAATTGTTTGCATAGGTGTTTCAACAACTCCTGTTAGTGTTCCTACGTCGATTCCATCTACTTTGATTTCTGGTGGGGGTCCTACCCTATCGAATGTTTCTGAATCCTCCGTTGGACCATCTGTGAGTGGAAATCAAGCTCACATATCAGGTTCCTCCCAAGTTGTTTGTAGCATTCCTATGTCTGTTGGATCATCTGGTCCAACAGGGTTAACATATGATCAGTATCAGAAATTTTTGCAAAGTCTGAACCAGCAGCCTTACATCCCATATGGTTCCCAAAAATTACAAACCCAGTCAATAAATCCGCAAGGATTTTAAGGGAAGTCTGGAATTCAGTCAAGGGGTTATACTTTTCAGCAGGGTCCTATCTATGGTCAAAATTGACCTTATGGGCAGTAAATACAACCTTACGTACAATAGGAAATACCTTATGTACAAACTAGTCAACCTTTTGCTCATCAAGGTCATTTTTCCTATTTTTAGTAGGGACAACCTTCTGGTCAATTGAGCCAACCTCACTTTCAGCAAGGTCAGCCTTTTTTCCAACAATGAAAACCCTCCTTTCAACAAATCCAGGTCTTTTTTCAACTAGGTCAACCTGGTCCTCAGGGGAAATCTGTCCAACCTCAACAACCTCTTGGTATCGTGTCATAAAATCCCCTTGGTAATGTCCAAAAATCCCAAGGTCAACCCTTGGGCTCACAAGGTCAACCATTGGGTTCCCAAGGTTACCTTTTGGGTTCACAGGGTCAACCACAAGGCAATCCATTCCAAAAATTTTAGCAGCAAAACCTATATGTTGTGAACTATGTTTAGGCTAGATCTCAATGGTCTGTTGCTGGTCAAAATCCATTTTTTGGTCAACAACCGGGATATGGTCCAAATACACAAGGTTTCATTCCTTATGGAAAAAATCCATATGGGAAAAATCCTTCGAGACAAAACCCTTGGGGGCAGAATTTCTCCCAATCTGGTTGGAATCCACAAATGGACATGTATCAGAGACCAAAAATCATGCCTTTCAATCCACAATTTCCATTTCTCGCAATGTTGGAACTTCCTAATGTGTTAAGATTGACCGATGATCCAATTCTTCATAATCCGTATTGACTCCCAGTTCCAACCAAAATTCCGAGTGATTGCCCCAAGTTTGAAGGCAAGTTTGGAGAAGACCCCCAGGTGAATGTTATCATGTACCATCTTTGGTGCTCCTCCAATTCCTAGGTTGACAATACCGTCTGTCTCTGTCTTTTTCAAAGAACGTTGACTGGTGCCGCTACAAATTGGTACCTTTAACTTTCACGCAGAAATTTTCAGGGTTTCAACTCCTTAGCCATGGCTTTCCTTACACATTTTCAGTTGCCTATTCGTTATGAAACAGGAACCCACCTCCTTACATCCTTGAAGCAAGATACTGCCACGCATATCTTCGATCATATTCATGAATGGATAAGGGGTACTCCTTTGACTAAGTTTGATATTCCTGATTAATTGTTGATGGTTTACCAAATAATTCTCCAATCGGATCACTAAGGATATTTCTATGGGGGCAGCTGTCACAAAAGAGAAAGGCATAGCTCATGCTCAATATCCCGATTTGGTTTACTCCCAATATGGTACATTATATGATATTTTACCTGACGCTCTGCGCCTGAGCTCTCAGTCCGCAACCTCAAAAGCCCAGTAACACCATTGGTGGACAGAATCATTGGTTCTGTTTCCCAGACCTCCCGAAAGTCTTCTTCTACTTCTAAGAATAAATCATCTTCTTTATTGGATTTTGTTCCTTAGAATCCTCTAAATCCTAGAAAAAATTCAGAGGTCAACGTCATTCAATATTCTACGTCCAATAAATCCTCTAAAGGAAAAAAGAAGAGAAAAGTTAAGTCTAAATCTGATGCCCCAAAGAAGGATTCCCCCAAACCTCACACTGATGATGGAGCTAAATGTAAACTGAAGTATCCTTGCCTGATATGTGATGACAAGAACTACACAAAGGACTGTCCTTGATGGGCTGAGGTGAGTCATTTACTGAAGGGCACTCAAGGGACTCCAGTTGTTCTTAAAGAGTCGTTTCCATCACAACAGAGTCAAATGGTGGAACAACCCAAATCTTCCACCTCTTTTGGTTCTCAGGTGTTCATGATGAATGGTGTTGCACCTGTCTCTATAGTTACCAGATCTAAACATTATTCGGATTCACGTAAGTCGGAGGGGAAATAAATCGTCGATGCTCTTACTCCTTCTCCCCTGCCCACTTCTGACCCTCTTCATATTGAAATGCCTATTTATGATCTTGTTGTACGACCACCTTCTAAAGGCATGCTCTGAAAATCCTTGTATAATTTAAACACTCGCGCCACTCAACACTACAATATTGTTGAGGATTTGGCTCAGGTGCCTTCCGCTATGTCCGTGTTAGAGGTGCTTCAAATCTGTTTGTCACAACAGAAAGCGTTGCTATCCGCTATCGGAGGAATCGATCCAAGCGATTCAAGCCTCATTACTTTTGATCTGGAAAATTTCATTCTGTGTCTCCCTCATAAACTTTCTTGAATTATCCAAGTTGGTATTAATGGAAAGAATATCCATCAATGAAGAGATATATGGATTATCCATAGTGTGATATAACAATGGTTGACATTTCGATGTCCATTGGGAAATTGTGGATGAAGGTGTGTCCACTTGCATAATTTGTGTCTTGTGTTGGAAAGCCATCAATTCTCCAACTCTTAATGAGCCTCCAAATACTTTGGTAGCCTTCGACGGAATGGACTCTTGTCCTTTTGGTATCCTCCCCAACTTTCCTATCACGTTGGAAGGAAAGACGGTCAGCGTTGAGGTATAATTCATTGATGCCAAAATCAATTATAATATTCTCCACGGTCGCAATAGGACTCACTCTATGCTTTGCGTACCACCCACTCTCTTTCGTGTTCTCTGTTTTCTGCATGAAGGAAAGATCATCACTGTTGATTAGTTGTTATTTTTTGCTTCCACTTCTTCAGAAGGAAATGTTCCGTATGTAGAGCATACCACCACACCCTATGAGAGTGTGGGGGAATGAATTTTCAAATATTCCACCCTGATGGGTCTCTTTTCTCTTCCTCCACCAAACATTGCTCAGGTCAATATGATCTACACTTCTTCTAATCCTTGGATCATCCCTTCCCCTGATAAGGTCGATTTTTTTGGTGATGTGATGTCGTTAATCCTAGTAGAAGTCAATTATTGTGAGATCATCTCGACTTCGGCTAATGATTCTGAATATGCTACTTTTAGCATGAATTTTGACGTGTACTCCTAGTCTCCTTGTCTTGGTTCCTCGAATTCACCTGATCCCCTGAATGAGAGATTTCCATCTGACGAAAGTATCGTGGAAACTATGTCTCTCGAGGAAACACCCTGGAACGATACTCATCATCGCTCGTCATTTCTCCCAAACCCTGGAGTAGTTCAATTGTGTCTTGAAAATTTCTCTCCCCATGCTCTAAATGATCCACTCCCAACACCGATGTTGGCACATGAGCTTTTCTCTAAGGGGAACATGGGCAGCATCACTGTGACAATGCCTATTGACATTTCTATGAACCCAGGAATTGTCGAGAACATTCACATTGGGGTGACTTTCTCTCCAGATGAGATCAAGCTTTATACTAGTATCTTTCAAGAATTTTGAGATTTATTTGCATGGTCCTATGAGGAAATTCCTGACATCAACCCAAGTATAGTGGTGCATGAAATACTAACTTACCCTTACGTGAAGCCTATTCGTCAGCAACTTCGCCCTATGCATCCTAGAAAGGAGGTCGCCATAAAGGGAGAGGTTGAAAAAACTCTTAAGGCTGGATTTATTTATCCTATTCCTTTGACAGATTGGGTGTCCAATATTGTCCCTATCAATAAAAATCAGGGTACCATTTGTGTTTTTATTGATTACCGAGATATCAATCAGGCCTGCCCGAAGGATAACTATCCCACTTCTTTTATTGACTAAATCATTTATGAATGTGCTAGGAGGGAGATATTTTCCTTTATGGATGGTTTTTCTGGATATAAACATATTAACATCTTTCCGGCTAATCAACATAAGACTGCCTTTATCTGTCCATGGGGAACCTTTGCTTACAAAAAGCTCCCTTTTGTTCTAAAGAATTTCAGTGCTACCTTTCAACGCGTGACGTCTTATGCTTTCCATAACATTAAGCACATCATGCAGTCTTACCTGGATGACCTTTGTTCTCATTCAGCTAAGCGTCGTGACCATTGGGCACACCTTCGAGAGACTTTTCTACTCTGCCGACACTATAATATTCATTTGAATCCGCACAAATTTGTTTTATATGTTGAATCTGGAAAACTCCTTGGCTTTTTCATCTCTAAAGAAGGCATTCGTCTCAATCCCTTGAAAGTCGAGGCTATCGTTAATTTACCCCTTCCCTCCTCTTTATCCCAGTTGCAGAGTATGCAAGGGAAAGCTAATTTCCTACGTCGTTTCGTTCCCAACTATGCAGAGCTTTCTAAGGGTTTTACACGATTACTTAAACAAGGGCATTAGGGGAATTTTGAGGTCTAAAATGGGCCTCATAAGAAAAATGTACAACAAAAATAAACTTTATAACAACCAATAGGATTCAAGATGATGATGTCATCCATAATGGATGATTCACCATTTTTGGAGTAAAAAAGTAAAAATATTAAAAAATAATAAAATAATAAAACTACTTTTTCAACTCGTATTTCAAACTTATCTCCCAAAATTTTTACTCAAATTTCGAGCGGGAGTACTCTTTGGATGCGGAATTTAATTCCTCATCCAAGGAGTACCCATGTTGCATACTTTCGATGAACTCTTCTACACGAAAAATGAGAAATACATAAAAAACGTGATTGTAATCACGTTTTTTATGTATTTCTCATTTTTCGTGTAGTAGGACCCATCGAAAGTATGCAACATGGGTACTCCTTGGATGGGGAATTAAATTCCGCATCCAACAAGTACTCCCGCTCAAAATTTGAGTAAAAACTTTGGGAGATAAGTTGAAAATATGAATTGAAAAAGTAGTTTTTTCATTTTTCCCTCTAAAATTTGATGATGTCATCAAATCTTATTAGATTTTTTCCACTATTATTTTATAATTTCCTTAGGAGGCCCATTTTAGACCTCAAAATTCCCCTAATGGATCCCCTTATTGTGGGATAAAATTTATCAACGCTCCTTTTATGCTTGAAAGAATGTTCTCATTAATGCTCCTTTACTGCATCCCCCAAATTATCATCGTGACTATTTCCTTTACTTAGTAGCCTCTTCTGGTACCATTGCTATGGTTCTAGTCCAGGACGATGAAGATGGTACTGAACATGTCATCTATTACCTCAATCATAACCTTATGGATACAGAGACTCGATATGCCCATGTCGAGAAACTGGCTTTAGCTGCGGTACATGTTGTTCAGCGCATTCGGCATTACATTCTTCTATGCACGACTACCATGATCTCCGACTGCAATCTTGTGACTTATATTTTGACCCGCCAGTTACTGGGGGGAAAATATTCGAAATGGATTTTCATTTTACAGGAGTTTGATTTGGAATTCACTATTGCCAAATAAAAGAAATCATTGGGTTTCGTTGAATTTATGTGCTCCCTTCCCTCTGCCTCTGCTCCATCCGATCTTGATGAGAACATTACGGATGACACTCTCTTCATGATCAGCATTATTAATCCATGGTATGGTGATATGATCATGTATCTCCAAACCCAAACCTTCTGATCTGAGTTGACCAAGTCTGATCATCGATGTATTCGACATCATTCTCAATTGTATCATATCATTAGGGATACTTTATACTGTGTCAGCGTAGATTCGATTCTTTGTCGATTTTTGACTTTCGAAGAAGCTGAGAGAGTGCTCATCAACTGCCACTCTCAGGCATGTGGCAGTCATATGTCTGGCTATGCAACAGCTTATACAATCTTTCGCACTAGTTATTTATAAACTTCTATTGGAACAGGGCCTCCTACGAGCTACGAAACTGGTCCATTTTGAATACTTTTGATTAGTTTTAATCTAGCGCGGGGGTTTTGGGGTGTGTCAAAGCCCCGAAAGCATTGTAATAGGGAAAAGGGTAAACCAGGGGTCTGAAAACCATGGTTTGTGGACCATAGGAAAGTCTAGGCTAGATTATTATAAATAGAGGAATATTTTGTATTGTAAGGTAGAGGAATGAAGAGCTATTGATGCGAATTGCGGTTTAAGTTATCTGTTTGTGTTTTTGGGGAATGGACTCATGCTGGCTTTATGCGTGGAGCTCCAAGTCTAGCTATGTGCAGACCTTGCTGCTGTGTGCGCAGGCTGGGAAGGGAATTGTATGAAGGATTTGATGAATTTATGAATAGGAAAGTTTGATAAAGAACTGAATATGTGAGTACCCTTTGTGTGAGTCATTGGTAATTACTGCATTGTGCAGTTTCTGTATTTAAGCTGTGAAGATCTGTGTAAGTGTGTTTTCTGTATCTAGATCTGTTCTATTATGTTTATTCAATGTTGTGCTACTGTCATAAAATCACATAATTATAGATCTAGTGCACGTGGATACAAATAGATACCTAATTGAATCTGCGCAGAACAAGGTAATCTGGAAATCACAGGGCCTAGCGCAGCTCTTATTGCCTTACCTATCCTTTCTCAGGGTGCGGAAACCTGGTTCCAGCACCCACCCATACTATTTCGGGTGAGATTTTGACTTGCGCAAGCAGGTCACTGCTGAAAGGGCCAGTGTTATAGGGGTTTGTTGGCAAACCTTGAGCTCTAAACCTAGGTCAGGACCCCTCGAGCAAAAAAATGGTTCTTTTGCCAGGACCTGGAGAATCTTGAGAAAGGGATCGGGTAATGACAAGAGAATATTGGAAGCCTAAAAGAAAGGAAATCGAAGACTGGTTCGAAAAACAGATCCAGGAATTCATTGTAAAAGAGAATCGCAGTGAAATGTTAACAGCGGAAAGGTGGAAAAATAGGTACATTCTTATAGAGAGCTACGAAATATTCTTTGTGACATTTTTTATCGAACTTCAAGAGTGGCTGGTAAGACTTGTAGAATTCCAGAAGTGCTGGAAGAACGAACGAATCACTCAATGAACCCCGGAGCTGATCCGACAGCTAGAAAAGACTGATAATACTATCACGAGCACAGTAGATCACTGGGTGGATAGTGTGATAGGAGGATTTGTGACGGAATTTTCCATTGATTAGTTTGTCTCATACTCTAAGGCCGAACGACGATTCTTTAAAGCGTTCCGGAGCAAATTTCTGAGGACCTTACCGTTACTGATTAAGATATTACTGTGTGAAAAGAGCATTCTGTGTAGTCATACCAACTGAATGACCTTGGATCTAGACGGGAGCGCGACGTGTAGTGGTAAATACTATCGGACCAACCTTGACGATAGGAGATCCACTTATAATTTGTTGCAAGAACCAGCTGCACAGGATCCCCCGGCTACACCGCCACCTAGGCCACACAAAGGTAAGAAATCGCCCATACCACCAACCCCACTAAAAAGTGATATGGCTGCGCACCTGAGACTACCTACCTTCAAAGGGGTAGGGGATGAAGATATGGACCGATTTTGATTTTTTGCAGACTCTATCTGGACTGCGCAGAATGTGGCAACCGATATGATGAAGACAACGTAGTTGTCCCTGACGTTCGAGGATCAGGCACTGGACTGGTATATGACATACATTCCCCAGAATGGGAGTGCATCTATTCAAGATATCAAAAATGCTCTGAAGAAACAGTTCCAAAAGCCAAAATCTTACTCTCATCTAGTAGCGGAAGTAAAGGACTTCAAACAAGGTGCGTCTGAGTCGGTGTGGGAGGCTGATCAGCGATTGAAGAGAGAAATCAGGGAAGGGGGATTTGAGTATGATGATAGACAACATACGAAATAGTTCATCGCTAAGTTTTTACCTCATCTACGCACGCCAATGAGTCACCAAACCTTTGAGTTGCAGGAGAAAGCTGTGGAATTCGATATGAAACTAGAATTTGCACCCAGAGAGGATACGTCGGCAGGGGTACAACGAATTTAGGAACAACTTGGGGCTATGCATATGGAAATATAGAACCTGCGAAAGGAGCAAGGAAAGGACAACCACGCAGATCTATGTTGAATACGATGTTGGGTATATGGCCACATGAAGGATCAGTTCCCTCTATTGATAGATTACATGCAGGTGGGAGGACCTAGTCCGGTATGCCCAAGAGAAAGTGGGGAACCCATTCTATCACGACCAGGCTCGATCGGACCTATGCTGTGGTGCGATGACTGTCATGTAGCGGGATTGCATGATATGAACCATTGCCCTCGGCTAGGTGCGTATGTCCCAGAACTGAAGCAACAATGGTGCAAATTCTGCCGGTCGGTGGGACATGATGAGCAGAACTGTCATACTTATGACTTTATGATAGATCGTGGGAACTTTTATAGGGTACAATCAAACCCTACCTCGACAAGAACTTTCATGCACTTCGGAGGATCACCAGCCAAGGGCAGAGGAGGTCAGGGAGGAAGTGAAGGACAAGGACATGTGCAGCTAATCTGTTATAACTGCGGAGAGATAGGACACTTCGCCAGAGAATTCCCAAATCCCACCAGGCCATCGTGCAAGTATTGTAGGCAGCTGGACCATGTGGTGGAGGATAGCCTAATTTTAATAGCCAAGATGCAGGAAAAACAGCCCACCCCTATGCAAAATGTGAAAAGAGTTAAAACCGAGCTAAGGAATGCAGATCTGAGTGTAAAATTCATGACACGTAGTGGGATGGTCACCCAGGGATAAAAGGAGGAGCTTTCTTCTTGGGAAGGAGTGAAATTCAAAGAACAGGAATCACTGGTAGCCCCCGCGTAGCTGCTGACACAACTCAAGATAGGGGAGGGGGTTGAGCCCTTCCTGCAGGCATGTCTGAAGCTGCTACGAAACCCGCAGGCTATAAAGAACCTCTAAGCATTAATGAATACCTGCGCAGCTCAGCCCAATCTAATTCCTGGGACTAAGGATGTACACAAACTATACAGCTATAAAAAATGCACTGGAAGGGAAATGCGGTTAACTGCACAGATTGGTGACTACGAGATTGATCAATTTATCTTAGATCTTAGGTTGGATGCGAACGTATTACCAAAGTAGACATGGAAACGAATGGGAGAGCCTAAATTAGAATGGTCTATCATCCAGCTGGGAATGGCAAATCAACAAAAATCATTCCTCTGGGTAGGCTACCAAAAGTCATGGTCAATATCGCAGGAGTGAAGGTCCTAGCTGACTTTGAAGTAATAGAAATTGTGGAAGATGTGGATCCCTACCTCGCACTCCTAGGACTGGACTAGGCTATATACATGGGGGGTGTCATCAATCTCAAAAATCGCAGCATGGTGTTTGAGAACAACGGTACGCACGTAATAGTACCACTAGATCCAGCAGAAGGTGCACAGTATACAGAACTAGCCTACGAGGAGGAGGAAATAGATCACATTTACAAATTTACTGCACGATACAAAGATCAGGTTAACCCCACGGCCGAAGGAGTACTTTTCTGGGAAAAGGACAGTGAATGTTTTTCCGACTCTGATGAGGAACTGGAAAATTGGCAAGGGTGGTTGCACGAGGTTTCAGCACTACGATGTCTTCGGACCACCAAGAATTTCCGCTGCATCTCTACCAAGGTAAGAGAACTGCCCTAGCATGCTGACGAAGGTAATATTATGAAGTTTTTTGAAGCCAAAATTCATAAGGAATGCAGGCTAGGGGCACTTCCGCTAACCCTGCACGGAGCACCTGCGTTTGGTGGGATACGCAATGGCCGGCATTCCTTACTTGGGAGAAGTGTCGGAGTAGGATGATCCTGCGCTTGGGGACCCTAGCTGACAAATGGGCCCCAAGGGATGGGCCCCGAGGATAGTGGACCCATATCGATACTTGCTGACATGCGAAACTCAAGGGTGCGATAGGACCTCGCTCGAACAGGCTCACCGGGTTACCGATGACCTAGGCTTGCGTTTGACTATGGAGCTGCACCAACCCATGCGCAATTGGGAGATATTATGAACACTACAAGTGATAGATGGCACAAAAACGCTTGATGCAACCCTGCCATATAGGGACGTCCCAACCAAGGGAGAAGCGCACCGATCGAGAAGTTTGGTGGCCAAATTACTACACTGGTACCTGAACCGTGTTACAAAACCCTTGGCATCAGCCTTAATTCGGGGTACGCGAACAGCATGTAGGCGCCATTCAAGGTCTGACAATCCATGGGAGAGTCCTCGGGTATGAATAACGACTGTCAGTCCAACCCACTTTGATAGGAAAGGAACCTTTCAATTACGCAAAATGGGCGGTAGGTCATCAATGCGGCCATTTATGGTAAGTTTGATCCAAACAATCGATGGTAAGTTTCACGTACGGGTTACTCTGCCATTAGATAGCTCTAGACAGTGTGTATTTAGTAGGATAAATTCACAACAGGCTACATATTTTCTCTACACCATGCCCCTGTTAGCCGCCTACTGGCTTATTAGGATCATTGATGTTTTATGGGCCGCTTGTCCTTTTGTTATGGCAGTCCCTAACCCACCGAATGCTTCGGTCCCTGTCCATTCAGCACTGTGGAAATCATATTGAGAGGGCCTGGGGATGCCGAGTTTGATCAAATGATTGGTCTTTGACCCCCTGCAGAGGGAATTGCCTGTGAACCCCGCACAAAGAGGCACCATAGCTGCGCGACAGGAGTTCCTGACCTTTGCACCCTGGGGACAACCGTGGGACCCAGTCGGATGGCCTCGGATGATACAGCAGAGGAGGGTACGCTATTATCACGGTCCCCCACCAATAGTGTTTCAATCAGGTCATGACTAGTCCTGCGCCAGGAAGGAACGATGAGATATAGGGATATGTTGCGACTTATCTGCAGTCCCAGATTACTGACCAACGGAAGCCATATTTGTTCGCTCCCTCGCACTGTCCTAGTTAACAATCAGGCTCCAAAAACTATGGAAATCCAAATAGATTTGGCGCAGCTATCCCGTGAGGCACTACAAGGGTTATACACCGCTGTGTTGCAAGAGGTTCGTCACCATGACCAGACTGTACGACAATAGTGTGACATATCTCCAGAAGTTCGAGCACAGTGGGTTGCATTGGTCACAGAAGCAACAAATATTATTCAGGAGCAGCTTACTCAGGGCATGCAGTTGGTCGAAATAGCTACGCAGCTCTGGATAGTGGTCCGGTGCCATCCTATGCTTCAGCATATCCAGAAGACTTACGGCAGGTGGAAGCTACTTTCGATTAGGTCAGAGCTTCCTTGCCCTCCAACGTCTTTGCACAACGTCTAGCTTTCATGGACACAATTGCGAATATTTTTTGTGCCAAGCATGTCATCCAAAAATGGTTGAAACCATTGGGTGACACCGCCCTCCAGATCTCCCAAGATGCTCATAACATCATTGCGCGCCTCCACCGGATGCTCAAAATGGTTACCGCAGCTCCAAACGGCCCTACCTCCCTGACGCTTGTCAACATCGCAAAACGAGCTACTGCCCAGAGTTAGGAAGTGCTCCCTCCACTCTTCCACGCTCTTGATACCTTGCATTCGCAAATCGAGGCTGCACCACCACAGTGACTCAAGACAGGTCACAATATTGTTGGGGGACTGTTGGAACAGGGTCTCCTACGAGCTGCGAAACTAGTCCATTTTGAATATTTTTGATTAGATTTAATCTAGCGCACGGGTTTTGGGGTGGGTCAAAGCCCCGAAAGCTTTGTAATGGGGAAAAGGGTAAAATAGGGGTCCGAAAACCATAGTTTGCAGACCATAGGAAAATCTAGGCTAGATTATTATAAATAGAGGAACATTTTGTATTGTAAGGTAGAGGAATGAAGAGCTATTGATGCGAATTGTGGTTTAAGTTATCTGTTTGGGTTTTTGGGGAATAGAGTCCTGCTAGCTGTGTGCGCAGAGCTCCAAGTCCAGCTATGTGCGGACCCTACTGCTGTGTGTGCAGGCTAGGAAGGGAATTGTATGAAGGATTTGATGAATTTATGAATAAGAAAGGTTGATAGAGAACTGAATCTGTGAGTACTCTTTGTGTGAATCATTGGTAATTATTTCATTGTGCATTTTCTATATTTAAGCTGTGAAGATCTGTGTAAGCGTGTTTTTTGTATTTGGATCTATTCTATTATGTTTATGTAATGTTGTGCTACTGTCATAAAAGCATATAATTATAGATCTAGCGCACGTGGATGCAAATAGAGACCTAATTGGCCCTGTGCAGAACAAGGTAATCTAGAAATCACAAGGCCTAGTGCAGCTCTGCTTGCCTTACCTATCCTTTCTCAGGGTGCGGAAACCTGGTTCCAGCACCCACCCATACTACTTTGGGTGAGACTTTGACCTGCACAAGCAGGTCACTACCGAAAGGGCCAATAGTATAAGGGTTTGTTGGCAAACCTTGAGCTCCGAACCTGGGTCAGGACCCCTCGAGCCAACACCTTCTATTTTCAAATACTGCATTCTTGTCATCCGTAAATGTCATTCTTACCAGATTTACCAGCGAAAGATGTGTGCCCCACCCACACCCTTACACCTAATTATTGTCATCGGCCCATTTTCCAAATGGGGCATTGACTTCATGACATGTAACCCTCACTCGGCCAGGGGGAATGCTTATATCATCATCATTGTTAAATACTTCACTAAATGGGTCGAGGTAATGCCTACATATGCTACTGACGGTAAAACCGCGGCTCAATTTCTCTTCAATCATGTTATCGCTCGGTTCAGCGTCCCTCAAGCCATTGTCACCGAACATGGCTCTCATTTTCACAATTATATCATGGTTGAGATGACTTCTCAGTTGGGCTTGCGTCACAATAGCTCAACTCCATATTACCCTCAGGCCAATGGCCAACTTGAAGTAGTAAATAAAGTCTTAGTTACTATGCTTCAACGCACTATTGGGATGCACAAGTCAATTTGGCATCTCATTTTGTTTTCAGCTCTCTGGGCATACTGAACCTTGGCCAAGAATGCTACTATATTCACTCTGTTTCAGTTAGTATATGGCCTTGAAGCAACCTTTCCAGATGAATGTGAAATCCTTTCGCTCAAACTAGTTGTCGAATTGCTTCTGAATACCTCACCAGAAGAGGAACGTCTCTTGTATCTAGAAAGGCTTGATGAAACTCGACGCTTCGACGCTTTTGTTACTTAAGCACAAAAGAAACAGGTCAAAGTCCATTTTCATTATACGGTTTCTCCATGTGCCTTCTCTGAAGGAGATTTGGTCCTTCTCTATGACCAAGCACACGATAAGCTGGGGGCAGGAAAATTTGAACCTATGTGGCATGGGTCGTACATCGTAAAATATGTTTTGCAGAAAGGGGCCTATGAGATGATTGATTATGAAGTTAATCCTTTGGATAAGCCCCAAAATGGGCTTTATCTGAAGAAATATTATGCATGAATTTCTCGTGTAATTACTCTTGTACATTAGTGTGCTTTTCATTTCTGTACATTTTGGTTTGGTGTGAATTTGCAAGCGGTTTTCCTGCTTATCTTGTTTTACCTGATTTACAGATGTCTTTGACTCCTTATTTCAGTTTCGCTAATGGTGTCTGTCGTAGTACCCGAAATCTGTCTTCTGTGGCCTGGGGTATCTATGACCTTAATGGTGAGTTAGTAGATCTGCAAGGTATATGTTTAGGTCGTACAACTAATAATATTGTTGAATACAATGTGGTTATTAAGTTTTTGTTCAAAGCAATCACTCTCAGCATTAGAGAACTGGTTGTTAACCTGGATTCACAGCTTGTTGTCCTACATCTCAATAGGAAATATTCCGTCATACACCCTCAAATATTGAGAATGTATTTGCGTGTTAGTATTTCGTAAAGAAATTTTGATTATATTACATTCATCACATTCCACGACACATGAATACATTAATAGATGCATTGGCTAATTATGTTCTAGATAGACATTTGCAAAATTTTTAATCATTACACCATGCATGGAACAAGAAAATAGCATATATATATATATATATATATATATATATATATATATATATATCGATTTGGTTTGAAAATAGTGTTTAAAGTACATCATAACCCATAAAATAATATATGTTCTGGTACATAGAAAGACTCACAGGTCTCGAAAAAACTACAACTACAGAAAGAAAAACTAAACTAATCAACATGATGATCACGAAACTAGGCTACTACTCGAATAACTCGAGTCAGCAGTCGGTGAAGACGATCGAATACTCCTACAATATGTCACTAGTACTGGCAGGAATGTCTCCCACTCGAGCATACTCTGGAATCCTAGAAGTCAAAGCATCCAGGTTCCGAGCAATCTCTTCTTCTGCATCTGCTCCTTCCACATATGGAGCGGCCTCGAAATATCTCACCACCCTTCTGGCGATAGGAGACATCCCTACTGGCCTCTACAGTCTGACATCTACAACACCTTAAGTTTCAATATCAGCACATATATATATATATAAACATAAACATGCAAAAGATAACAAAACAATGCTTTACCTCTATCATCCTAGTGCTCACCCGCTCGAAATGGAAAATTAGGATCACCCCGGAAATCCATTCTGGAGTACGGCCAATCCTCCACCACAATTAGCTGGCACCTCAGCCATGTAAAGAATGAGGGCTTGAATTACATCTGCTACCCACCTCCTCCTCGAGGCATCAGCTCTACCCACCTCACCTTTCATGGGTCAAGTGGTGTCGGTACTGCTACCTCTGCCCGCTGGTATTGGAACAATGCTACCCGTTCCAAGAAGATTGATGTCAAAATGCATCCGTACCCGAACAGCTTCAACTTGTCATTTTTGCACTTTGTGAGTTGTTTTTTCATGTTTTCCATGACGTCCTCTGACCAATTAAAAATGGTAGGTGCCATAAAATCCATCACAGTTTGTATTTGAGCCTTGGTGGCCTCATGTCATGCTTGTGCCCCAGCCACACATGTAATGGTATATAGCACCACTTTGAGTGGTAGATTTCCCACGGTTCTTATTGTTATCTTCCTGCTCGAAGATCTCGTTGCCTCGAAGCATGCTCTCCCAATGAGAATGTCCATGCTTTCACTCATGATTCGGGCCCCAGTCAGACGTGCTCATGCCCCTCTACGTGAGAGGTCGGTAATGAGGTAAATGTCAGCCACTTCGATCTCAAGCTCCTGATCACCAAGGATGAACCTCTCCCAATCTGTATCCCAGATGTTGATCAAATACTGCAATAGATCCGGTTGTGCTCTTATACTTGAAGTCATGAAGAACTTAAGGAGCCCACAGTTCCCCAACGCAACGATAAAATGTCTATCCTCAATGGCTACTTTTTCAACATCATCATGATCTATCTATTTCCACTCAATCACCATGATTGTCTACTTTTCCTTCCTGCAACAACATTCACATGGTTCGTTACCAGTATTCATGCTTATAAAAATGACTTTAAATGGCTTTTTTGGGAGGGAATTTTTGCATGTTTGCGCTCTGCAGGTGACGTAGATGTTTTAAAAATAGTGGCACCAATCAATTCCTTGCCTGTTTTAAAAACAGTAGTCTAGCATGATCCCGACATGGGACCCCCACACCAATCCACCACGAAAACTAGTTTAAAATACTCCTCTCAAAAATTAATTATGCCATGAAAAGAAACAAAATAGGTATTGAAATGCAAGGAATGAGTGTGCCTCTTACATGGCATTGACGGTCCGTTGATTGCCCTCCCAAATCTCTCGCGATCTACTCTTGAAGAACTAAGGTAAAAGAGGGTAAAAAACTTCTTCTTAAGAGTGTGAAGGTAAAAAGTGAAATGCTTTCTACTTTCCCTCTTTTTATAAGTTTTCAAAGTCACCTTAGGGTATTTTATCATATTTTAATAATATTTTAATATTTTTTACCTCGAAAATAGATTATGGGTTTGTTCTTGTGCAGCGGAAAGGTTAATTTCTTCACGGATGACATATTTACGAGTTCCAGTTTACTAATTTTTCAGACTCGATTAAAAATAAATGAAAAAGTAACCCCCTAGAGTCATCTTTTACCTCTTTTCTGACTCTCTAAATGTGAAAATATTACCAAGTTCTTGTCGTTTTGAACTCGTTAAAGTGCACAAAACATCATTTACCTGGTATACATTTACCCCTTTTTCGGGTTGGGATGAATTATTTACAAAAAAGGAATACCTTAGTCAGTCACAACTAAGAGGTTCTCTCACACTTTGTTTTCTGCCTTTTTGGGTATGAGGGACTATTTATGAAAATGGCCAGCTGGAGTTTTCTTTTCACCTCTTTTCAAACTCTCTAAACATGAAAAGACGTCGAGTTCCACCTTTTTCAGGCTCGTTAAAATTTAACCGCATTGGATCTGCCATCATGATGACACTGGGTTCCTCCTTCCTATGGCTCGTAATATGTACAAGGAGGGATTTTTTCAAAGAAAAAACTTATATGATAAGCATGTGCTATCCCCTTCAAGCTTGTATTCAAAAATAATTGAGGCACTCGCCATAAATGGTGGGGGGAAATATTAAATAGTTGCGTCAGCAGTATGTCGCTCTTGAACATGACACATCCTTTGTTTCGTGTTGGATTTGGGACATCCTACATTCGTCACTGTGCCTCCATGGGTTTGGGAAATCTGTTTTTCCTCTCATGCAATTACCACTTTCGTCAACATGACCTATGATTCCATTTGAGTCAGATACTTCCAAACTCTAGAGTCGTGTCTCTGATATGTTCAAGAGAAGCTCTTCTATGTCTTATTAATTGCATGGTTCTCTGATCACTTTCATCATTATCTTATTGCCTTTATCTCGTTTCTATTATGTGGGATGCATTACGACCCTCCTTCGACGGATCGCTTCCTGTCAACTTCAGCTCATTTTCAGAGAAGTTGATCTCTAGATCCCTTTTCAATACCTTAGAGTCAGCATGCCTTAATGGCAGGTTGTTCGCATCCGACGACAGGCTCACATCATTTTCCTTCAGCCGGATGATTTCACGGGTGTTTGACGTTAGCTCCTTATTTGCATCTCATGGATTGTATTGCTAGTACCTTGAGGGCCATTGTCATTATTGGTGGTTTCTCTTAAGCCTGTTAACAATTTACATCATTAACTAGTAATCAAGCGAATTTCTTTCATGTTCGACTTCAACTCATTCATTCACATGCCTAAATTTTTACTTGATCAAGTTGTGACAGAGTGCAAGACCCTAGGTTTTGTCTGATAAAACCTAGGCTGCAAGGAAATATGTATTATTCATGATTGTACACATGACTCTTTCATTTGGGTGGTTGTGACCATACCTTGAATCTATATTTGTGATCCTCTTTATTTGGATGGTTACGACCATACATCGGATCTTGTTCCATGATCTCTTTTATGGATGGTTGCATCCATACTTCATGTTATTTGATTATCTCAAATATTTCAGTTATGTATATATGTGCTTGTTTGCACATATTTTCCGATGACAGTGTCTTGGTCCTGGCACATACTCATAAAGAATTTCACCCCTCACTCTCATTTGGCCTTCATGATTTAGGGGGCATATGTTACACAACAATTTGTCACTATCCCTGTACTCCCCATTCCTAATTATGGAGACCCGTAACAATGACCCCTCTATCTATTTTCCATCATGAAAATTTTCCATTATATCCCTTGCAACATATCCAGTAAACTCTTTGTTGACCATTACTGAAGTAGCTCCTTAAAAACATGGTTATCTGGAGTGGCGCGCCCTCTACGTGTCTTGCTCGCGTCTATGACACTTTTTTGGTCTGGGATAGCACCGATCAGCGCTAGAATGAAAATCATACCCGCACCAATCCTCTTCTGGAATTTTTTTTTTAAATGGAAGTGAAGCTTCGAGATCTAGAAGCTTCGTGGCGGAGAGCTGGTTGTTTGTTCATGAGGATAGAGATGATCTTCTCCCTTTGGGCTTCTTGTTCCTACAAAATAGGAACCACCCAAAAGAATAACCCATTTACCCACCTTAAGTGGATCCATGTTCCCTCTTCCTTTGCTATAAAATAGACATATTCCCATACCTCTACTAGTTAGAACAGAGATAGAAGAATAGCAGAGAGATATTTTCTGTTATATGCATTGAGAGATAGTTGAGACCTTTGGCCCCTTCGTATCAAGTTGAAACGAGCGCTTTGGATGTGCCTAGATCTGAACCCATTGAAGGAGAGTTGCGACATCATGGCGTAGGTTGTAACTCCCCCTCTCTATATTAATATAATACAATTCATTCTTTCTTTCCATTCTCATATTTAATGTATGATTGGATTTCTATTTCTCCTTGATCAACTAGATAGATTTTTTATGCGAGATATATGTTATGCTTTCACACTTGTTTTTGTTTGATATCTTGTGCAGGTAACCAAGTGATAGTGACAGCGAGGATCTTACTACAGAGTGCAAAGGATCAAGGGATTCAACTGAGGAACAACATCAGATCAAGGTAGGTGATCTATTCATGATCTGTATCCATTTGCAATCTAGGAAAGTAGGCCTTATATTGTTCCCTATTATTACTAAACCCATCCTAGGGCTAGAGGGATTGTCTCTATCCATAAAGAGGATTTTCCTACATAACAATTAACAAAAATGAGTTAACTTACTTCTAACTCCTAATTCTTCAACCAAAAATCAAATGGGTCCTGTCTCCACTAAAATTGACCCCAAAATGTAGAAATTAATATTGTTCCAAAATAATTTAGGAAGGGACATTACAACTTAGTTCCCATGCTTCATTCACCTTTGCATACATTAGTGAAAATATTTTGTTCACATTCATGAGTGATGCATGGTCATTTTGACTTCCAAATCATCAAGTGTTGGAGGGAAAAGCTCCAAAAGAGGGGTTTTAACATTTGGAGAAGAATTTACATTCTTCTATGTAAATAAATTTATTTTCCTCAGTTTATATATTTATGAGTTATGTAGAATGAGTCATAGTTTTAAAAGAATTCGTTAAGGCATGAAATATTATAGGAGAGATATCTCGGCATAGGTTCTAAAACAAATTAGTTATCATTTCTAGGTTTTGAATGAAGATTTTGTAAGCATGTGGTTATTAGAAAAGGAAGAGAAGATAGAGTTCGAGTGTGAGGGGCAAAGAGGGCCAAGGTTGTCTGTCTGTGTTGAATATCAAGCCAAGTGATGTATCTATTTTTTAATTAATGAATAAAAAACTTATGAAGAGTGTTGAATGGTTTTATCGTTGATTCCAAGCCATTAGAGAAATTTTGAGGTCTAAAATTGGCCTCCTAAGAAAAATTTACAACCAAAATAAACTTTATAAGAACCAATAGGATTCAAGAAGATCATGTCAACCATGGGGGATGATTCACCATTTTTGGGGTAAAAAGTAAAAATATTAAAAAATAATAAAATAATAAAACTATTTTTTCAACTTGTATTTTCAACTTATATCACAGAGGTTTTACTCAAATTTCAAGCGGTATTACTCGTTGGATGCAAAATTTAATTCCTCATGCAAGGAGTACCCATGTTGCATACTTTTGATGGACCCTGCTACACGAAAAATTAGAAATACATGTATTTCTCATTTTTCGTGTAGCAAGGTCCATAAAAAGTATGCAACATGGGTACTCCTTGGATGAGGAATCAAATTCTGCATCCAACAAATGTTCCTGCTTGAAATTTGAGTAAACTCATAGGAAGATAAGTTGAACATATGAGTTGAAAAAGTAATTCTTTCTTTTTTCCCTATAAAATTTGATGATGTAATCTAATATTATTTTGTTATTTCCACTATTATTTTATAATTTTTTTAGGAGGCCCATTTTAGACTTCAAAATTTCCCTAATTATCGATCTATGAATTCTCTTAATATGTTTTTTGGATTACATTAATTGGAGGATCCAAATGAGAAAAAATCCCTGGGAAGCCTTAGATTCCCTGCAGTTGTTGAGGAATATGAACATAGATGTTATGCAACCTGCTCAGAAAATATAATAAAATGTAGATCAACGACTTAAAAATTATCTACTTCAAGGGGGAAACCTCCTTTACATTACATAAATGACCAATTATTTGATGGTTCAAATGATAAAACCTCCTTTCTATATATAGGAGTCTAAGGGGTCACAACATAATTAGAGTCTACATAACAATAATAATGTAAGGGAACAAAAATAACAATAGTGGGCTTCTATGGGGCACAATAATAAAAATATGGGGACTACATGGGCACAACAATAATAATAAGGGGGCTACACTAACAATAACAATAAGGGGTTACACTAGTATTATAGGGACCTAACATGCTTATCTCCTTCAAAAAAGTGTTGTCCTAAACGATTGAGTAGTTATGGATGCTTATGTATAAAATTATCATCCTCCCATGTGGAATATTCAGCAGGTAAGTTCTTCCACTTGATGAAATACGTTGAAATTGATCAATTTCGTAGTTGTCGATTTCTTGTTTCTGTGACTACTTCAGGTTCCAATATGATTTTTCCTTCCTCATAAATTTTTGGCAATGTTGTTTGAACTGGGAGCTTGTCACCTATAACCTTATTTAATCATGAAACATGGAAAACTGGGTGCACTCGAGAAGATGCAAGAAAATACAATTTGTATTCCATAGTACCAATATTTGCAACACCTTGTAAGGACCATAATACTTTGGTGATAATTTATTAACCTTCTTAGCTTGTTTGAGGGACATTTTTTTGTATGGTTGTAGTTGTAAAAATACCTTGTTGCCTACGTTAAAATTTCTTTCACTACGATGTTGATCTGCCTGTTGTTTCATTCGATTTTTCCCCAAAGTGAGGTTATCCTTTAATAATTGAATAAATTGTCGTTGATGCTCGATGTGATCTTCAACTGCTTGAACCTTAGAATTTTCTCTTAAAGATGATGTGATGGACAGTGGATGATATCCATAAAGTGCCATAAATGGGGTAATTTTTGCTGCAATATGGAAGGAAGTGTAATACCACCATTTAGCCATAGGTAACCACTTAACCCATTGTGTATGTTTATCAGATACGAAGCAATGAAGATATCCTTCCAAACATTTTTTCACTATCCTAGTTTTCCCATTAGATTGAGTATGATAAGATGAGTTATGAGCTAATTGAGTATTTAAACAAGAAAATAATTTCGTCCAAAAAAATCCAGTGAAAATGGGATCTTTGTACAATAATATTTGGGTTTTCATGTAGCTTTTGAATTGTTTCCATAAATGTAGTAGCAATTGTACTGGATTTAAATGGATGAGATAATGCACAAAAGTGTGCATACTTGGTAAGTCTATCAACTATGACCATGATGACACTCTTTCCTTCGAACTTGGGTAAACCTATGATAAAATCCATTGAAACATCCTCCCAATGTTAACTTGGAATGGATAAATCTTGTAACAGACCTGGGGTCTTAATTGTCTAAACTTTATTTTGTTGGAAAACCAAAAATTCCGCCACAACATTTTTAATATTAGATTAAAGGCCATCCCAAAAAAAATCTTTCTTAACCTTGTGGTAAGTTTTTTAAAATCCTGAGTGCCCTCCAAAAGAATCTTTTGTTTGAGTTGGGAATTTTTACAAAGATATAAGCAATCTTTGTACCATAATGAATCATTTTTCCAACTGCAAATTTTGAATGACTTCCCACACTTCTTTGCCATTATTCCATTCATCCCTTGCTTCATTTATCCAAGCAGGTTGGATAATAGAAATGACACAAAGAAATGCTTCCACATCTTCATCCTTTATTGAGAGTGCATATGCAACAACATTTTGCTTCCCTTTTTTGTAGATGATTTCAAAGCCATAACCCAACATCTTTGTGACCCATTTTTGTTGCTCTTCTGAAGATAATATTTGTTCTCAAAATTATTTAAGGATATCATGATCCTTTTTTACCTTTAAGTGTCTTCCCATTAGGTAAGGTCATCATTGCTTAAGTGAATGTAGTATTTCCAACATTTCCTTCTCATAAATAGAATTGTGTAAATAGTTTCCTTTGATTGGATGACTTTCAAAAGAAATGGGACTTCCTTCTTGCATTAAAACAACACCAATTCCATTTCTTGGGGCATAATATTCCACAATAAAGGTTTTTTTGAAGTCTGGCGTATCTAATACCAGTGCTTGGCACATTGAATTTTTAACATGTTCAAAGGCCTTAGTTGCTTCTTCATTCCAAGAAAAAGCATCTTTATTCAGTATTATGTTAGAGGTGTTTATATTCTCCCATAATTCTTAACAAACTTGCTATAATACCCTGTCAACCCGAGAAATCCTCCCAGATTCTTTATGGTTGTGGGGATTTTCCATTCCTTAATGGATTTAATTTTTTTAGGGTCTACCTTAACACCCTCATGAAATACAATATGACCTAGATATTCCACCTCCTGTACTCCAAATAAACATTTGGAGGCTTTTACATATAATTTTTTCTCCTCCAATAGTTTGAGCACCCTGTCAACATGTTGAACATAATCCTTCCAAGACTTGTTGTATATTAGTATATCATCAAAAAATATTAATACAATTTTTCTAAGGAAACGGTTTGAAAATGGATTTCATCCAACCTTGAAATGTAGAAGGTGCATTGGTAAGGCCAAAAGGCATGACCAAAAATTCATAATGACCATCATGAGTTCTAAATGTTGTTTTCGTAATTTCTTCAGTATTCATTCTTATTTGATGATATCCTGAAAGAAGATCCAACTTGGTGTAGTAAATTTCTCCATGTAATTCATCAATGACATGAATGGGAAATTTATCTTTAATAGTGATCTTGTTGAGCTCCCTATAATCAGGAAACATGTGCCATGATTCATACTTCTTATGCACCAATACTGCTGGAGTAGAGATATAACTTTGACTAGGTTGAATTATACCGGCATCTAGAATTTTTGCAAGCACATGTTCAATTTTACTTTTTGTACATAGGGATATATATAAGGCCTGATTTTTGGAGGAAAACTTCCTAGAATAAAATGAATAGCATGATTATGATCACGAATAGGTGGGAGGCCTTTGGGAGTCTCAAATACATTGGAATGATTTTCCAAGGCTTTTCGGAGTTCTGGATAAATACATGATTTTGATGTTTGAACATCTAGTCAGCATAATTGTGCAATTGCACCCCGTTGTTCTTTCTTTACAAGATTTGTCATGACATTAGAGCTGATTATATTTCTTGGTTTCCCTGTGATACCCCTTAATTCAAATTCCTTTCCTTCCAAAATAAAATTCAAGAAAATTTCTTGAAAATTAAAAGCTATCGTACATGTTATCACTCTCCCTAACTTCCTAAGGTTGACGATAGGATTGGATAAAGGTAACCACATACCAAGCTTTAGGTCAGGCAGCCAGCCCTAACAAGACCAGAGAGGGCTCTCTCGTTGTAACTTTTAACATTAAAATGAATGGTTGAGTATATAATGATCTTAGGATAGTGTTACACAGTAATTTGTCACCGTCCCTGCAATCCCCCGTCCAGCACATTGGAGGGCTTATTCCGTGACCTGTGAGCAGTGACATGACCTAAAACCACTTTCATGGCATCCCCCTTGACAAGGAAAATCATTCCCCTAAAGACAATTTCCTGTAAAAATCCCTAAAAATAGCCTTTTTAGCCTTGGCGCAACTAGCCAGTTCAGCCCTCGTGCCAATGGGGGAAATCCACCAAAGAGGGCGCACCAGCTGGCGCTCTGTCCCAGTGTATCACCCGTGCCAGGCTTAATAAGGAGTGTTTTTTAAAAATAAATGGTGGAATTTTGATTCCAACCAACTTCTGAACTGGTCTCTAAATTGAGTTGGGAGGTTTGGCTCCGGATCTCCATGTAGGGGAAGTGGGTTTCCACCTATCATGGAAGCTTCCTTGAGGATAGGGCCAATCCCAGCATTGTAGGGATCCAAACTCCCCTTCCACCATCTATATAAGCTTGTCATTTTCCCTTTGCAAGCTAGCTTTAATAGAGCTGAATCACTGTAAGGAGATTATCGTCAGACATCCGAAGAGAGAGAGACTTGTCCTTGTCCCGACGAGCTTTACCGAGACGTACTCCTCTGTCGACCCGCCGAAGGAAGATCCAGCGTCAGAGCTCAGGTTGTATCTTTCTTTGTTATGATTAATAATAAGAAACTTAGATTATGGTTCCACTCAGATGTTTATGTTTTATGTTATGAGTTGTATCTTCTCTGACTGATATATAATTTCATGTATTAGGTTTTACGCTTGTGTGTTTGTTGTTTCTTCTTGTACGTGCAGGTGTTCGATCACATCGAACGAGAGAATTGCAATCTGCCAAAGCAAGGGATGGAAGCGCCATCTTCTCCACAAACAACAACAGCATAGGACTTAAGGTAGGCCTCTTGTCGCATCTTGGTCTTTTGCAATTAGGAACTTGCGTCTTAGCGTGACTCGGTTATTGCTAGACCCGATCTGGGCTAGTAGGGATCGCCTCTGTTCGTATAGGGGATTTACCTCTCCAACAAACTGGCGACCATGCTGGGGAGACATTGATTGGAGTTTGTCTTGTCTTTTCAGTTGATTTTGGTCTTTGCCTGCTTGATCAGCTCTTGTGGTTTGCTCTTTTTCAGTGTTAAAATGTTGTTTAGCCTCACCATCCCTAATCTGCTTCTGGATTGCTCTTTTTCATCTTTTCCATCAGTAAAATCGACTGGCACAGTTTTTTTCCTGACAGTCGCGCCAGGTGACGCATGTTGCCAGTTTATCACCCGCGCCAATCATGTTCTGGTGCTAGTTGCAACCTGACAGTCACGCCAATCCTGTAAGGTGATTGGGTTTGCTCCTTTTTGGGCTTTTTGAGATTGGTCTGTGGTTTTGGTGTCACTTTTTCGAATGCGTGAGTGTTCTGAAGCCTTTTTTGACTGACTGTGACCTTCATCCTCTGGTTGTTTTCCCTCTTCTATCGATTTTACATTCTAGCCCTAGGGCATCTAGGTGCTATAGTGTGTCGAGCCTCCCGAGGGAGTTTTTGGTCCTCATTTGATCAGTCAATTTTGTTATTGCTTCTTTGCATTCGTTTGGTGGTTGCCCACTGTGTTATTGTGTTACTTGAGTGATTGGCTTCTTCTTCATTCAAATTCCGCTTTGTCTCCCTTTGAACCTAGATTACATGGTTCATTTGAGTCTTTGGAATTTCTCTTAGATTTGAGAGACTTCTTTGTCAATTTGGGATCTGATTGTGTGTTTGAAATTGAGTGAACTTTCTTGTCTTTGATCTTTTTCTACCGCTTCTCAAAATTTTCTTTGCATTGGTTTTCATTTTGTTTAATGCACTTTTCTCTTAAACATTGAAAATACAAAAAATCTCTTTTGCTTTTGATTAGTTAATGCAAATTGAATCTTTTCTGTGTTATTAGTAATTTGTAGCCCTGAAAGAAAAGCTTCTAGTTTTCATTAGCGTGCATTAGAGACACTAGTGGTTGTTTTCTGATCATTTTGTTACTGTTTGAAAGCTCTCAACCTTCCCGTAGGTAGCTATTCATCAAACGGAATGATACATTGTGGCATGTAGTGTGCATTTAGGAGATTTTGAGACATAACATTTGGTAGGGCCTAGAAATTGAAACATAATTGAATATCAACATTAAAATTTACTCAATTTACTTTAAGGCAGCATTAAAACATTAACAAAATATTTAGAGGTCTAGGCTAGTGAAGTGTTCCGGCATCGTTAAACCTAGTAGCTGTCGTTCGCCTCTTGGCTTTAGATAGCACTAGTACGGACTTGTGCTCCCCGTACCGTCGCGTATATAAAGGGAGACCCCGCTAGGTTGCTATCCTTTATCCGTAGGAAGCCGAGTCTGCCACTTTATACCCGTGATACACTGGACACAGCATTCGAGGAGATTGCCTGCATGTACGTCAAGTCCTTGGTTGATTTCTCTTTCATTTTGAAACCAAGGTGTATATTGCAGTTCATGGATATCTGGTACACCCTTTGCCTAGATTACCAGAGTAGTCATTTCGATCTTTTCTGACTCTGTAAATTTGAAAGGATCATCAAGCGCTTGTCCTTTCACACTTGTTTCAAAACTGAAAAAAATAGAGTCACCTTTCATCCATTTCTCAACTCTTAAAACATGAAACGGTGAAGTTTCTAAGTTTCAATGTGGTAAAATAAATCGCCTGCGATCACACGCCCTGTTAAATTTTTTTTGTTGGTCGTTTGATTGTGTGCCTTGATTTTTCTTAGCCCATGTTTTGTGTTTGATCTCTTCCTTCTGTCGTTACTGTCACAGTGGCGGAACCCTCAATTTATTCTACTGGTAGTCCATATACAGACGATTCATCAGAGGTCTCTCAATCCTTTGCTGAACCTCAGCAGCCCATTGTCTCCAAGTTTCCCGACGGGGGACCGGTTCTCTCTAAGCTTCCCTTTGGAGGACCAGTTGAGTTCAATTGGCCCTTATCCGATGCTTGGTCTAGATTCAGAGTAGGGGAATATTTCCCTCCTCTTACATCGGTTTCACCTTTTCTAACTGTTGTTATTCCTCCTAGTCCTCGCCATCTGCTACAAGATCTAGTGGCAGGTTTAGATATGGGCTCATCCAGCCATTCTCCTAGTGAGGAAATCCCCACGTCTGGTGAATATTACCAGTTTTTCCCAGAATACAACCCTGAGTTATCTATCATGTCTTCGCCCGGTCCTTCACTTCTAGTGGGGTATAGATCCTTAAGTCATATTATGACCGTTGTCGCCTCTATGGGGATATCAACTCCTTCTACGAGGCCGGTTATTCCTTCATTAGGAATGTCTCCTAGGACACCCATTACATCATCCCCTCAGGTCACTTCAGTACCTGTCAGGACCACTGTCTGTGTGGCCGCATATACACCCATTGTTACCACTCAGTCCATAAGGACCGTGTCGCTTCCCAAAGACGTCTATATAGCATCTGCTATTTCGGAGAGGATTTCTCCTGAAGAGTATCGATTTTCCCTACAACAATCAAACCCCGAGGTCGATCAATCCTCCCAAGATCCCAACCGTCCGTATTTTTTGCATTATGCATAGGATGGTACCCCCGTTTACATTTTTCCATATCAATATGATGAGCAGGGAAACCCTTTACGTTTACCCGCTCTAGAGGCTTATCTCCATGGTTAAGGTTTTTTGTCTAACCAGGCTGGGCAACCTTACAACCCACAAGGGCAACCCTTCCAAGGCCAACCTGGTTATCTTTATGACCCGCAAGGACAGCCCTTACAAGGCCAACCTTCGAGCCAGCAAGGGTTGTTATACAGTCCGCAAGGACAGTCCTACAACCCTTCAGTTCAACCTATCCAGCCTCACCTTGTGGTCCAACCAGGGCAACCTCAAGGACCCACAGGTCAATCGGGGTACCAATCGGGGCCGTTGTACGGTCTTGGGGGGCAAGTCCAACCTTCTCAACCTATGGTGCAACCTCAGTATCCTATTGGCCTGAATGTTGCATAGCCAGGATCATCCTATGGTACTGTTGCAGGTTAAACCGGTTATCAAGCACAACCTAGCCCCATTCCACCACCAGGCCAACCGGCCCATCCGGCACAGCCTGGTGTCCCACATCAGCCAGGTCAACCTGTACAACCTGTGCAACCTTTTCACCTGGGTCAACCTGTTCAACCAGGGCGGCCTGTTCAGCCAGGTCAACATGTCTAGCCAGGCCAGCCTGCACATCCTGTCAACCCTTCTCAATAGTCGATTTATTCGATGCCGCAACTGAATCAACTGATGCACCCTACTTATCAAGCTCAGCAGGGCCCCACTTATCAACAGCCCGCTCAACCCCAAGGCAGTTACTATCCTCAAGGTCAATTGCAACCGGTTTACAACTTGCCCCAAGGTTCCCATTATTATCCTCAACAACCAGGCTATACCTATACTCAGCAGCCAAATCCACATATTGCTCAAATAGGGCCGACATATAATTAGGGTCCATACCCCGATTATCAACCCCCATACACTGGATACCAGCAACCGCATCAGACTGGTTATATGGCCTATACCCCCTATGGTCATAATCCTTCAGAACAGAACCCATGGGGGAAAGGTTATGCTCAACCAGGGTGGAGTACAGGTACAGGTCCTTATTGAGGGCCTGGCATGCCTTTCAATCCACAATTGCCATTCTTTGCCACCTTGGAATTACCGGACATTTCTAAATTAACCAATGATCTGATTCTTCACAATCCTTGTTGGCCTTCAGTTCTGACCAAGGTACCCGGCAACTGTCCTAAGTTTGAAGGTAAAGCTGGAGAGGACCCCCAAGCTCATGTAATGACCTACCATCTGTGGTGTTCGTCCAATTCTTGGGTGGATGATTCAATTCTTCTACGTCTCTTCCAGCACACTCTTATCGGTGTTGTCACTAAGTGGTATATAGAATTACCCCATGGCATCTTTCAAGAATTCAATACGTTAGCTATGGCTTTTCTGACTCACTTCCAGTTACCGGTTCGCTATGAAGCCAGGACGCATCTCTTGACTTCTTTGAAGATGGATAAAGCCACCCACATATCCGATCATATTCATGAGTGGCGACGTCGTCGTAGACTGATCAAGTTTGATATACCTGATCAGCTACTAACTCATTGGTTCACCACCTCCTTCGTTAACAAAATCGCTCAAGATATTGCTATGGGGGCATGTGTGACTGAAGAACAAGCCATCGTGCATGCCCAGTACCTCGATCTGGTGTACTCCCAGTCTGGAATGCTTTATGATATTTTGACTGATGCTCCGTGGCCGGGAACCTCGAAAGACCACCTACCCCCACGGTGGATGGTGTTATTGGTTCCATTTCTCAAAATTCTCAGAAATCCTCAAATGGGAAGCAGAAGTCCAATTCTTCCAATAATTCTGCTCTTCCCGCCCCTCCAGATTCTGGAAAAACTGCTGAGGTCAACGCCATGCAGGCTAATCCTATGGAAAAGGCCTCCAAATGAAAGAAGAAGGGCAAAGGAAAATCCAAACCTGACGCCCCAAAACCAGAGTCTTCTAAACCTCGTATTGATGATGGTTCCCAATGTAAACCGAAGTACCCCTGCCTTATTTGTGAAGGAGACCATTATACCAAAGATTTTCCTCGACGATCTGAATTTAGCCAACTTCTGAAAGTCTCCAAAGGAACTCCATCAGTTCTCAAAGAACCGTTCCCATCTCAGCAGACCCAGATGGTTGAGCAACCTTCACCATCTGCACCATTTGGGTCCCAGGTCTTTATGATGAATGGTGTTGCACCTGTCTCAATTGCTACGCATTCGAAGGATTATGCCAGATCACGCCAGGCAGTTGCGAAGGAAGTCGTGGATGGCCCACCTCCCCCACCTGTCTCTGGTCCTTTGGAAATTAGCGTTGAACCTGTTGTAAGGCCACCTTCTAAAGGTGTTCTGCAAAGATCTTCCTACAACCCAAATGCCCGTGTCGCTCAGCACTACAGTATTGTTGAGGATTTGGCATAGGTGCCTTCTTCCATGTCTGCATTGGAAGTGCTTCAAATTTTCCCATCGCAATGGAAGGCTCTATTGTCTGCAAACGGTGGAATCGATCCCGCCGATTCTAATCTTCTCACCTTCGACCTAGAAAATTTTGTCCCCCGACTTCCACATCAAATTTCTCTTGTTATACAAGTCGGGATCAATGGCCTTAACATCCATAGAGCTGTTGTGGATGAAGGTGCTTCCACCTATGTTATTTCATCCGCCTGCTGGAAGGCCATTGGCTCTCTGAATCTTACATCGTCTCCCAATGCCTTAGAGGCATTCGATGGTCGGGAATCAAAACCCCTGGGTGTTCTCGAGAGTTTTTTGATTACGTTACAAGGGAAGACAGTCAATGTAGAAGTAGAAGTGTTTGACGCCAAGATTAACTACAATCTTCTTCTCGGCCGCAGTTGGACTCACGCCATGTTATGCGTGCCGTCCACCCTCTTCCGGCTTCTTAAGTTCCCTCATGAGGGAAAAATAATTATTGTGGATCAGTTGTCTTTCTTCACCTCATCCTTTGAGAACAATGTTCCTTACGTGGATCAGATCCCAAATCCCCTTGACAATGTAGGACTCGGTCTCTGCAAGGACCCCATCCTCATGGGTATCTTTCCCACACCACCACCGCACACCGTTCAAGTTAATATGGTCTCTCGGTTCAATGACCCTTGGATCATCCCTTTTCCTGAACAGGTGACCTCTTTTGGAGAATCGATGCCGTTAACTCCTGTTGAGATCAATTATTGTGAAATCGTTGTTGCAACTGATCCTCCTCCCGAACATGCTCCTTCGAGCATGGCTCTGGATATATACTCTCAATCCCCTTGGCTCAACGATGCAGATACGCATGACCCTTTGAGAGAACTTTTCCCTTCCGATGAAGCTATTGTTGAAACCATGTATTTTGAAGATCTACCGTGGAGCGATGGACATCATCATTCCTCGTTCATGCCTGGCCTGGGGGCAATGTCTGATTGTCTAGAGCGCTTTTCATCTCAGGTTCCCACCCCACCTCTTCAAACACCGATACTGACTCATGAGGTCCTTTTGGAGGGAAACCTAAGTAATATCACTCAAACCATGCCAATCGACATCTCCGTCAAACCGGGGATAGTCGAGAATATTCATGTGGGAGTGACTTGTTCTCCTGAAGAGATACAAATTTATACAAACCTTTTTCGCGAATTCAGAGATGTTTTCACATGGTCCTATGAAGAGATGCCTGGGATTAATCCTAGCATAGTCGTGCACGAGATTCCTACCTATCTGGGTGTGAAACCAGTGTGTCAACGCCTACGCCCAATGCATCCCCGAAAAGCCACAGCTATTAAGGCAGAAGTTGAAAAACTTCTTAATGCGGGCTTTATCTATCCTATTCCCCTCACAGAATGGGTTTTGAATATTGTCCCTGTAGATAAGAAATAGGGAAATATCCGCGTCTGTGTTGATTACTAAGACATCAATCGGGCCTGTCCTAAGGAAAATTGCCCCACTCCCTTTATAGATCAAATTATTTATGAATGCGCGGGGAGTGAGATTTATTCCCTTATGGATGGCTTTTCAGGGTACAATCAAATCAATATTTTTCCCTCTGATCAACACAAGACTGCCTTTATCTGTCCATGGGGAACCTTCGCTTATAAAAAGCTCCCGTTCGGTCTAAAAAACGATGGGGCCACCTTCCAGCGTGCTATTTCTTATGCTTTCCACGACATACGCCATATTGTTCAGCCATATTTGGACGATCTGCCGACCCATTCAGCTCGGTGTGAGGACCACCCTGAACACCTCCACTAGATTTTCCTCCGCTGTAGACGCTACAATATTAGGCTCAATCCTCATAAGTGCGTCTTCTGCGTGGATTCTGGTCGTCTTTTGGGATTCATCGTCTCTAAAGACGAGATTCGCCTTGAACCCCTAAAGTTCGAGGCCATTGTTAACCTCCCATCCCCTTCCTCATTACATCAGCTACAAAGTCTGCAGGGGAAAGCTAACTTCCTACGACGCTTCATTCCAAAATATGCGGAAGTGGCCAAGGGCTTTACACGTTTTTTGAAACAGGACGTTCCCTTCCATTGGGATGAGATTGCCCAGCAATCTTTTGATAAGCTTAAAACGTTGCTCGTCAACGCTCCCCTGATACGTCCTCCCGACTATCATCACGATTTCACCCTTTATTTGGCTGCTACATTTAGCATGATAGCTATGGTTTTAGTACAGGATGACGACAATGGAAATGAACACGTAGTTTATTATCTATCTCAAAATATTCTCAACATAGAAACACGCTATGCTCATGTTGAGAAGTTAGCGCTTGCCGCGGTTCAGGCCATCCAGCGATTCCGCCACTACATCCTGTTGCGTACTGTAACCATGGTTTTGGACTGCAACCCCATGACCTATATCTTGTCTCGACAATTGCTGGGGGAAAGTACTGCAAGTGGATTGTAATCCTTCAAGAGTTAAATATAGATTTCACCACTGCTAAGTCGACGAAATCATTGGTTTTCACTGATCTGATTTTCTCTCTCCCGACAAACTCCGTTCCATCGAAATCTGAGGATCATATCTCGGATGAAACGCTCTTTCTTATCAGCACTCGTGACCCATGGTACAGTGACATTATCGGGTATCTTCAAACATCCACTTTCCGGTCTGAATTGATGAAGGATGCCTGACGTCGGATTCGGCATCAATCTCAACCGTACCGCATTGTAGGAGATACCCTGTACCGTGTCGGAGTCGATTCCATGCTCCGCCGGTGCTTGACCCTGGAAGAGGCTGAAAGAGTCTTGAATTACCATCACAGTGGCACCTGTGGCGGTCACATGTCCAAATATGCCACCGCCCAGAATATTCTACGTGCGGGTTACTTTTGGCCGTCTATATTCAAATACTGTATCATTGCAGTCCGAAAATGTCATGCATGCCAGGTCTTTCAGCGCAAGATGCGCGCGCCACCCCTGCCCTTGCATCCTGTCATTACTGTCGGCCCTTTTTCTAAATGGGGCGTAGATTTTATGAAATGTAACCCTCACTCGGCTGGGGGGCATGCTTATATAATCGTCGTAATAGACTACTTTACTAAGTGGGCCGAAGCGATGCCTACATTAGCTGCCGACGGTAAGACAGCTGCCCAATTTCTTTTCAACCATGTTATTACACGTTTCGGAGTCCCTCAGGCCATTTTTACCGATCATGGCACCCATTTTCGGGATTACATGATGGCTGAGATGACGTCAGAGTTGGGCTTACGCCATGATAGCTCAACGCCATACTACCCCCAGGCGAACGGCCAGGTTGAGGCTGTGAACAAGTTTTTGGTCAAAATGCTTCAATGAACGATTGGTATCCACAAATCCAACTGGCATCTCCAATTTTTCTCATCTCTCTAGGCTTATCGAACGTCTGTAAAGAGCACAACCGGATTCACACCTTTTCAATTGGTGTATGGTTTGGAAGCGACTCTCCTGGTTGAATGCGAAATTCCTTCTCTGAAGTTGGCTGTGGAACTATTTCCTAACACTTCTCTGGAGGAAGAGTGTCTCTTGTATTTGGAACGACTGGATGAAACCCGCCGCTTAGCTTCCTTGGTCATTGAGGCACAGAAAAAGCGGGTCAAAGCCCACTTCGATCAATCAGTTTCTCCTCGTTCTTCCATTGAAGGAGACCTCATCCTCTTATACGACCAAGCACACGATAAACTTGGAGTGGGAAAATTCCAGCCCATGTGGCATGGGCCCTATATAGTTAAATGAGTATTAAAAAACGGGGCCTATGAGCTTATCAACTACGAAGGATTTCCCCTGGCGCAGCCTAGGAATGGTTTGTACCTCAAAAAGTACTACGCTTGAGTTATTCTCGTGTGGTGTGGATGTACATAAATGAGTGCTTTCATTTTTGTATGTGTGGTGTGGTGTGCTTTGTAAACGTCTCTCTGCTGATTGGGTCTTCCTGATTGTGCAGATGTCTATTACTCCTTTTGTCGATTTCGCGGATGGTGCCTCCCACAGTACCAGGAATCTGTCCTTGGCAGCCTGGGTAATCTACAATCCTGCTGGTGAGTTGGTTAATTTGCAAGGTGTTTGTCTAGGGCCTACCACAAATAATGTCGCGGAGTATAGTGCCATTTTAGAATTATTAAATGAGGTTGTTAACCTTGGTATTCGTGCATTACTTGTGTATCTGGACTCACAGCTTGTAGTATTACAACTTAACGGTCATTATTCAGTTAGAAACCCATCCATTTTATGTCTGTATCTACGTATTCGTTTACTGGAAAGAAATTTTGATTGCATTACATATCAACATATACCCATACACATGAATGTGTTAACAGATGCAGTAGCTAATTTGGTTTTAGATAGACATTTGTGCAACTTATAAAAAACATCATCACATGTAAAAATATCCATCCAGAAATAGATATATATATATATATGTCGATAGTTTGCAGTTTGTGTAAATCACATAAAGTTAAAAAAAATATACATGTTTGTCTAATAATAGCCGGAGACAACATGTCTCTCAAAAATATGCATATAAAAATCCCTAGATGGCTAATCAGCGTGGTTCTCATGGTAACATGCCACTGCGCGCACCAATCGCCTCAGCAGTCAATGGAGGTGACTAGGCACCCCCACAGTGTGTCGAAGCCAATGGGACATCTGCCAGCCATGCATAGTCTGGGATTCCCCGGGCAATGCCCTCCAGGTTCTGGATCATCTCACTCCCTTCGCCGCCCTCAGCTTGGGGGTCATATGCGAGAGGGGTCCTCCATGCAATGGGCGACATGCCCGCGGGCCTCTCTGGGCCAACGTCTGCATACACATAGAACTGTTTTTAGAATAGGCATGTATCACAAAAAAATCATAAATACATAAAAAATCAAAAAGATTCATACCCAGCTCCTCTTCCCAGTCCTCCCCCTCCGGAAGTGGAAGATCTGGGTCTCCCATGAAATCGGTATCTGCGTAGGGCCAATCCTCAACTACAATCAGCTGACGCCGTAACCATACAAAAAAATCAGGCCTCTAGGACATCTACTGGCCTCCTCTGGACCTGGGCTTAAGTGCTACCCATCGAGCCATCCTCAGCTCCCTCAATGATGGCTCAGCGACTATCGCCCCTTGGCCCTAGAAAATTGGTAATCGTTCCAGAATGAATGACACCAGAATGGAACCATACCCAAATTGTTTCATTTTGGCTTTCTTACACTTTGTTAGCTGTTGTTTGATGTTTGTCGTCACGGCAGTAGCCCAATCGAAAAGTGTAGGATTCATCCATTTGGAAGCTAGCAGGAGCTGCGCTTTGGTTGCCTCATGCGGGGCCTGCGATCCTGCAGCCCGCGTAATGGTGTGAAGCACTACCCGGAGTGCTAGATCGCGGACTGTGTGGATGTCTACTTTCCCACTGCCTGATCCTGTTTGTGCCCCTGGGCACACTCTCGCCATTACCATATCCATTTTCTCCCCAGAAGATCTGCTGCAGGTCATGATTAGCACTGGGCCTCTGCGCGACAATCCGGTTATGAAATAAACATCAAAGACTTCAAGTGCCAGTACTTGGTCTCGGAGTTTGAATACTTCTTCATTCTCGTCCCATATGCTAACCAAATACTGCAATAGCTCAGGTTGAGCTTTTAAACATGGTGTGAGGAAGAACTTCTTGAGACCACAGTCCTGGAGGGCGTTCATGCAAGCTTCATTTTCCATGGCCATTTCATCCACTTCCCCATGTTCACTCTCCTTCCACTCAATCACCATTGTGCCTGGATATCTACACCCACATGGTCAAAAACACCTTTTTAGATCTCTACAACACTTAAAAATTCATTTGAGTGGCTTACATTTTGGTAAATTAACGCGGTAATTTGAGTTGCGCCATTTGCGCGACCCCTTTGCAAAAAGGAGCCAATTGGCAGGGGTCCGTGCCCGATACCCGTGCCAATTGGCCGAGCCCTAAATTTGCAAAAGGGTTCCTCCAGAGGTCAAATACACAATGGAAATTTACAAAAAATGAATCAAAACAAAGCTAAGGGGAGCGCCTCTTACCTGGAACGAACAAGAATTCGGATGATGTACTAGATTGATCGCAATCACTGCCGCAAGTTTGCGCACCAAAAGTTCACTGTTGCTCTCCAAATGAGGTAAAAAGTAAAATTAAATATTTTTTTACCATTTGTGGAATATTTATAACTTTTGAAGTCAAAATTAGGTTTTGAAAGTCATTTTTCTCAATATTTTAATATATTTTGTCGAAAAATGGATTTTACACTCGCTTTTGTGTGCAGCGACAGGTTTTTATGCAACTTGGACTATGATACGAGTTGTATTTTATACTTTTTTGGACTCAGTAAAAACACGAAAAAGTCATTTCTAGAGTTATCTTTCAGCTCTTTTCTAACTCTCTAAACATTAAAAGATTTTCGAGTCCCTTTTCATTTCGATCTCGTTAAAGTGGCTGCGAAACGACATCTACCCAG
This sequence comes from Pinus albicaulis, assembly GCA_034641835.2. Classification (NCBI taxonomy): domain Eukaryota; kingdom Viridiplantae; phylum Streptophyta; class Pinopsida; order Pinales; family Pinaceae; genus Pinus; species Pinus albicaulis. Next base: position 996,710,248 of record CM076569.1, on the reverse strand, counting down.
TATACGTTTACCCCTTTTTCGGGCTGGGATAGATTATTTACAAAAAAGGAATACCCTAGCCTATTGTGATTAGAAGGTTTTCTCAGACATAGTTTTCTACCTTTTCAGATCTGAGGAACTATTTACGAAAAGGGACTTTTGGAGTTTACTTTTCCATTGTCTTTTCAAACTCTCTAAACATGAAAAGATGTCGAGTTCTTCCTTTGTCAGACTCGTTAAACCCTGATGACATCGGATCCAGTCTTAATGATGATATTCGATTTTCTCCTTCCTAGGGCTCGTTAAATGTACTAGGATGGATTCGACTAAAGGATGGACTTATATTACAAGCATATGCTATCCCCTTCAAGCTTGTTCTAAAAAATAATAGGGGTACTCACCAGAAATGGTGGGGAAAAATGGAACTAGCATCGTCGTCATGTCGGCAATATGTCGCTCTTGAACATGGCACTTGTCTGCATTCGTGTCGGGTTGGGGACATCTCATCTCATTATCTGTTTGCCTCCATGGGTTTGGGTAATCCCTTTTAACCTCTCATCTTCTCTTTGCCTCGTCATCATGACCTATGATATTTTGATTTCAAACACTGCCAAATCCACTATCATGCCACCGATATGTTCAAGAGAAGTTGACCTCTGCAGTTTCAACCTTCCTCTGATTCTCATCTGATCCTAATTCACAAAAATTATTTTCCTCTGTCTCGCATTGATGATGTGGAAAACACTATGTTCCACCTTCGATCAAGGTCACTTCCTGTCGACTTCAGCTCATTATCCAGGAAGTTGATCTAGAGACTCCCTTCCAGTACCTTGGAGCCTGCATGCCTCAATGGCAAGTTCTTCGCATTCGACGCAAGGTTTTCATCATTGACCTTCGATCGGATGATTCTACGGGTGTTCGACACCAGCTCATTTTTCACATTCCGTGGATTGTACCTATAGTACCTTGAGGGCCATTGTCATTATTGGTGGTTCCTCTCGTGTCTGTTAACAGCTTTCATCACTGGCTGGTAATCAGACGATGTTCTTGCATGTTCCACTTCAGCTCACTTATTCACATGCTTGAACTTGTACTTTGTTCGAGTCGAGATGGAGCGCAAGACCCTAGATTTTGTCTGTTAGAATCCAGGCTGCGATTTTTTGTATTATTATGATTGGTTACATGACTCATTGATTGGATGGTTGCGACCATACCTGAGTCTATTTATCGATCCTTACTGGATGGCTGCGTCCATGCCTTGGATCTTGATTATTGTATCCTCTGTTATGGATGGATGCGCCCATACCACATATATATCATGTATTTGAGATATCAGTTGTATTTGTCTACGCAGGTTTTCCGACGGCAGTGTTTTCAGTTAGGCGCGTTCTCGTAAAGCATTTCACCCCTCTCTCTCTCTTTCGGGCCTCATGCTTTAGGGAGCATCTGTTACACAGTAATTTTTCACCGTCCCTGCAATCCCCCATCCCACACATTGGAGGGCTTATTTCGTGACCTGTGAGCAGTGACATGACCTGAAACCACTTTCATGGCATCCCCCTTAACAAGGAAAATAATTCCCCTGAAGACAATTTCCTGTAAAAAGACCTAAAAATAGCCTTTTTAGCCTTGGCACGACTAGCCAGTTCAGCCCTCGCGCCAATGGGGGAAATCCACCAAAGAGGGCGCGCCAGCTGGCGCTCTGCCCCAGTGTATCACCCGCGGCAGGCTTAATAAGGAGTGTTTTTTAAAAATAAATGGCGGAAGTTTGATTCCAACCAACTTTTGAACTAGTCTCTAAATTGAGTTGGGAGGTTTGGCTCCGGATCTCCATGTAGGGGAAGTGGTTTTCCACCTATCATGGAAGCTTCCTTGAGAATAGGGCCAATCCCACCATTGTAGGGATCCCAACTCCCCTTCCACCATCTATATAAGCTTGTCATTTTCCCTTTGCAAGCTAGCCTGAATAGAGTTGAATCATTGTAAGAAGATTATCGTCAGACATCTGAAGAGAGAGATATTTGTCCTTGTCCCAACGAGCTTTACCGAGACGTACTCCTCTGTCGATCGGCCGAAGGAAGATCCAGCGTCAAAGCTCAGGTTGTATCTTTCTTTGTTCTAATTAATAATAAGCGACTTTGATTATGGTTCCACTCAGATGTTTATGTTTTATGTTATGAGTTATATCTTCTCTCACTGATACATAATTGCATGTATTAGGTTTTACACTTGTGTGTTTGTTGTTTCTTCTTATAAGTGCAGGTGTTCGATCGCGTCGAACGAGAGAATTGTGATCTGCCAAAGCAAGGGACGGAAGCACCATATTCTCCACAAATGACAGCAGTGTAGGACTTAAGGTAGGCCTCTTGTCGCATCTTGGTCTTTTGCAATTAGGAACTTGCGTCTTAGCGTGACTCGGTTGTTGCTAGACCCGATCTGGGCTAGTAGGGATCACCTCTGTCCGCAGAGGGGATTTACCTCTCCAACAGATAGGTATATAAGCTTAGTAAATAGGTGTTGTTTGATTTTTTTAGTGTTGGATAGAAAATTTAGTGAATGGAATGTGTATAAGGTTTTTAGGTCTGAACTCCAAGGTGAACCTGCAGAGAATATGTGAGGAAAGATAGGTATTTTGAAATCATTTTAATAATTCATTGATTATAGGATGAAATTAAGGAGAGTTTGAATGAGCACTAACGTGAATTCATTCAGTTTAGAAGAAAATAAACATAATATGGTGAATCTTGTCTAAAGGAAAGTATGCATAAACATGATTTATGCTCATAAAATTACAATATAAACATATATGAAGAATAACAGATGGTACTAATCATCAAATGATAAACATAAATGAGAAAAATAGATGCTCCAAAGTGTACCACAAGTATCTCAACACAATTCCTGCAAATATGTCTCTGATTTCATTCCAAAAGATGATTACAAGACTTCCACTGAAATATGAGACTATCCAACCCCAAAAAATACTAAAGAGAGTCTAATTATAGAAAATATGGACTATGAAAATTCATCATGTTGAAATCCCATCCAAAATGGATCCTAAATACAAAAGGTGAGTCATTTCCTAGTTTCTAGGGAGGTTAGAAACCATTCCTTGAAGTTTAGGTATAAACTATGAGTGTTTGTCCATTACATTAATTACATATTCCTGTAGGAATTTACAGGGTAATTTTCGTAGATCAAGAACCAAAGGTCACCGCTCACAAACAGATCACAAATCAGTACACCAGTATAATCACGTGGTTAAAACCCTCAAAGAGGGAAACAGTCCATGGCCTAAGCCAACGCGACCACTTCAGGCAATTTATTAATATAAAAAGAAAAGTTACATATGTTTCTCTCATAAACGGTTACCAAAATATGACCCTCCATGATCTTTAAATAGAGATCATGGACCAATCGGGTGTTAAGCCATGGATCAAGTGTCGTTAATACCAAAGAGAGAGATAACCATCGGATCACTACAAATCGTGACCGTCAGATTATAAGTTACAAATGTACATGGTAAAGAAACACACTTTACCTAACTCTACACTAGACTAAGTTATTCTTAACTATTTCCTATGTGTCGTAATATCCTAACATCCCCCCTTAAGAAAAACTTGGGATAAAATTGAAGGATTTACAAAGGTGACACAAAATGAGCCTATTTCCTATGTGTCGAAATATCCTAACATCCCCCCTTAAGAACAACTTGGGATAGGATTTAAGGATTTACAAAAGTGACACAATAGGAGAATGAAGGAGGCATTAGAGCCTATCCCCCCTTAATGACAACTTTCCTGAACTCCAAGCATGGATCGAAGTTTGGTAAACTTCGCTTCTGTGAGAGCTTTTGTAAATATATCGGCTACTTGATCATTGGTTGGACAGTACTGCACTTCAATAACACGATCATGAATGATATTTCTAATGAAGTGTATGTGGATTTCAATTTGTTTCATATGCTGATGTTGAACTAGATCTTTACATAGCTGAATGGCACTCTGATTATCACACCAAAGTGTAGTTGGATGCTGCTGATGAAGACCAAATTCAGACAGGATCTGACGAAGCCACATGGCTTCCTTGATGGTTTCAACTGCACCAAGGTACTCCACTTCTGCTGAAGAAAGAGAGATGGCACTTTGTTTCTTACAAGACCAAGTAATAGGTCATGATCCAAGAGTGAATACATAGCCTGCAGTAGACTTTCGATCATCAGGGTCACCAGCCTAATCAGAATCAGTGAAACCAATCAACAATGGAGATGCTCCTGCACTGTAATGAATCCTGAACTAAACTGTACCTTGAATATATCGAAGTATTCTTTTAGCTACTTTCTAGTGACTTTCATGAGGTTGGTGCATAAACCGAGCGACAAGACCAACGGCAAAGGAAAGGTCAGAATGGGTATGGGTTAGATACAGAAGTTTACCAACAAGTTGACGATATAAGGTAGCATCAACTTCAGGGGTAATACAAGTGACTGAAATCTTGACTCCAGACTGAAAGGGAGAAGGGGTTGGCTTATAGTCTTCCATGTGAAAGTGGTGTAGAAGATCACAGGTATACTTGGACTGAGAGAGGGTAATGTCTTCCTTGGATTACAAGACTTGAAGACCAAGGAAATAATGCAAGTGTCCTAAGTTTGTCATTTCAAACTTATTTTTGAGGCTAGACTTCACATGGTTTATATGGTTTGGATCACTACCATTAAGGATAAGATCATCAACATAAAGAATAAGGATGGTGAAGGACTTACCCACTTTCTTGGTGTAGACGGTGTTATCAGAATGACACCTAGAAAAGCCATTATCTAATAGAAATCTATCCATTTTGGCATACCAAGCCCGAGGAGCTTGTTTGAGACCATAGAGAGACTTCCTAAGGTGAAAAACAAGGCTAGAGTCATTTTGGATAAAGCCAAGGGGATCTTCCATGTAGATTTATTCATGTAAATATCCATGTAAGATGGTGGATTTAACATCCATCTGATGGACTTCCCATTTAAAGGAGGCAGCAAGGGAAAGAACAAGGCAGATAAAATTCATTTTGGCAATAGGGGATAAGGTTTCAATATATTCAATGCCTTCAATTTGTGGAAATCCTTTAGTGACCAGACGAGCTTTATTTCTATCCACTTTTCCATCTGGTCCAAACTTCATTTTGTAAACCCATCTGCATCTAACAATTTTTCTTCCTTTTGGAAGAGGAACGAGATCCCAAGTATCATTCACCAATAAGGAGCGATATTCTTCATTCATAGCTTCATCCCAATCTAGATGAACGGAGGCTTCTTCAAAGGTTTCTGGATCAGGATCTTCTGGAACTTGAGCCAATAAGGAAGAGGCTCTTTCAAACTGAGAATGTGTACGTCGTCGATCAGCAGGGTCACCTGCAAGAGAACTTGTTGCATCCTGAGTAGAGCGGACCCATCTTGGAAGCGGTGGAGTAAAAGGAACAATTTCAAGAGGTGGAGGAGGATTTTCATCCTCATTTTCATCATCTTAACTAGAAGGAATACTATTAAAAATAGAAGAGAGAGAGAGAGGTGGCACATATGCCGAATCAGGCTCGCAGGCCAAAGGTGGCACACCCGCTGAACTAGGCTCGCTGGCCAATATATTGTCATCAAATTTTACATCTCTTCTAATGATTATATTTTTGGATTTTGGTTGAAGAAGTCTATATCCTTTGACATCTTCAGAATATCCAACAAAAATGCATTTTTCACTCTAAGGTTCTAAGGCTTTGTGTTTCACATCTGGAATATGGGCCCAAGCATAACTTCCAAAAACACGAAAGTGACTTACATCTAGTTTGATTGAGCTCCAAGCTTCTTCTGGAGTTATATTCTTTAAAACCTTAGTAGGAGTGTGATTTACTATGTAATTTGCACATTTAATGGCTTCTGCCCAAAAATTGAGACCAAGTCCTTTAGATTGAAGCATACAATTAGCCATTTCTTTTAAGGTGCAATTCTTCCTTTCAGCTACACCATTTTGTTGTGGAGTATATGGAACAGTATGTTGCAATTGAATGCCATGCTCAGTGCAGAAGTTGATAAATTTTTTGTTAACATATTCTCCTCCATTGTTTGATTTAACTTAAGAATTTGATGTCCAGATTGTTTCCCAACAAAGGCCTTAAAGGCCAAGAACATGTTAAAAACTTCACTGTTGAGTTTTAATAAGTCTACCCAAGTGCGTCTGGAAAAATCATCAATGAAGGTTAAGAAGTACTTGCAACCAGAGAAAGAAACAATAGGAAGTGGACCACATAAATCACTGTGCATGAGCTACAAAGGGGCTGAAGCGTGCCAAGAGGCACGTTTGTCAAAACTATCCCGATGATGTTTTCCAAGTATAGATCCAGAGCAAACACCATCTTGGAAAGATACCATAGGAAGACTCGTCACCATATTTTCCTTACATATAGTTCAAAGAGAGCGATAGTTTAAGTGACAAAATCACTCATGCTAAAGTTTTCTCACTTCATCATTATGAGCAACAAAAATGGAGGGAAGACATGATGATCCAAAGTTTTCAAACTTATACAACCTTGTGGAATCATCAACAATGCCAATAGCTAAAATATGTTTAGGATCTTTGAGGTCCTTGATTACAACATCATGAGGTGAGAACTCTACTATTTTCCCTTCACCTGAATGAGTTATCTAATAAATAGAGAGAAGGTTTCATGACAAGGTAGGAACACATAGTACATCATTAAACTGACCATTATCGAGATGAATGGGTCGGGATCCTACAACACTAAGAGATCTATCATCACCAACATAAATATGTTTGGTGTTACAATCATTTAAATAAGAAAACATGGCTTTGTTTTTGGCCATGTGATAAGAAGCTCCAGAATCAATAAGCCACTCATGAGAATGAGAAGAGGAAGATACATTTAATGCATAACCAGATCTTGATGCTTGATAACCACAAGCAGAAAGTGCCATTCCTAAATATGAAAGTGAAGAGTGCTCCAAATTGATGTTGTGCTTCTTCATTGCTGCTTCTAAGGCTTCCATCTTCTTAAAACATTTGGACTCTAGATGGCCATCATGATTACAAAAATTGCAATGCCTATCGGTCTTCTTCCCTTTGTTTTTAATTGCCTTATAATTTTGGTGAGTTGCTTTTTCAATTTGTTGTTGAAATTTCTTAGGACCCTTGATTGGTTTCGGACCATATTTTTTAGGATACTACTTCTTGGGATTCTTTTGATATGATTGTTGTTGGGTTGCTAAGGCTTTCTTAGAAGCGTTTCCAGGAGTGATAACACCAAGGTGTAAGAGTTTTTCTTGTTCTCTTATCAAAGAATCACAAAAGGAATCAAAAGAGGGATACTTGTAGGTTGTTCCTGAAGAAATGATGGCTTCTCTAGTGGAATGGAAGGTGGAAACAAATGCAGAGTATGCAAGGCCAAGCTTAGCAAGAATGCAATAGATGAGGCTACTATCTTCCTTTTTGACCTTACAACCTTCTAAAAGAAGTCTAAGGGTCTTGAATTTGGAAAAAAAGTCTTCAATAGAGGATAAATTATTGGGGTCCAAAGTAAGCAACTCATTTTCAAGTTGATGGGCCCCGATTTGATTTTGAATGCCAAAGACAGTATTTAGCTTGTCCAAGGCTTCATGAGGAGTGTCAATGTCAAGGATATGAAATCGAAGATCTTGAGAAATGGACATTCCTATCAACCCTCGTGCTTGATCTAGTTTATTTTCCCATTTAGTAACTTTATCATCATCAGAAGGTTCAGTTTTTACTCCTGTGGCTATTCTATAAATCCCTTTACTTCTAAGTATATCTACCATGTGAGGTAGCCATTGGAAATAATTGGTGTTGTTAAGAATAATTGGGCATACACTTTCCATTTTTTTTTTTAAATGAAGCTGAGAAAATTTGAAACTAACTACTACAATGGAAATATCTCGAAAAATTAGTCTGTTTCAAAAAAAAAATCTCGAAAAATGGCTTTTGGATGAAGAAGTTATGGCTTTTTGAAAAAACGAGTTGAAGATGCCGAATAGTTACAGGAACGGGATGAAGTGCGGCTTTTTAAAAAAAATTCCACCCCTTTTAACAAAATTTTTTTACAAAAGAAGCTTGAGAATGAGAGTTGAACCCAATACCTCTATTCTCATAAAATAACTCCTCACCAAGTGAGATAGCAAAAGGATGTTATTATTGTTTGAAAGGAGAAAGGGTTTTTTTTTTCACTCTTCGGTGTGCGTGCCTTTTCCTACACAAAAAACACAAAAATGAGCAAAAAAAAATGAAATGCAAGCCTTATGGCAAAATTTTAGATTTCGGTTAGCCTTAATGGCAACTATCAATTTTTTCACTATTCATGATTTCTCGAGATCGCACAAAGACGCAGGGAAAGAGCACACATAGCAAAAAAATCCCTTTTCCTATTTCTGATTTGCCGAGATCGCATGCAGCGCAGAGCAAAGAGAATACACAGAGAAGAGGGTATAGATCCGGAAAATAAATAAAACCTAAAACCGAAAATAAACAGAAGGAACCGAAATAAGTAGAACTATTAACAAATATAACTGCAAAACAGATGCTTTATACCTCCAGATCTAAACTGTCATAACTTGGGCAGTCGGAAACCTCTTCACATGAAACGAAAGGCATTCTTCATTGTAACAGACACTCCGGACACAACAGAGCAGTTCTCCAAGCCCAAAAAATTTCAGAAATAGTAGATCTACAAAACTTCATTCGCATGCAGTCAAACCGGCTTCGGATTTTGATCAACAATGGATGCAGCCCTCAAAATGGCTCTAATACCATGTAGGAATTTATAGGGTAAGTTTCGTATATCAAGAACCAAAGGTCACCACTCACAAACAGATCACAAATCAGTACACCAGTATAATCATGTGGTTAAAACCCTCAAAGAGGGAAGCAGTCCACGGCCTGAGCCAATGTGGCCACTTCAGGAAATTTATTAATATAAAAAGAAAAGTTGCATATGTTTCTCTCATAAACAGTTACTGGAAAAATGACCCTCCATGCTCTTTAAATAGAGATCATGGACCAATCAAGTGTTAAGCCACTGATCAAGTGTCGTTAATACCGAGGAGAGAGATAACAATCATATCACTACAAATTGTGGTCGTCGGGTTATAAGTTACAAATGTACATGGTAAAGAAACACACTTTACCTAACTCTACACTAGACTAAGTTATTCTTAACTATTTTCTATGTGTCAGAATATCCTAACAATTCATTCATGATAGGAAGCAAAATCAACCCAATAAATCTAATGACAACTCATAGTACAACATTTCTTCAAATTTGTGACCATTTATGAGCTTGACAAGTGTCCTGAGGAATCCATTGCTGATTTGTGACAATTCTGACAGAATATTTTTTTTTTAAATGCAGAAGCGTAATAGAATTTTAGAGGAGCTTTTAAGAGTCTCAATCCACTTATGAAAGAACGTTCAACTATCCCTATGTGTCTAGTTTCCAAAACATCTTGAATTTTTCAAAATGCACCACGGGAAGGCCTTCAAAAATAAATTCTCCCATAGTCACTCAAAAGTGTAACATAGAGTCCAAAAAAGAGGCAGAAACATGAAAAATGAGTGGTTTTTGAGCTTTTTCTCCCAAATTACAGCTTTTCATGCCATGGCGCTTACTCATATGTGATGTACTCATCAAAATACATTCACCCATGTAAATAAATCACCATTTGGATGCCTCCAAAATAAGAGTAACAAAAGTTCGTTATTCTTCTGCAATGAGAAATTTCCAGAATTCTGCAAAAAATCATATAAAATACCAAAATTGATCAAAACTTATCAAAATCGATTCTATGGCATCTGTGATAGATGGGATACATAGCTAAAGAAGCTTCAGCGAATTATTCCAAGCTATCCTTCTCTTTTAGCTTCACTTGTGCCTCTTTAAGCATTTTCTTCACTTGTTTCAACCTTATTTGAGAAATGTTGTTCCTGGTGCAATAGTCGTTTGCCATGTGTATTTGCAGCTTATTGTCCCTTTTATCCTTCTTCAAAAGTTTCTCCAAACGCTCATTAAATATTTATAACCAAATATCCCTATCCTCATTGATCTCCATGGAAATAAGCTCATCAAAGTTCAACTCTTCAGATTGATGAGTTGATCGTCTTTCTCGCTCCATCACCCTTTTGAGGCCTCTTGTTCTTGGTCTTCTTGTTTTTGTTTCAGCCTCCATGTCCTGCATTTGGTCAACAACAATAATATTCTTTCTTTTACCTCTTCTTTCCTCCATGTGTAATTTGTACTTGCTTTGTAGGAGCTAATTCACTTGCAATTGAAAATTTTCTTGCTGAAGGAAAGTAATTTGGGATTGGGAAATGGAGAAGGCCTCTTTTAATTCTACTATTTCTTTATCTTTCTCTTTGATGATCTCTTCAACTGATCTGACATCCGCTTTCTCTGATACCTCAACCTTCAATGGCATTGACTCATTATGTTGATGCAAAAGAGGTTGCTCCTCTATCTCACATCATTCAAAAATGGTGCCAAGTGCAAGAACACTCCTGGTAGACTTAGGCACAAATACTTGTCTCTTCCCCCTCTCATATGTGTGAACAAATTCCACAACCCTAGGAAAATTTGAAGGTTTGTAATATTCCGAATAGAAATAAACAATAATACAAGGCAACATAAACAAGCATCTACAAAAAATAGAGAGACATCACATAAACAATGCAAATATGGAGAAACGATGAGCCATTTTATTATGTAATTGAAGGATAACAATGAATACAAAGGTGATCAGAATGATGGCACCTTGGCTTGCACAAGACAAGTTGGAAATACTCTCAGAAATTCTCAATGAATGGCTTCTCTGTCGAGGACTGCGTAATCTCCAAATTTTGTTGTTGCAGTTGTTGGACTGTTGCTACTGTTGAAATGGGATGGCTCTTTGGGGCTACTCCCCTGCTCAAAAAAAAGTGAAACTCTAGGAACTAGTTCTCCTCTAATAACCCAGAAAAGCCCAGAAAGGAATCCTGGAATGGATGACCCCATAATTTGACCTCCCTTGGGAAATAATGTTATCCCAGTGAAATACGATGGCCCTAAACTTATCCTCTGCAAATGATGGCCTCCTCCTGTACCAAAATGATGAAATAGTGAAGGGTTGATCCCTTAACACTATCTCGAGTTGAATCCCCTAATATATCCTCACTCCCGAAACTACCTCTACCACAAACTTCACTGTCCCTCCAAGAGACTGTGTTGCCCAAGCAAATGCGTAATCTTGGCTGAAGATTCTATGGATCCCTCCTGCAAAATGATGGATAGAACTCCTCACTCGATCAGGCACTCGAAGTCCCCTGGGGCTAAGGTTGGGATCTCCACTCAGAGACACCCGGTGAACTTAACAACACTTGCAGACTTCGCTCAAAAGCAAAAGTGTGCTCAATGTCAAAAGGCAGAAATCAGAGATGCATAATAGAATGAGAGAATGAGGTGTCTCTTCCTCTTTTTATGCTTTGAGAGTCTTGCTCTCATCCAGGCCCCACCAACTGCGTTGTCCCTCTTGGTCCACATTGTCCCTCTCTCACTATGCTATCATGGACCCACACTTCCCACGCTGCCTCTTCCCTCACACTACCACTTCACCCTCCTGGGCCCCACACTGTCAAGTAAATATGTGCTCACGTGAATTTAGGGAATAATTATTTCCTAAGTGTAGGTTATGTGTCTCATCACCCACTTTATTAACTGACTTAACTTTAGAAAATAAAAACTGGCCAAAATTAATATTACCAATTAGTTGCTGCTAATTGGGAATATTACAGTCCTCCTTGCCAAAATGTTTCTTTTCCTCAATCAACTGCAAATATGGGTGCTACAAGATTTTTTCACTCTCCCAAGTGGCATCCTCATCCAGCAATTTCCTCCACCTCACCAAGTACTCTTTGACTTTCCTGCTCCATAGTTGTCTCCCCCTGGTATCTATGATGGCTTCTGGCTGCAACGCCAAATTCCCCTCATCATCTTCCAATGGAAGCTCCTATGTTGCAGTCACCTGCTGCCCCAATGCCTTTTTCAACCATGATACGTGGAAGATGTTGTGGATTTGGCTACATGTAGGAAGCTCTAGCTCATATGCAACCTCCCCAATCCTGTGGATCACCCTGTAAGGTCCATAGAAGCGGGGCTTGAGCTTCTCGACCCCCTTTTGCTTTAGCGTGGACTTTCGGTATGGTTGAAGTCATAGGTAGACCAAGTCCCCTACCTCAAACTGCCTTTCAACCCATCCCCAGTTGGCATACAACTTCTGTTGGTTTTGAGCTGTAGCTAAGTTATCCTTAAGAGCCTGGAGTATGTCCTGACTCTCTTGGATCCATTCCTTAGCCCTCGGGGCCTTGCTAGCACCAAATATCACGTCAGCAAAAGTCCAAGCATGGTATCCATACAAATCATAGAACATATACATACCAACGGACATGTGAAAATTGGTTTTGTAGCAACACTCTCCCAAATGAAACCAGCATAGCCATGCCTTATGCTACCCTGTCACATAGTTTCGCAAGTAGCCTTCCAGCCACTTGTTACTATCTTTGTCTGCCCATCCGTTTGAGGGTGATAACTAGTACTCGGATTCAACTCTGTACCCACCAAACGAAAGAGCTCCTGCCAAAATTTTCCCATGAAACAGTTGTCCCGGTCACTAACAATGGTCTTCGTAAGACCATGCAATCTGAAGATATCCCTGAAGAACAACTCTGTTGCTTGTGTTTTTGTATACCATGCTGATATAGTGAATAAGTGTGCATACTTTTTCAGCTGATCAACGACTACAAAGATGCAATCCTTTCCCTGCACCATGGGCAACCCCGTGATGAAGTCCATCGAAATGCTCTCCCATTTCCCCTCCCGAATGGGAAGTGGTTGTAGTAACCCTATTGGATGGCTCATCTCTCCCTTTTTCCACTGACACACCTCGCACTCCCTGACATGCCGAAGAATGTCCTCCTTGAGGCCTCTCCAAGAGAACCTCTCCTTGATGGCCCTGTAGGTCTTGGTGAACCCTTTTTGGCCTAATAATGGTGAGTCATGTGAGGCACGCAGTATCTTCTCCTTGAGCTAAGAGCTCCCAGTCAAGAAAATCTTGTCCGTGAAGTATATCACCTCATCCATCACCCTGTACCTATCATCTATGATCTGACCATCCAGTATCTAAAACAGTCCTTGGAGTACTCCACCAATAACTGACCCCTCCAGTCTGTGTCTAGGCTCATCAAATACAACGTTGTCAGTCTGCGTGATAGAGCATCGGCAACCACGTTGTTTTTCCTTTTGACATACTCATGTCAAAGTCATAAGCCTAGATATTTCTAACCCACTTCTGCTGCCTCTCCTACAACTGCTTCTGCTCTAAGAAAAACTGGAGGTTGTTGTGATTAGTCCTCACCTTGAACCTGTTCCCCACCAAGTACTGTTGAAACTTGTCCAGTGCATGCATGATAGCCAACATTTCCTTGTCGTATATGGGATACAACCTCTCATGTAGAAATAGCTTCCTACTCTCGAAAGCTATGGGGTTTCCCCCCTGCATCAAGACTGCGCCCACCCCCTCTCCTGAGGCATCACACTCCAAGACAAAGGGCTGCATGAAATCCGGCAAAACCAAAACTGGACAGCTGCTCATAACCTCCTTGAGCCTGTTAAAGGCCCTCTACATTTTGTACGTCCAACTGAATGCCCACTTTTTGGTAAGATCTGTGAGAGGTGCAGCAAGTTGGGAACACCCCTTGACGAACTTCTGGTAGTAGGTCCAGATGCCTACAAACCCTCGAAGCTCAATCACATTCCTCGGTTCAGGCCAATTCTGAATGGCCCAGATATTCTCCTCATGGACTCTCACTCCTTCCACCCCAATGATATGCCCCAAATATAGCATCTCTATCAGTCCAAATTTTCATTTGGAGAGCTTAGCATAAAAATGTTTCTCCTCCAAAATGTGTAATACAGCCTCAATGTGTTGTAGGTGCTCCTCCCATGTCCGGTTGTATGTCAAGATGTCGACGAAGAATACCAGCACAAAATTCCTCAACAGACCATGGAAGATGTGGTTCATGCAGGACTAGAAGGTGGCCGGTGCATTGGTTAGCCTGAAGGGAATCACCAAAAACTCAAAATGGCCATAGTGACATCTGAAGGTCATCTTGGGGACATCCTGGTCCCTCACTCGGATCTGATGGTAGCTTGACCTTATATCAATATTCGAAAAGAAATTTGACCCCCTCATCTCATCCATCAGCTCATCAATCCGTGGGATGGGGTATCGGTTCTTCATGGTTTTCTTGTTGAGAGCTCGATAATTGATGCACATCCTCAGTGCGCCATACTTCTTCTTCACCAGTAAAATAGAAGAAGAAAATGGGCTAGTGTTGGGTCGGATGTGTCCCAGCGCTAAGAGCTCATGAATATATCTTTCAATCTCATCCCTGTAGGCTTTGGGGTGCCTATAAGGTGTATTAATCAGGACTTGAATGCCCTGATCAAGCTCAATGGTGTGCTCAAACCCCCGATCCGGTGGCTGCCCTAGCGGTATATCCCCAAAAACTGTAGCATATATGTTCACAATCAACTGCACATCTAGGTGAATTGTCTATCTTGTAGATCCTGCCTCTTAAACATGCAACTCCACTGCCCACTCTATGTCTCCCTTCTGGAAGTTTGCCTCCATTCGGTGTGTTGAAACTGTCTATGGGGGATAAGTGTGCATGCCTCGGATCATCTCATGCTTACCAGTCTTCTTGTATGTCCACTCCATATCCAGAGTCTCCCAGTCCATAGTGACCTTCCCCAATGTGATCAACCATTGTACTCCCAGTATCATGTTGGTGTTCAGAATTTCCACCACAAATAAATGATCCATCAGAGTGTAAGTCCCCATGGTCACTGCCAACGCTGGTACATATCTAGCACACTGTGTAGTTCTGGAACTTGGTACCAGTACTGAATATCCATCAAAGATCTCTATTGATATGCTCCTCCGCTCTACCAACTGTGCATCAATAACTTTGTGGGTGGCCCCACTGTCAAATAGGACTGAAACACGATGTCCCTGCACGGTGCTCCGGACATGCAATGTCAAATACTTTGGAACCCCTCACAAAGAAGCAAGGACTCCCCCAGTAGGTGAAAACAATGTCCCTCCTACTCCTATGGGTGGAGGTGGTGGATGATCCCCTCTCTGCACTATAGCGCTGCCTCCTGCCTCTATCTCCTAGTATGCATATTTTTCCCTGTCACTATCGAAGAAGACCTCTATGTAGTGTGCCTTCCCTGCGGCACAACGATGTCCCAGTGCCCATGGCTCTTATCATGTGAATCATAGCTTCCTCCACCTCAAATATCTTCGGGTTTCATCGTCCAAAGGCCCCTAGCCTTGGTTCCCCCTCGAAGGTGGAACCCTCATGTCCTTCCCCTTCGACTGAAATGTCGGTCTCTGGGGGAACGGAGCTCTGGTATTGGGTAGAGCATCCTGCAAATCCTTGGTCCTCCCAACTGCATCATGAAGTGTAACAGGCCTCGTGGACCTGACTAATCTGCTCAAAGGTTCTTCCAACCCATCAATAAACATGTAGATCATCCTGGCTGAGGACAAGTCGGGCACCATCACCGAAAGCCTCAAGAACTCGGAAATGTATGTTTTTGGGTTCCTGGTCTGCTTGAGCTTAGTCAACTCAACAAAGTGCTATTCTAGATTTCTCCAATAAAACCACTCTACTAGTCTCCGTGTAAACTATGCATACATTGTCACTGCCGAGTGACCTAGTGTGGCCATCCTATGGAACCACCAATCGTGGGCCTTTCCCTCAAGGTGCAGTGCTGCCACCTTTATGGCCTCTTCCTCTGACATCTGATTGAGCTGAAAATAAATATCCAGCTTCTCCACCCAAGCCTTTGCTGAACATTTTTAGGACCCGTCAAATTTTGGCAAGAAAAACCTACCCACTATACATTGTATGTCCCCATCCTGTGTGTATCTACCCCCTTTGTTCTATTTATGGGGTCGGTTGTCCTTCTTGAGCTGAACAAAATCATCGAAAGTGAGAGCTTCACCAAACTCTCACCCATAGGACTTGTACTCAGCAAAATAATCCCCCATGTGAAGCGGCTTTGGCTCCTGAGGTGCTCCTGTTGTGGTGCCTGCAGTCAGAAATGTGGGCATCATGGAACGTGGGGGAGTAAGTGACACGACCTGTTGCGCTGTGATTTTCTCTTGCAAATGGTGGGAAGTGTCAGACCCTTCTCCGATGTGAAAACCCCTTGGGGTTTCACGTTGTCTCTGGTCTTTCATAAACTTCTGCCCCATCTCTTCGATCCTCCTCGATAGCTCCTGCACAAACTTTAGGAGGAGTTGCCTGAACTCCCTCCCCTCATCTTCCTCCTCTGCGTCCACTATTGGAACGTAATATCCTTCTCCAAAAGTGGCCTCAAGCCTCTGCTCTTTATCCTTGTACTTCCTTCCCTGGTAATTGATATATGGTTTTCCTGCCAGTGTCATAGACTAATATGCTCCACAAGCTGAGCCAAGTCTATGAGCTCTGATACCACTGTAATATTTTGAATAGAAATAAACAGTAATACAAGGCAACATAAACAAGCATCTACTTCAAATAAAGAGACATCACATAAACAATGCAAATATGGAGAAACGTTGAGCCATTTTATTATGTAAATGAAGGATAACAATGAGTACAAAGGTGATCAGAATGATGGCACCTTGGTTTGCACAAGGCAAGCTGGAAATACTCTCAGAAATGCTCAATGAATGGATTCTTTGTCAAGGACTGTGTAATCTCCAAATTTTGCTGCTACTACTACTGAAATGGGATGGCTCTTTGGGGCTGCTCCCCTACTCAAAAAAATGTGAAACTCTGGGAATCAGCTCTCCTCCAATAACCCAGAAAGGCCCAGAAATTAATCCCAGAATGGATGACCCTGGAATTTGACCTCCCTTGGGAAATAATGATATCCTAGTGAAATACGCTGGCCTTGAATGATCCTCTACAAATGATGGCCTCCTCCTGTACCAAAATTTTGAAATAGTGAAGGGTTGATCCCTTCACACTATCCCGAGCTGAATCCCCTGATATATCCTCACTCCCGGAACTTCCTCTACCACAAACTGCATTATCCCTCCAAGAGACTACGTTGCCAAAGAAAATGTGTAATCTTAGTTGAAGATGCTATGGCTCCCTCCTGCAAAACGATGGATAGAACTCCTCACCCGAGCAGGAACTCGAAGTCCCCCCAGGCTGAGGTTGAGATCTCCGCTCGGAGACACCCGTTGTGCTGAATAACACTTGTGGACTTCGCTCAACATCAAAAACGTGCTCAATGTCAAAAGATAGAAATCAGAGATGCATAATGGAATAAGAGAATGAGTAGCATCTTCCTCTTTTTATTCTTTGAGAGCCTTGCTCTCATCCGGCCCCCACCAACTGAGTTGTCCCTCTTGGCCCATGTTTTCCCTCTTTCACTGCATTTTCATGGGCCCATGCTGCCACTTCACCCTCCTGGGCCCCATGTTGTCAAGTAAATATGTGCTCAAGTGACTTTAGGGAATAATTATTTCCTAATTGTAGGCTATGTGTCTCATCACCCACTTTATTAACTGACTTAACTTTAGAAAAGAAAAACTCGCCAAAATTAATATTACCAATTATTTGTTGCTAATTGGGAATATTACAAGGTTGATTAGGCATGATAGAAGAGCCAATATCCATTTGTTGTGTTGATGATGTAATATGTAAGACAAAAATAACTGCTGATAATCTCTCCAAGAAGTTTTACCAGGTCATGTTTATGGAGGACAAGTGATGCAAAACAATGAGCTTGATTAGGACATGATGAAAAATACTAGTATAATGATATTCTCTTATACTCTGAACCTTTGCAGCCATCTTAATCAAGCTCCTATATAAATAGTGTGGCAAATCAAGTGTTTTGACAGAGGTAAAATGCATCAAAATCCTGATGTGATACCTGTACAACTTGTAGAATATTTCTTCACATGTGAAGTGCTTCATTATGAACATCATTAGAGGAGAATAATTTTTTTTGAGATGTCTAAAAGGAAAAATATATTATGTCTCCTCTCTAGCAGGAGGCTTGAGGAATTGCTTGTAGTTTTAAATGTCTAAATCCATACCCTTGAACCACTGCTCGTCATAACAAGGGATACCTGTAGCTGAATCAATTAGGTCAAATGATAGGCTTATCTCCATACCTGAAAAAGTTAAATTTCCCATACTGTATATTGTTGTAAATAGGATGGAAAACTGAAGATGATACCCCCCTTCCATAAGCCTTTCACAAAATGTCAAACACTAAGTTCTTTCAAATCACCTTCTGGCCAATAGCAAAACATTCTTTTCATGCATGGTGTAGGGCTCTAGTCTGAGGTGGCACCCTCCTTTAAAGCTCTTATTGTCACTTTCCATTGTATTTGTCACTGGAATGATGAAAACCCTAGGATGTTAATGAAATGAGTGAATGAATCGAAATCTCGAAAAACAGAGTGTAGGAAAGTGTGAGTTTGGTGGATGAAATGAAGGGTCTTGAAGCTGAGAAAAATTCTAGAAAATTTTGAGTAGGTTTTTTTGTGTGTTAGCTTCAAGTTTTAGGTTAAATGAGGGAAAATGAGTGTGAGGAAGGTGTTAAAATGTCTAAAACACAGGAAATTCTAAATTTTAACTATGCAATAGTAGGGTAAGTTGGTAAGATCAAATGGGGATCATGGGGTTAAGTAAAAATTCTGAGAAAATTTGAGTGGATAGGGTAGTGTCTTAACTCCATAATGAAAGTGGAATGGAGAGAAATAAGTAATTTTAGGGTGATCAAAACCTCAAAACACAGGAAATTGTCAGTTTAGGCTGTGAGAATAACTAGCGTAAAATGTTTTTTAGGTTAAGAAGGTGAAACAAGGGCTATGAAGCTAATTAAAAATTTTGATAAAAAATCAGTGAGGAGTATGGCACCTTAGCTCCACAGTGCAAGTGGAATGAGGGCAAATGGATGGGTGTAGGGTAGTCAAAAGCTTAAAACTCAACCAATGCCAAGGTTTTCCTTGTTTTCACTGTGGAAAAGCTTGAGTTAGGGTTTGATTGTATTAGACATGTTAGGGGTAATGGTGTAGGTGATAGGAATGTGATGATGGAGCATATGGGAGGTATGGGTTGTGGTTTATGTGATGGGGTTAGGGTTTAGTTAATGGGTAGTTTAGGGTTTATTAAAGTAAATTCTTTATGTATGGACAGTGAACAGTATGATGAAGACATAAGTGACATGAAACACTTTTTAAAACCTTCAAAATTTGACCAAAAGATGCATTAGGATGGAGGCTTACCTTGTATGGAAGCCACATATGGATGGACCTCGAGCTTTGAAAGGTTGGAGGGTTCCCAAGCTTTAAACGCAAGAAATTCCTTCTTTACTGAAGTGTAACAATGCTCTATAGGAGTGTAAAAATGGAGACAGGAGTGTAACACTGTGTGCATATCGCTTGCACAGCACCTCCGCAGTGCTCCAGAAGGGTAACACAATGTTTCGTAGCACTCTCAGAAGCGTAACAAAACAATCCAACAATTAAATATGATGCCCAGAAGCATAAAAAATATGATCTTTAAAGGATTGCAAGTGATTTTAATGGGATTTGAGCCTTGTGCTTTGGAGTTTAGATACTATGGAGGGTAATTGAGGTGGAGAGCTGCTCTCACATACATGAAAAGGGAAACAATGAATAAAATGAAGTTTCCTTTTCCTTTTATAAAATCTGAGATGACATTTACCCTTTGAAACTTAAAAATGACCTTTTTTTTACCTTTTTGCACTTGAAAGTGAGCTTTTTCTCCTTCAAATGAGATAAGAAGGCAGAATGAACCTATTTTGAACTCTTTGACACTTGAGGTGACTTTATAGACATTTGAATGAGACAATAAGACAAACTTATCCTTTTAAATGAGACAGCAAGACTGCTTTTCTAAAACCTTTGAAATTTTCTCATTTTGGATATGACTCTTTCAAAGCAGATAAGGAATATTTGAAGATTGGAAATGACTCCCTTTGAATTTGACTAGGAAAGTGAGTCAAATTGACCTCTTCTAAAGCTCTGACAGTTAAAATTACTTTGTTGGTCCTTAAATGAGACAATGAGACATAGTTCTTCTTTTCATGAGACAGTGAGATAGAATGGAGTTGCTTGGAACTTTTTTGGAACTTGAGCCATATGAAACAAGATAGGTTGCCTTTATTTCATCTCCTAAACATTTTATCTCCTTCCTTAGGGTTTTATGAAAGGAATGGATGGTTTTTGCCTTGTTTTAAGTGACCTATATGAGATGGAGTGACATAGTCATAGATCTCTTTAAATGATGATGATGGAGATGGTGCCCTTGAAACCGATTATGATGGAGATGACCTTGACAATGATGGTGGTGATGAATAAAATGAAGGAGAAGCATACATGATTTACACCTCTTCAGTGACCAAAATTATTTTCTGAGAAATGGTTCGAAAAAAGTAAAAAAAAATGACATATGACTTTATGGAAAACAACTGAAAGAGTTATTTGATCACTGACATGCCTGAGCTAACATTGGCTCTACCTGGGGATGGAAACTCCTTCAGGAGGTTTCAAGAACACCGTAGATCAGGTAGCCCTACCATTGGGCAATGGATTCAACTTTTTGACTCTGAATTGACAACTAACTGAAACTTTTTGAACTTTTTTAAAGAAAACATGAGTTGTATGTAGAAGTCTCATGGCCTTCTTCTCGGGCTTCAAACTTCTGCAACAACTTCCTTATTGATGGGATATCAAATTAAAATTATATGTACAATGACAGTGAATTTGTTCTTCAATGATCAAGTTAGATAGTGTTTGAGGAACCTACCATTGATTGGTCCTCCCAGCACTTCTTGCCCTTCAAGATCCTTTAGTAGAAATTCTTTGTTACCTCTGAATGCAATGATCTTGTAATGTCATTTCCATAGATTGTCGAACTTTCCATGCTTACATTAGGGGAATTTTGAGGTCTAAAATAGGCCTCCTAAAAAAAGTGTACAACCAAAATAAACTTTATAAAAACCAATAGGATTCAAGATGATGATGTCAACCATTGGGGATGAGTCACCATTTTTTAAGTAAAAGGGTAAAAAGATTAAATAATAATAAAATATTAAAACTACTTTTTCAACTCGTTTTTTCAACTTATCTCCCAAAGTTTTTACTCAAATTTCGAGCGGGGGTACTTGTTGGATGCAAAATTTAATTCCTTATCCAAGGAGTACCCATGTTGCATACTTTCAATGGACCCCGCTACATGAAAAATGAGAAATACATTAAAAAATGTGATTGCAATCACATTTTTCATGTATTTGTCATTTTTCGTGTATAAGGGTCCATCGAAAGTATGTGACATGGGTACTCCTTGGATGAGGAATTAAACTTTGCATCGAAAGAGTAATCCTGCTTGAAATTTGAGTAAAAAATTTGGGAGATAAGTTGAAAAAGTAGTTTTTTCTTTCTTCCCTCTAAAATTTTATTATGTAATCAAATCTTCTTTTATTATTTCCACTATTATTTTATAATTTCCTTAGGAGGCCCATTTTAGACCTCAAAATTCCACCTAATTCTCATGTCTTCATTTTGGACATCCCAGTGAAGAACAACATCTCCAAGCTTGAAATCATCATCTCTGGTCTTCCTATTGTAATTTTTTTTTAATTTCTCATGAAGCTTTGAAGTATGATTGAATACTTCATCTCTTGAATGTTGTAGATGGATCATTTTTTTTATTCTTCGTTGAATGTCATTAGGCTCACTGTTGATATCTTGTAGTATTTTCATCACCGGTACAGCTAGAGAAGTAGGGAACACTATATCAACACCATACACGAGCTGGAAAGGTGACATGCTAATTGATATCTTTGTGCTAACTCTATCTGCCCATACAGCATTGGTGAGATTTTTGTGCCAATTCCTCTCGTTTTCTTGCAGCATCTTCTTGATTATGTTCACCAAATATTTATTTGACGATTTAGAAAGCCTTATGCCCTAAGGATAGTATGATGTTGAATGACCATGCCTAACGTGATACTTGTCACAAAAGTCAATCATTTTCTTGGACTTAAAGGTAGTTGCATTGTTAGTTATGATCTTTTGTGGACAACCAAAATGAGACAAAATATTATTCTCAAGAAACTGAATGATAACAGTGTCAGTATCTTGCCTCATAGGGATGGATTCAATCCATTTGGTGAAATAATCTGTGGCAGCGAGTATCCATTTGTGCTGAGCTAATTATGGAGGATGGATCTCGCCAATGAAGTCAGGTCCCCACTTTTAGAATGGCGCTTGCACTTCAGTTGGTTTTAAGGGCAAAGGCAAGAGTTTCCTCTTTCCCTGAAATATTTGACATTCATGATAGCTCATGATTGTTTTATAAACATCAATAAACAAACTTGACCAATAGAAGCCCGCCCTTGAGATCTTATTAGCTATAGTCTTCCAATAAAGATGACCTCCACAGCCACCTTTATGAAAATATGTCATGACTTTTTTAACTTCTCCTTCAACCAAACAATTTAGCAACACTCCACCTAGATCTTTCCAATACAAAACACCATTAAGAATGTAGTACTTAAGATATCTTAAATTCAAATATCTAGCCTTACTACTTGGCAAGTTGGGAGGAGGATTCAAGTGTTGAAAAACATGAACTATATCAGCATACCAAGGTGATAGAGAGAAAATTTCAGATACCTCAGATAATTTTTCAGCCTCTTGTTCTTCAGATAATGCAGCAATAAAATTGATGTCGAAAGCATGGAGATTTGAATCGGCCATGAGCTTCTTCAAGCCTTGTCCTTTGATCAGCTTTATGGGCTTGATATCCAAGTCATATTCTAACATAGTAGTGATCCATTTTCCTCACCGCCCTTCAGGATCATTCTGTGTAAGCACGTCTTTGAAAGCAACGTTTGGAACATATGCAATTACATGAGAATGGAGAATGTAGACCCGGAAGTCCTTCAATGATTTGACCAACACCAAGGCCTGATTCTCAATTATGTTGTACTTCAAGGATGCATCTCTTATGTTTCAACTAAATAAGGAAATGAGTTTCTCCATATTCTTATTTTTATTTTGCATGAGGACAGCAGCAAGAGTATGCTCCGAGGAAAATGAAAAAAATGATAAAATCAAGTGTATAGTCTAGACTAATAAGAATAGGAGCATGAGATAAAGCCAACTTAACTTGATTGAATTATTTATTCGCCTCTTAAGACCATTTTACTTCACTATCTTTCTTCAGGGTGTCAGTAATTTGCCTTAAGTGTTCAGCAAGATTGGGAACAAACCTTCTCAAAAATTTGATTTTGCCTTTGAATGATTGAATTTCCTTTTTTCTCCTAGGATATTCCAAGGTTTGAATTTCTTCAATCCTTGAATGATCTATCCTAATTCCATATTTTGATATTATATGGCCCAACAATTTACCTTCCTCCATAGCGAAAAGACTCTTCTTTGGGTTCAGCAATATGCCAAACTTTCTACATCTCTGAAAAATTGTTTTCAAGTGTTGCAAGTGTTGCTCATCTGTCTTGGAAAAAATAGTGATATCATCAAGATAAATGACCAAAAAGACATTATTTTCATTGGTGAAAGCAATGTCCATTGTTTGCCGAAAAGTGGCCCCTGCATTCTTCAATCCGAAAGGCATTTTGGCATACATGAAGGTAACCCAAGGTGTTGAGAAGGTTTTGTTTTATTGATCATCTGGATGAACTAAAATATTACTATACCTGGAGTATTTATCCATCAATGAAAGTATAGAAGATCCAACTACCCTTTGGAGAATATGGTCCATATTCGATAGTGGGTAATTGTCCTTCAATGACACTTTGTTCATATTTCTAAAATCAATGCACAAGCGACTCTCTCTTGTCTTCTTCCTCATTGGCACTATATTAGGCATCCGATTTGAAAATCGAAGAGGCACTATAATACCAGTTGTAAATAATATATTTACCTCCCTCTAAATAGATGGCAGTGACTTAGGATTCATTCTTCTTAGCTTCTGGCGGAAAGGTTTATGATCCGGCTTCAAGGGAATGCTATGTTGAATTATGCTCTTATCATAACCTTTCAAATCATAATATTCCCAAGAAAATATATCAGCAAACTAATACATAAGCGCTGCATATTTACCTTTCATTTTTGCACTTAAATATTTTGAAATTTTTACCATCTTTGGCTTTTCCAGAGTGCCAAGATTGAGATCTTCCAATCCCACTTCTTTCGGTAACATGGTTGGTTTGTGTGCAACATCATCTTGATCAAAAACCTCTTCCAAAGGTACCAAACCTCTTGGAATAGAGTTATCTTTCAGCTAAATCACTTGCATCTCTGATGCATGGATTTCTTGGTCATCTTCATAGCATTGGTTATCCATTTGAGAATTCACAAATTACTCTTATGTCTGCAAGAAGTTGTTGATCTATTTATCAACTTGAAAGACCTGCCAATACTGAACATTTTTTGGGAAAATAGGGTAGTTTTTTACATTTATCTCATACTTTTTATTAGGATACAGTGGAATTTTGAACATGTTGGCCGAAGTAGTAAGAGAATCAGCAATAACATTGTTGTCTCTTGGGATCAATGATAAAGAGTACTTAGAGAATGTCTTGAGGATGTCTAGCACTGCATTTCGATAAGCTTGCATCCTTGGATGCTTGGCCTGGTATTCCCCTTTGACTTGATTTATTACTAACTCAGAGTCGCCATATACAGAAATATTCATGGCACCTATCTTCTTGAGAATTTTCAGACCGGCTATCAAAGCCTCATGCTCAGCTTCATTTTTTGAGCATTATAAATCCATATTGTAATAGGAAATTCGAACATTGGGAGGAATTTTTAATGACTGATTTATAGGGTTGTGAATCCACACTCCAATTCTAGCCCCTTCTTTTTCCAAAGCTCCATCGAAGTCCATAGTCAACAAACTACTTTCCTCATCTGAAAACTACAAATCATAAGGTTGAACTTTGATTGGTGTTTGAGATACTTCTGTTGTACCAAAAAATTATGTTTCTTTCAGTGTTTCATCACTTTTTTGAGGTAATGCACTTGGTTCCAAACCATTTTGTACTTTTTTACAAATTTCTACATTTTCCAATTCTAAAACAGAATTTGAAAATTCGGAATTTTCTGTTTTTTCTTCAATCAAAAATTTGGAAGATGTTGAACATTCATCATTGAACAAGATAAAGGACTCTAAATCTATATGAACCGCATGTATAGGATGGTTATTTGGCTTTTCTCGGCTGTTGATCATGTATTTCTTCTCACTTTTCCGGTATAGTTTCCTAATTTTTCCAAAGACAGCAATGGTAGCATATGAAAAATAAATTTGTAAGGTACCTATAAGATTTCCTCCCCATGACTGAGAAAGCAACATTCCATATCTGGGAGGGATATCAGCCACAAAAACATCCATCAGGACATTCTTGGTTGGGATTTTCTCTAATGACACCACTAGGTCCTTGATGAGGCCAAGACATTTCACTCTCCCTGAACAAATGAGTAAAGATCATGATAAGGTCTTGTGTTATCTAGTCCTAATATGTCCATAATGGCTTTTCGCATGAGTTTGTGAGAGGCTCCGGAATCAATAATGGTGTTATGGAGGATAAATTCATGGATTTTGAGGCTTAGATAAAATGGAGGGACTTCACTATCTTCTAGATCACCATCAACGACAGGACCAAAAAGAAGCTCAAGGTGATCATCGCTCACATTAACCATGTCGAAAATTTGATCAAATCTAAGCAACTTAGAAACTTGAAATTTTTATTGATCATTATTAACTATTTCAGTTAGAGGAATGGAGACTTTCAATTTGGTAATTTCATTTTCAAGAGAAAAAAAAAGCAGAATGTTTTTCTACCTCTTTCAATGGTGCATCTTTCTTCTCGAGATGATCTTTGTGGGAAGACTCTTTCTTATGTCCTCCTTCCTGGACTTATTAATATTTTCTTTGATCATTGGAAGAAGCTTTGTTTCCTTTAGCATGATTATGAATAGCAAGTCCTTTATCTTTACTTTGATTTGGGGCAACAACTTCTTTGTGATGAGAATCTACTTGGGTGTTTTGTTTTTTCTGATTGGAGGTTATAGGAACATTCCTATTCCTCAAACCATATTGTCTCTACACTTGAGAAATAGCATTCTGATATCCCCTCTAATAATCTTATGTGCACACTGATAATATGTCATCATTTGATAAGACAAATTGTTGATCATCCGGTGCAAAAATTTCTACAGAAATTTGATATTCTTCAGTGAGGAAAATAGGCTATTGATTTTCCTCAAATAAACGGTTCTCGCCATAAATGTATTCTTCATCATCTTCATCAAGGCCTTTATTCAAATTCTAGTGAAATGGATTGCAAATTTTCTGTTGACTTTGTGGATCCTGACCCCTTTATTCCCTTTGCTTGATCCTGTATTGAGGCTGCTGATTTTGACCCCTAAAATTTGGATTTCTAATGGAGAGTTTATCTTGTCAATCAGTAGTGAAAATTTTATCCATCATCTTCTACATGGTATTGATCAAGGTATCTAATTTTCCTTCTGATGAAGTGGATGTTTCTTCTTTGATAGTGATTCTTTTTTCCATCTTGATTTTAGACTTCTTGATGATCAAATTGGCTTCCATGCTCACTGCATTTCTTTTCATTTCTTCAATATTTGATGGGTTTCTTTCCCTCAACTGATAGTCCATGTCAGGATCTAAACCATCAAGATAATGAAGTAAATCAATGCCTGGCAGAGTCTTAATATTATCAGGAATTGAATCATATATTTTATTGTATCTAGGTGTAAAGTCTTGGACAGACTCATTGGGATTCCTTTTCAAGGCATTATACTCAGCTAAAATATGCAATGGATTTTTCTTCTCTTCCCATTTCTCCATAAACAAATCAATAGGTTTTTGTGAAGTACCTATTGAACCAACTGTGAGAGAGCAAAACCATTTCTTCACCTCTCAAGAGAAACTTTGTGCAATGATGCACATCTTGGCATCATCATTGTCGATCTCTTCAAGATATATGAAGTCAATTACTTTGGAAATGTGTTGACAAGTTGTAACCCTTGATGTTCCATCGAAAAGAGGAAGCCTCTAACCATAGTTTTGAGGTAGTGGAGTGAGCTAAAGTGGTAGGATCAACGGAGAAAAGCTAGCCATGACTAATGGAGGAGGTGGTGGAGGCGCTGACGGTGTAAAAACTTGCAGAGGTAATGATGGAATGAAGGAGGGGTTGATGATGTAGCTATATGAGAAGGTGTAATGACAAGTGAAACAAAATCCTGGTGTTGATATTGAAAATAAGCATTCTCTGAAGTTTCTTGAAATTTTTCCACCAAGCCTTTGAGTTTGTGAAAATTAGACCAGACTTCACTATCGACTTCGGAATCAAAAGTCTCAAAAAATGGTGCAAAGGACTTGAAATCGAAAGTACCAAAGGTGGCTTCTGAAAGAAAAGTTTCAAACTTAGTTCTAAACAAATATTTTTCAGATTCTAAACTATAGAATAAATCTTCTAGAACAAATCTCGTATGCAGAGAATTTAATTTGACAAGTGGAGGAATAGCTCTTCCAACCTTCTGAGACTTGGTTTTATGCTTTCTTAAAAAACTCTCAAGGTCATACACAATTGGTGAGGGATTTGGGTTTGGATTTGACCTAGTATGTCTTTTAGGAGCTAGATTAAGATACGAATTTTAGACTTTGTCTCATATTTTAGAATTCAGCATGTTTTGAATGTTGAGTGACCTTTCCCATACTGTAGCTTGTTGCAAATAGGTTGGAAAACTAAATATGATACCCCCCTTCCATAAGCCTTTCACAAAATGTCAAACAAGCTCTTTCAAAGCACCTTCTGGCCAATGGAAAAGCATTAATTTCATGCATGGTGAAGGGCTCTAGCCTGAGGTGGTGCCCTCCTTTGAAGCTCGTCTTGTCACTTTCCATTGTATTTGTCACTCGAATGATGAAAACACTAGGGTGTTAATGAAATGAGTGAATGAATGGAAATATAGAAAACAAAGCTTAGGAAAGTGTGAGTTTGGTGGATGAAATAAAGTGTCTTGAAGATGAGAAAAATTATAGAAAAAATTGAGTAGGTTGTGTTGTGTGTTAGCTTCAAGTTGTAGGTGGAATGAGGGAAAATTAGTGTGAGGAAGGTGTTAAAATTTCTAAAACACAGGAAATTCCCAATTTTGACTGTGAGAATAGCTTGTGCAATAGTAGGGTAAGTTTGTAAGATGAAATGGGGATCATGGGGTGAAGTAAAAATTATGAGAAAAATTGAGTGGATAGGGTAGTGTCTTAACTCCATAATGAAATTGTAATGGAGAGAAATAACTAAGTTTAGGGTGGTAAAAACCTCAAAACACAGGAAATTATCATTTTAGGCTGTGAGAATAACTAGCGTAAAATGTTTTTTAGGTTAAGAAGGTGAAACAAGGGCTATGGAGCTAATTAAAAATTTTGATAAAAATTCAGTGAGGAGTATGGAACCTTAGCTCCACAGTGCAAGTGGAATGAGGGCAAATGGATGGGTGTATGGTAGTCAAAATCTTAAAACACAGTCAATGCCAAGGTTTTCATTGTTTTCACTATGGAAAATCTTGAGTTAGGGTTTGATTGTATTAGACATGTTAGGGGTAATGGTGTAGGTGATAGGAGTGTGATGATGGAGCATATGGGAGGTATGGGTTGTGGTTTATGTGATGGGGTTAGGGTTTAGTTAATGGGTAGGTTAGAGTTTATTAAAATAAATTTTGTATGTATGGACAGTGAACAGTATGGAGAAGACATATGTGACATGAAATGTTTTTTAAAACCTTCAAAATTTGACCAAAATATGCATTAGAATGGAGGCTTACCTTGTATGGAGGCCATAAACAGATGGACCTCGAGCTTTGAAAGGTTGGAGGTTTCCCAAGCTTTAAACGCAGGAAACTTCTTCTTTACAGAAGCGTAACAATGGAGACAGGAGTGTAACATTGTGTGCGTAGCGCCTGCGCAACACTCCAAAAGGGTAACATAATGTTGTGTAGCGCTCTCAGAAGCGTAACACAACAATCTAGCAATGAAATATGATGCCTAAAAGTGTAACAATATTATATTTGAAGGATTGCAAGTGATTTTAATGGGATTTAATCCTTATGCTTTGGATTTTAGAGTCTATGGAGGGTAAGTGAGGTGGAGATCTTCTCTCACATACATGAAAAGGGTAAAAATGAATAAAATGAAGTTTCATTTTCCGTTTATAAACTTTGAGATGACATTTACCCTTTGAAACTTAAAAATTACCTTTTGTTTACCTTTTTTCACTTGAAAGTGACCTTTTGCTCCTTCAAATGAGATAAGAAGGCAGAATGAACCCATTTTTAACTATTTGACACTTGAGGTGACTTTATGGACATTTGAATGAGACAATAAGACAAACTTCTCCTTTTAAATGAGAGAGCAAGACTTCTTTTCTAAAACCTTTGAAATTTTCTCATTTTGGATATGACTCTTTCAAAACATATAAGGAATCTTTAAAGATTGGAAATAACTCCCTTTGAATTTTATTGGGACAGTGATTCAAAATTACCACTTTTGAAGCTCTGAAAGTTAAAATGACTTTGTTGGTCCTTAAATGAGATAGTGAGACATAATTCTTCTTTTCATGAGATAGTGAGATAGAATGGAGTTGCTTGGAACTTTTTGGAACTTGAGCCATATGAAACAAGACAGGTGGTATTTATTTCATCTCCTAAACATGCTAGCTCCTTAGGGTTTTATGAATGGAATGGAGGGTTGATGCCTTGTTTTAAGTGAAAATTTGAAGGTATTTCAAAGGCAGAGATGAACCTAGACAGTGACCTATATGAGATGGACTGGCATAACCCTAGATCTCTTTAAATGATGATGATGGAGATGGTGACCTTGAAACTAATTATGATGCAAATGACCTTGACAATGATGGTGGTGATGAATTAAATGAAGGAGCATCATACATGATTTATACCTCTTCAGTGACCAAAATTATTTTTTGAGAACTGGTTCAAAAAAGAAAAAGAAAATAATTGATTTATGACTTTATGGAAAAAAATTAAAGGATTTATTTAATCAATAAAATACCTGAGCTAACAGTACCCAAAGATTGTAACCATTAGAATCCTAGTACAACATCATCACGACCCATTGGAATGGAAAGCATTGTACTATTCAATACATATTTTCCCATGGATAGCTTGATATTATGGTGCTTTCTAGAGAAATTTATAGTTCCTCCATTTGCATCCATCACTTGACACTCTGGTGCTGGGTATAGCAGGAAATTCAATTCCATGGCTATCTTACAATGAATAAAATTATGGGTACTACCCGAATCAATCAACACTATTACCTTTTTCTTCTTGATATGTCCTTATATATTGAGAGTTTCAGGAGTGGTAATTATTTCCAATGCATTACAAGATATGGTCAGGTTCATTTATTCTTTATTTGGGGTTGGTTCATGGTGTATATCCTCTTATTTTGATGTTTCTTGTTCCTTTTCTTCCTCCTCTTCACAATCTATGTAAAATAATTTCTTCTTAGCACACTTATGACCTTTAGTGTATTTTCTATCACAACTATAACAAATTATTTTTTATATTTTTTCCTCGAATTGTTGTGGTGTCAACCTTGTAGGTTGTGGAAGGCTAGGAGTAGCAAAACTTCCATCTTTATAGTTGTGAGTGGTATACTTCCTTGTTTCCATAATTTTGTTTTCAAATTTTATTGCCACCCTGAATTCCTTCTCCAATGAATCAAGTTCCCAAAGGTGAACCTCATGTTGGATATTATCCTTTAAGGTCCCTATGAAGAGATCAATCCTATACTCCTCTGGAATATCATTCACCTTGATATTCAATTTTTGGATGTCCTCAATGTGCTATGTCATTGAACCCTTTTGTTTGATATTTATCAATTATATAAAGAAAGTGTTTTTCTTTGTATCCTCATTATGTGCTATCATTTCCTCCGTAAAAGTTGACAAAGTGACAAGTGGTTTACAAGAAAAAAACCATCGATATCATACAAACTAATTGGGTTCTAAATATAAAGTTACAATGCATACCTTTTGTATGTGTTGCACATTATGGAGATCAAAATATTGATCCATATTTAGTATCCATGTTACTAGATCCTTGGCATCAAACTTCCTCATATCGATATTTGGAATATGGTGCATCTTCAACCCAACGTTAGAGTCTATTAAATCATGATTAACGTGTTTTTTTTTCTCACCATGAGTTTCATATAATACATTTTCTTCATTATGAAGCATTTCTTGTAGCAACTTTTCCAATACTTCTTTCAAACCTTCCATGTATTCTTTTAAACCATTCTTCAAATCTTCCATGTTGCCTTCCATTTTTTCTTCTATACCATCCATATTAGCTTCTATACCATTCTTCAAACCATCTACCTTATCTTCCATTTCATGTTTCGTTACTCTTTGCGAGAGTGAAATTTATTGCACTTGGTCTCCTAATTTAGATATATCATGTTGCATTTATTCGTCTTCATTTTTCATAGTAAAGATTTCTAATGACTTAATGGGTGTATAATTATTTTTTTTGAGAGGCATCTTAGAACAAAATACTGATATATATGCTTCAATATGCCCTTTTAATCACTTAAAACTGATTTTTCAAACAAGACTTATGTAAAATTTTAAAAAATACACACCTTTTTCTCACTTTGTAGGAGCTCGATATTGAATCTATTATATCTCTCTAATTTCGGATCTCCAAGCTCTGAAATTATGTCTTGCATTATCCCTCTGTGTCTTCTTTCCAAACCCACAATTCAGACCGAGATTCAAGTTTTCAAAAAATATTTATGCCCAATCTCCCATGATGACCTGATTACATATTGTTTTAGTAGAGAGAACTTGCATAGAGTCCCACGTGTCACTTTTTCTACCTTTGGCCCTGAAATTTTTACACGAAAAGCTACAGTCCGTGCAATTTCAGCTACTTTTTTTTAATTCAAATTTGATGCCTGAAACGAAATTTGTGACGATTTTCCCTAGGTCACATGTTTGAGACTAATTTTTGGATCTTGCAAAAACCCTAACTTCCCTAGATCATATCTTAGAAAATATAGTGAATCAAGATCTGAAAATTTTACATGAAGTTCACCAATATTTCGATTCCACGTGGTCAAAATTTCATCTTCTAAAACCTTGTAGAAAAAACGTTATGGCGAAAATTCCATGATGGTGTGTTTGAAGAAGTGAAACCCTATAATCCAAAGCTCAAATACCAATTGTTATGCAACCAACTCAGAAAATAAAAGAAAAGATAGATAAACGACTTAAAATTAACTACTTCAATTAAGGACCCTCCTTTCCATTAAATAAATGAACAATTATTTGATGATTCAAATGAAAAAACCTCCTTTATATATATAGGAGTCTAAGGGGTCACAATATAATCGAGCCGACATAACAATAATAATGTAAGGTCGCAACAATAACAATAGTCGGATTCTATGGGGCACACTAATAACAATATGGGGACTACATGGGTACAACAATAACAATAAGGGGGCTACACTAATAATAACAATAAGGGGATACAGTAGTATTATAGGGATCTAACAATAGAGGAAAATGTTTGTGATCACTAGACCGTCATCAATTGATGCTCCTCGTCTTGCTGATTCTAATGATAGGTGGTACATATCCTAATTCCTCACGGTTGAGGAGTTTTGCCTCTTTCAATATTGGAGCCTCATCTTTGGTTAAAGAGCCTCAAAGGAGATGCTACAAGCATTTTATCTTTATTAAAAAATTAAATTTATGCTTGGAAAATCAAAGGGAGTTTTTATCAAAAAATAAACAAATGTATTGATCAAATGGGAACTATTACCTAAAAACTAGAACTCTAGCCAAAAAAGCATGAAAAATAGCCCGAAAACGAAAAGTGTTGATGTTGCATCAACATTTTTTTTCACAAGGAAAATTTTCAACATTTTTTAAAAATGGTAGTAAAATTCAATATAAGCCATTTTTGTTTGTGCAAAAACACCCTCAAAAAATGAAAAGTGTTGATACTTGAATAACGTCTTTTATTCGGGATAAATTTTCAACATTTTTAGCGATGGTGTTAAAGATAAAATATCACGAATCCAAAAAATATTAAAGCAATTTCAAGCATGGCATTAAAGATATAATATCATGTCTATAAAGAACTTTATAATTCCAACAAATTTCAACCATGACATTAAAGATAAAATACTTATAAGTGTTTTCAACCCTAGCATTAAAGATAAAATATCGTAACTCAGAAAAATCTTAAAGTTTTGACAATGTTTCAACCATTGAATTAAAACAAAATATCACGACTATAAAAAAACCTTAAGTTTTCAACATATTTCAACCATAACATTATGGAAAACTTATATGACCAAAAAATACTTTATAAATGAACACCTTAATAAAAGATTCATTGTACCGAGGGTAATTTCTTTTTTTAATGCTAAAAGTATACATCAGAGAAATTTTGAGGTCTAAAATAGACCTCCTAAGGAATATTATAAAATAATAGTGAAAATAAAAAAAGAAAAAGCTACATTTCAACTCGTATTTTCAACTTATCTCATTACGATTTTACTCAAATTTTTAGTAGGATGACTCGTTGGATGCATAATTTAATTATGTATCCCAAGAGTACCCATGTTGAACACTTTCGATGGGCCTCTCTACGCGAAAAATAATGAATGCATGAAAAATGTGATTTCAATCACGTTTTTTCATGTATTTATCATTCTTCATGTATAAGGGTTCATCGAAAGTATGCAACATGGGTACTCCTCGGATGAGGAATTAAATTATTTTTTCTTGCTCAAAATTTGAGTAAAACCATC
The DNA here is from genome assembly GCA_034641835.2 of Pinus albicaulis. Lineage (NCBI taxonomy): Eukaryota > Viridiplantae > Streptophyta > Pinopsida > Pinales > Pinaceae > Pinus > Pinus albicaulis. Next base: position 996,676,232 of record CM076569.1, on the reverse strand, counting down.
ACAAGATGTTAAAAATACGAGTTGAAAAATAGTTGTATTTTTATTATTTTTTAATCTTTTTATTTTTTTACTCCAAAGATGGTGAATCATCTCCCATAGTTGATGTTATCATCTTGAATCTTATTGGTTCTTATAAAGTTGCTTTTGGTTGTAAATTTTTGTTTAGAGGCTCACTTTTTACCTCAAAATTTCTCAAATGACTATTTTAAAATCTTAACCTAAGATAACTTGACGCGTTATAGCGAAAATTTTAAAATCAACCATCAAATTGACACGCAGTGTAGGTGAACTCGACCTATTGCAATGAAATCTTAAAAATAAACCATGAAATTGACATGTTATGGGGCCAGACTTGATCAATTATAACGAAAACTTTAAAATCAACTATCAAATTGACACATAATAGGGTCGGGTTGCTAATCGAAGATAAACACAAACCCTGCAAAAAAAAAAATAGAAATAAAATAATAATAAATAAATAGATGAATAAATAAAAATGAAAAATACAAAACAAAACAAAAATTAAAAGATTGAAAAAAATTAAAAGTAAAATAAAAATAAAAAGTTTTAAATATTATATATATATATATAATATTTTCGAGAGAAATCACAAAGTATTTATTAGGGTCGAAGCATTTTGAACCACTTATTATGGTTCATCATAAATTTAAAAAATTAAAATATAAAAACATAAAAATTCCTTACTTATGTGGGACACCATACATTGGTGAAACTGGTCGGTCAATAAATCAAAGGATTTGTGAGCACATTGCTAACATTAAGCATGGAAGATCTCACGCATCTACCTTAGCAGAATATGCAGAAAAGACTAACCAACGCATCTGAGTTGAAGAGGCTAAGGTTATTGCCAGGATTGACCAGTTTCATCGTCGTAAATTGAGGTTTTAGAAATTGAAAAAACATGTCAATCTTAATAAAGGCGAAGGTTGGAGTATTAGCAAGTGTTGGATCCATGTCATATATTCCTAGATACAAGTTTATTTCTTGTAAAAAAATTTCAGCACCCTCCCTCTTTCATTATTTTCTTTCTATATTTAATGATATTATTTTAGATTAGTTTTCTTTTAAATAATTTTATTAATTAATAATTTGATTGGCATCACATTCAAAGACAAATATTATAAATTATGAACCATAAGAATAAATATTATATTTTTTTCAATTATTCTCTTTTTTACCTGTGACTAATTTCCTCCTTTGAATTACAAATTTTAATAACAAAATCTATTGAATTAAAAATTATAATAATAATAAAAAATTAACAAACATACTATAATGAAATTTAAATTTAAATTTAAAAAAAATAAATAAATAATAAAAATAATAAAAATCATAATTGATGACCATTATTTTTACTTCGGAGTAAAACTAGTTGTTATGTTTCAACGGCTATTTTTCCCTTCTCTACATCTATTTAAGCTTAATGATTGGATTTGATCTCTCATCTCGTCCTGAAGATGAACCACGCTGATTGGTTTGAAACGCGTCGACAAAATTTTGTCTCATGTGATGTTCACCAAAAGATATTTGTAAAATAACTATGGATCACACAAGCCAAAAAAAAAAAATTTAACAAAATAATAAAACAAAATAAATGAAAAAAATAATTAAATAAAATCAATTTAGATAATTAAAAAAAAGGAATAAAAATACAAACAAATTAAAAGCAATTTAAAAAAATTTATTTAAATGATAAAGTTAAAAATAAATAAACAAAAATTAAAAAAAAAAAAAATATATATATATATATATATATATTCAAAAACATTAAAACGAATTTAACAAATTTTAAAATAAAAAAATAAAAATATTAAAAAATTTAAAATAAAATTAAACAAGAGCCATGTGGTGGCATGTCACTACTTATTTGTATACATGATTAAGGTGCATCTAGTTTTAGTTTATCTAGTTATAATGTTATTTGTGAACTATTCCATTTCAATTTCTAATTTCAAAATATTAAAACTTAATTTCTAAATGTAAAGAGTATTCTTAATTAAAGAAAAACATGAGTTTTCGATTATGTGAAAATGTGAAGTTGGGTTACATTTTTTGCCTTTTTTTGAGAAAAAACTTTCATTTTTTATTTTTGTTCTTCAACTTTCTGTAAGCCAAAGCAATTTTTCTGTTTAGAATTTCATTTTGCAATAAAAATAAAAGTTGTCAAAATTTTTATTATCTTTCTATTACTTATTTTTTGAAATTTTTTTATACACATTTGATATATCAACGTAGCGTTTCTTTGAGTGTGTGTTTTTTAACAATCAAAGGATACATAAGAACTCATGTTATTACGCACTGTTGAATTCTTTGAAACTTTGTGTTTTTTAGAAACAAAATGTGTTACAACAATCTAGACAGAGTCTACTTTGGTTTCGTCATATTTACAAAGCCAACGGATGCATATCATAATTACTAGAATTTTTTCAACTGGTCCAATATGAAAAAACTGCACATTTTGAATATGTTTCGCGATGCAAGAAATTTCTTGACATATAAGTTATAAACTTAAAATCTAAAAACTACCCATTACAGATGATGGACCAATGTAATGCATCATAATTTTTTCAATTTTTTTTATAGTGTAGTTTGAAGGATACAGAATTACGATTTCACTGAATCATAATGACCTTCAGAAATTGTTTGCACCCGTTTTATTACAAAATTAATTAAAATTAGTAAATATTTATGAAATTCCATAAAAGTTATATTCCTGAAAGTATATTGAATTCTGAAAATGCTTGTCTTGATTCCGACAAATAATTCAGAATGTTTCATGGAGTTTAATCAGTCCAAAGTTGAAGATATGTATTTAGAGCTTGGCTCTGCGTAATTGTTGACGTGTTAGTTCGGCCGAACTCTTAAAAAAAGTTCGGCCGAATTGTTTTTTGCGCCGACGGCCCATCAAGTCTAACGACATAAAAGTTCAGCCAAATTTTTGACAAAATTTCGACCGAACTTTTACCCGACTTTTCGTCAGCCGGAAAATACCACGAAGCCCCTCCAAAAAAACATTTCGCAACAATATAAATAGTCGCGAAAGTATTCATTATTTTCGCATTTTTTACAAAGGTCTTGGTCTAATTTTGCAAAGAATTGTAAGGGTTTAAGGACTTTTCTTGGAGGTAAATTCAAAGGATTTTTTTGGATTTAAGGACTTTTCTTGGAGGTACATTCAAAGGACATTCTTGGAGGTATGTGATACATTTTTTGGATGTTTTTTGGGGTTCATTTTTTTTGAAGGTATGGATTTGGGCTTAATTTTCATTGTTTTTGAAGGTATAGATTTGGGCTTAATTTTCATTGTTTTTAGAAGTTTTGGGCTTAATTTTCAAATGAAACTTTTTAGGCCTAATTTCGAAAGGACTTTTTTTGGGCTTAATATTCAAAGGAAATTTTTTGGAAGTATTTTTTAGAGGCTTTTTTGAGGTATTTTTTAAGAAGTTGGAATTAATTTTCAATGGACATTTTTTGGAGGTATTTTTTGAAGTGACATTTGTTTAGAGTACATGTTTTGGGTTGAAGTAAATCTTTTATAATGATTTTTTAAAATGATTTTGTCTAACTTTTTAAAGTAAATTTTTTTGTAGGACTTTGAAGGAAATATTTTGAGCTTCGTTTCATTTTTATAAGACATTTTTTCTCATATTTTTTAAAGTAAGTGTTTTGGATTGAAGTATGTATTTTTTGCAAAAATTTTAAAATGAGTTTTTTAAAATTAAATCTTTTGTGATGTTTTTTTAATTGAGTTTTTGTCTAAATTTTTGAAGGAAATTTTTTGAACTTCATACTCTATTATCATGGGAAATCGAAGGAATTGTATGAGAAAATACAATCGAAAAAGGGACCCTGAGGAACGTAGAAAAGAGACGAGAGAATCTCGCAAAAGAAAGAGAGAAGCACTCTCAAATATTGAAGGGGAAAATCAACCTCAACTAGAAGTTGAAGCAGGTATGTAAATGTAAATATTATGAATTTGATATATTTAAAATTTTCCAAGTGTAAAATCTGAAGCTTAATTTTTATTTGATGAACTAATTTGAAAAATATTTTGCAATGTAAACAGAGAGAGATATTCCTCAAAACATTGATGATGAGATATAAAATTTTGAAAGAGAAAGTGAGACATATTGAACCAACGATTGAAGATGGTGAAAATGTTGAAAGAAATTCAAGTGAAGAAAATGAATCACAAGGTATGTATATATATATATATGTTGAACACATGCACATATTACTAAAATTATACATATTTATTAATTTAGTTATTTATTGAATATGTAAACTTATTATGTACTATTCATTCGAATATGTACAGATGAAATCAATGTCGATGATGAAATGTTAGAAAATGTTAACACTCACACATATGGAGATAAAAGAGTTGACCGTGCTATACGATATCATGTTAACCGCATTTTTGATACGTACTTCATAAAGGAAAATGTGACAGTTCAAGCCAAAATGTTGAAATAAATCCTATCATTAAGGAAATTAAAAGAATCTACGACTTTATTGGGTATTCAAAAATCAACCAAAGATAAAAAAAAATGAAGGAAAATGTGATACAAAATATAAATAGTGTTATAAATTCAATTAGAAGATATAGATAAAAAAAGGTTTTATTTGTACGTAGAGAAATACATATGGAAATGGTTTCATCAAGTACTAAAGAGAATCGCTTGGTAAAATCTATGGCACGAGCATTAGGAACCTCACGAAAAAATTTGCACAAACATCGGAAATTTCAGTTGCAAATAGATGTAAATGATTAACTCACTTGTTGGAGAGCTATTTGTAGGCAACCATATAAGGATAGACTTGGAGAAAATGTTAAAAAAATAATATATGAATATTAGAAGAAAAATTTGCATGTTTCGCCAACTGCAAAGCATGTGGTGCGAAGAAGAATAGCACGAAATTAGTACGAAGAACATGAAAAACATTTCTTGGAAACCACTCAGATAGATTTGTTCAACAAGTTCAAAGAAGAGAATCGTGAAACTCATGTCTCAATCAGTGCTTTTGTCCAACAAAAACCATGGTATGTAAAACCTATCACCGTACGCGACACTTGTTTTTGTCGTTATCATGTGGAATTTGAGTTATATTATGACACGTTCCTTAATTTTGGTGGAACATTTTGGAAAGATTCACCTCCTCCTTCCACTATCCGTGATTTCATATCTCAAATTCTATGTGAAAGACAAAGCAATGAACTATTTTACGAAAAGAAATGTGTTGGTGGTAAAAAATGGGATGATTGTGAAAATTTGACTAAATTTCAAAAAAAATATTGCACTGATATAAATGATCAATCATTGTCCAACATGAGAGTGAAATGGAAGAGATATGAATATATCCATACATCGATTCAAGATGCAAATAGTGTTAAAAGAATTGAATTACGAGAAGAAGAAATTTTTGTGATAGACTTTTTGAGAAAGTTTGAGGCAGAAATTTATAAATACACCAAGAATTCCCATGTAGATCGATGGCAAGACTTGCAATTCAAAAAATCTCGTGAATTTTTTCCACCAGAGACCATTTTATCAGTAATTGATTTTGCAGAAAACTACACATTTGTTCCAAAAAAAGAAATTCAAATTGAATACTATCATTCTGACCAAGTCTCCATGCTCGTCCATATTCTATATATACATGCTGAACAAAACGTCGATCATATATAAAGCACCAGTGAAAATTGACATGTTATTAAAGAATATCACTTTTATATCAGTGATGATCGTACACATGATACATATTTTGTACAACACTGTTTTGGAAAGGTTTATGACTCCTTGAAAAGTCGTGGAATAACATTCAATGAACATTGGATATGGTCAGATGGATGCGCAAGTCAATTCAAATCTGCATGATCATTCTTTTGGTTGTGTTGTCTTCATAAATGTATGTACATATATGTATTTATTACAAATTTTACATGTGTTAAAATAATTGAACCCTAACCATTAACACATATTGTTTCCATGCCCTCTTCCTCATGAACAATTAGGTCATGCCAACCATTGCGACAATTCTTTGCATATGTTTTGAGATCTTCAACACTGATGTTGTTAATCTCCTCAGTTGTATAATACACAAAATTAGTGTGTGCATTCTCACATGCTCTTTTTCGATTCAGACAAACATCGACTCCACCCAATCTACTGTGAACATTTTCAATGATGGCATCCCTTGCTTCTCGACTAATTTGATAAGTGGCTTCCATCTCTGACCGCAAAGTTTCGACACGAACAGGTCGAATAACCAATGGTGGCTCAAGAAAAGGCAACTCATCATCGCGCCTAGCGCCCCTATGGTCACACAATCGACCTTTCCCAGGACCAAAAAATTTAGAGGGAAGGTCATTGTAATTGGGTTTCATTTGCAAAAATAATTCTGCATAAAATAACTTTACAAAATAAAGTGGAACCTCGCCGTTCCATGGGATTTTACCATAGGCTGCAAGGTGTCTATCATACAAATAGTGAGCTATATCAAGGTGCTTGAAATATTGCACTTTCAGCATTTTTCTTTTCGGCCCTTCTTTGAAATTAAACATAGATTTTTCCATTGTTTTTGTAACTCTTTCTTTAACAACCACCCATTTATCGGGACCCATCACTGTTTCCTTTATTTTTCTCATGATTTCCACAAAAGTATCAGTGGTTGGCCCAAGCTTTCGGTACACATCTACTAGTTGGCATAAAGAGTGTGTAACTATTTCCAAGCTTTGTTGATTCTCAACCGGTAGAGTCAAAGCCACAAGATCTCTCTGCAATTTTGCATGAATATATTGACACCTTTCTAAGGTGCATTGCTGCATGTTTCTTTCCCAAGGTATATCAGAAATGTCAGCTAGATAAGTCGTGGTGGGTGGACAACCTTCTTCTTGAATGAAGCGTTCTGCCCTACGTCTTTTTTGACAAACATTTGGAGCATTTTCAGCCTCTGCATCAATTTATAAATTTCTTCATATTATAAAAAACACATGTAAATAAATTTGTACAAATTGAATGAAAAAAATATTCAAATTGATGACCACCTCGATGTGGTTGGCTAGAATCTTGCCCACCCTAAGACTGTTGAGAACCAGAAAGAACCTGCTGAGAACCAATGCGACCATCTATTGATTAGCCTCTAGGAGAATAAATATCACCACCTTCACGCAACCTATTAGCACTTATTAATGGCCCTCAAAGGGGATTTGAACCACCACCAACCTCTCAAGACAAGAGAGATGCTTCATAAACAAATATGAATTTATAATCGATTGAAAAATATATTCATACATATAAATACATGTACATATTCATTGATTAAATTGTGTGAACCATACCATGACTGAGTGAACCATGGGCATGCTCCATTGATGAAGTAGAGACCCCTCTCCTCTTAGCTCCTAAAAAATAAAAAATAAAACTTATTAACAACTAATTTGACTCACAAAATTGATAAAAAATCAATTCGATATGTACACACATATATGTATATGTATGGAGATTTAAGATTATATTTAAATACCACGAACATCCCTCGATCCTTGATCCCCCTCTCTCGTGAATATATGGGATTCTTTTGATCTTCGTCTTTCATCCTCCATGATATATATATCTATAGTGGACATTTACAATATTTTTTTAAATGATTAATTTAAAATAAATTCAAATAAATTTCAGAAAATTAATGTAATTTAGTGTACACAAATTATGTAAAATGCAACTTTCAAAGCACTAATTGATGTGTGAAACTCAATTTAAACAAAAAAAAATAATAAAATGTTAAGTTCACCAAATTTCACTTTACATGGTGGGAGCACACTTGGTATAAAATTGAAAAAAACACATTGTCATTAAAAAAGAATGAAACTCCATTTAAACAAAAGTTTGTTGAAGTCCCTACATTTTAATTTTATAAAAATGTGAAGTTCACCACTTGTTGCAAATGTGAAGTTCACCAAGTTGCGCTTTACATGGTGTGGTGAGATCACACATGGTATATAATTGAAAAAAACACATGTTCATTAAAAAAGATGAATTTTTAAATACAAAACACACACATATCCAAGACATGTTATAATGTCCATCAATAAATTTTGAAGGGGAGTGCCTCAATACTAATTCATCTTTGAGAGATGAATCTTGAATTTTTGAAGAAGAGCGTCTCAAAACTAATTCATATTTGAGAGATGAATCTTGAATTTTTTAAGAAGAGCGTCTCAAAACTAATTCATCTTCAAGAGATGAATCTTGAATTGACATTGCCCTGTATAATTCTAGTTCATCTTTGATAGATGAATCCTGAATTGGCATTACCCCACGCAATAGATCAGCAGACATCTTATTCACATTTGTACAATGTCTTATACTAAAAAATTGAAATTGGCTAACAATATTGTTTGCTATTCCATGCAGTTCTTTTAGCCTCTCCTTCTTAACTTGATACACGCCATTCATCTGGTTGCACACAAGTTCATAATCAGTGAAAACTACAATTCCATTTGATCCATACTCCATAGTTGTTCCCAAGCCTTCTATCAATCCAATATAATATGTTTTGTTGTTTGTTGTTCTTCCCGGTATATTCATTTTCCTTTGGACGACTTTGCTAGTCGCAATATTGGAAAGCACATATGTAATCATTGTTTTCCCTGGATTTGGATAGCAAGAAACATATATGCATAATTTCCATCTTTCAACCATATTTAGTGGTTTTTTTATCCCTGAAAAAAATAAATAAATAAATTAAAAATTAAAAAATTCAATAAAAATATATATTAAATTGACATTTATTGCAAATGCATGGGATAAATAACACATGTGCATGAGATAAATGACATGTGCATGGTTTATCTTAAAGTTTGACTTAAAAAATTTATGGTAGAATTCACATCTAGAATTAATGGGAGGAAGCCTTTAGTTTGTGGGAGAAATGAATTTTATGCACTTACTAAAATAACTAGTTATGTCAAAAGTCACACCTTTATGAGTTTGTGGGAGAAATGAAATATAAATGACACATGCCTTAAAGTTTCCCTAAAACAACTAGTTATGTCAAAATTCACACCTTTATGAGTTTGTGGGAGAATGAAATAGAAATGATGCATGCCTTAAAGTTTTCCTAAAATTTTATGAGAGAAGGGAGAAATGACACATCTACAAGGTTTGCCTTAGAGTGGTAGGGTTTGCATTAGAGTGGTAGTGGTTTATGGATATGAAAATGAAGAACTTATATTTATATTTGTTACAGAGATTGACTGTAGGGGCATTTACTGGATATGTCACCTTTGAGAAAAGATGAGATCCAGAGGCTACCTGGCCCTTTATAGACTCTGCCTTTAGAACTTGTAGAATTTAACACTCAACAGACAGACTAAAATCCTATGAGATTTTAGCCACTTTAGGTTCAATTTTTAGGCCTTAAATTTTGAGAGAAATGACATTTACATGGTTTGCAAAATTATTTTATGCACTTACAAAAAACATGCTTTAAAGTTAATAGGAGAAAGCTAACATGACATGTATGCTTTAATAACTTTGCCTAATAATTTATGGGAGAAATGACACATGTACACAGTTTGCCTTAAAGTGGTTGAGGTTTATGGATATTAAAATGAAGAACTTCTATTTAGATCTATTACGGAGATTGACTGTAGGGGCACTTACTAGATATGTCACCTTTGAGAAAAGATGAGATCCAGAGGCTACCTGGCCCTTTACAGACTCTGCCTTTAGAACTTGTAGAAGTTAACACTCAACAGACATACTAAAATCCTATGGAAGTTCAAAATTATATGAGAGTTCAGCCACTTTAGGTTCAATTTTTAGGCCTTAAAGCTTGAGATAAATGACATTTACATGGTTTGCAAAAATATTTTATGCACTTACAAAAAACATGCTTTAAAGTTAATGGGAGAAAGCCAACATGACATGTATGCTTTAAAAACTTTGCCTAAGAATTTATGGGAGAAATGACACATGTACATAGTTTGCCTTAAAGTGGTTGTGTTTTATGGATATTAAAATGAAGAACTTCTATTTAGATCTATTCCAGAGATTGACTGTAGGGGCATTTACTGGATATGTCACCTTTCATAAAAGATGAAATTTGGAGGCTACTTGGCCCTTCACATACTCTGCCTATAAAACTTATATAAGTTAACACTACATTTCCCAATTATACCCTATGAAGTGTGTAGAGGACCCATGGAATCACTCACACTAATTTACGTAGACATAAGGGTGTATAAGAGTGTACTAAGTTCAAAAATATGGTCATATTATTGGATATATTTCCCAAGAGCCCAAATTTACTCCTTAAGTATATGTAGGGTCTATATAACCATCTACAAAAACAATTGATTCTTTCCAAGCTAAGGATAATGTATGAGCCATGTGTATACGCAAATTATCTAGAAACCATTGGCCAAAATAAATGGTACTTCAGTGGTTTGAAGAAAAAATAGCACCAAGAAGCTTTGAAGGAGCGGAATAAGAATTGTAAATAGGAGGATAAGAATAAAATAGCCACTACACATCCATGCAAGGGTAGTAAAAATAATTCTAACCATTGCAACATCGATGGTCACATTAAGGAGAATTATTGGATGTTTGGTATGTGTTATATTATTTATGTGAATACCCCCATGCACTATATATTTTTCTAAAGATAGTGGTGGAAATAAAATGGGCGGAAAGGACCCCCACTTTAGGGTTTCATGTAGACGAAAAATTCCCCACACAGGTGTTCAAGTAGTGCCCCAAAAAAACGTTTTTGGGAAAAAACGAGCATAGTTTTAGATATATAAGTCCAAAATGGAATATTTGTTGGTGACCAAATATCAATGGATCACTATGGATATATTTGCTTCATTAAAAGGGATTTTTCTAGAAGGATGTCCACTAAGTTGGAAAGAAGGGAAAATATCACAATTATATGTTAATGTGCATGTGTTTTACATTGAATATTTTTCATTTTATTAAGAATCTATTTGAAACAATTAACTGTATACTTGGTTAAAACCTATGATTTGTATCAAATCACTTTTGGTTTCAATGGGATACTTTTATGGCTAATGTGTTTTTTCTCGAAATGTGATACACCCCATTAAAATGGGAGATATATCGGAATGATTCCTATGGTGTAATAAAATATTTTCAAGTAGTTTAAAGATATAGATGCATAAATTCAATGAGCATAGTTTTGAGATATATAGGTCCAAAATGGAATAGTTGTTGGTGAAAAAATATCAGTGGATCGCTATGGATATATTTGCTTCATTAAAATGGATATTTCTAGAAGGATGGACTAAGTTGGAAAGAAGGGAAAATATCACAATTATATGTTAATGTGCATGTGTTTTACATTGAATATTTTTCATTTTATTAAGAATTTATTTGAAACAATTAACTATATAAGGTTAAAACCTATGTTTTGTATCAAATTACTTTTTGTTTCAATGGGAAACTTTCATGGCTAATGTGTTTTTCTCTGAATGTGATAGACCCCATTAAAATGGGAGATATATCGAAATTATATGTTTTTTCTGGATATTTTGATGGAGCTTCACAACACTCCAAGTGTGGGTGTGGTGCTTGGCTCATGTTATCCCCTAGTTGCCAATATAAGATTTATTGGCAAGGAGGATCTGGAACAAACATGAGGGGTGAAGTCCTAGCCCTGTGGGGCTTGCTGTGGTTTGTCAATCAACTCTGTATCAAGAAAATGTGGGTTTACAGAGATTCAAAAGTATTGATTGATCACCTCAACAAGGTCATCACACTGAACCCAGGAAATCTACATTCATGGTTGGATCGCATCAATAACTTAAGGTCTAGTTTCACCTCCTTACATTTCAAACATATCTTTCGTGAAAAAAACTGCCAAGCGGACAGTTTATCTAAGAAGGGTCTGCGTGGAGTTTTTGTGGTTATGCAATACGAGCTCTCTAACTCAAATGGTATGGGAGCATCTGGGATGGTAAGTTTTAACTGAAGAGACATCTGTTTCCATACAGTACCACAGTTTTTGGAGTTTTTGGGCACTTGGAATCTGTTTTATGTTATATTTATGTTGTATTTTTGCAAACTTTTTATCCCATGTTTACAAAGTCTTTTAATGAAATATCTGTAACTAGTAGGAATAGAGTGGCCCTTGGAGGTAGCATGCAGACATATGCATATGTTCCTGGATTTCTCTGGGGAAGATGTCAATATGTTTTTCCACATAGTAAGCAGTTTACTTGGTGTCTAGTTATATAATTTATGCAGTCAGAAGAAGTTTCTGTAGGGAAGGCGGAATCTGATATTCTATTTTTACAAGGATTGTATGACATTAAAATTATAGCTATTTGATCTGGTACATTTATATAAACCAGAGTATTTTTCAAAAAAAATCGAGGCACAATTAACAATATATCAAGGGATTTTTACTATATGTTCAAAAATAACAAACTCCTCCACCAACTCTCAGTCACCAATAATGAATGACGTATACTTTCAGCAACATCTTTAATAGTTCTTCATCGCTGAGAGGAGGGAGGAGAGTCTTGTCTTACTTATTCTTGCCTTGTGTTTATATATATATATATATATATATATATATATATATATATATATATATATATCAGTGTATACAAAGCTGGACTAGCAAGTAAGGACCTTAAGCAGACTCAAGTAAGGCAGGCAAGCTTAAGATTTCTAAATACTATGTGCATATATATAAATACAGACAGTCGCTGTAAATTGAATTTATATTGCAATTACAGAATACAGGAAACCCGGTATATGATTACATTGAGCTATAAGCATAGATACATAGAAATTTGCAAAAACTTGCATGCTATAAGCATAGATACATCGATACATACCTGGAAATTCACATAAATTCGCAGAAGAAGCCGCAATGAGGATGAAGTCGGGCGATTCCTAAAGACGTCGTGGAAGACGCAGACCAAATTCCCTGTGAACAAAAAAAAAAAATTAAAATCAACAAAACAAAATTACAAAAAAAGGAGCAACTGCAACTACAAAATCAACAAAAATCAATGAAAATTACCTCAGCGTCGCGGCGCAACTGCAAATCAGAAAAAATCCTCTCGTCATCATGGCACAACTCCAAATCAACAAAAATCACAAAGCGCAACAGAGCAACAGCAGCAAGCAACGAACAAGGCACATATGTGCGAGACAGATGTGAACAAGAAACCTGTAACAGTTTGCAGGCCGATATATTTATAAAATACGAGTTTGGCCGAACTATTTTAAAATCTCAGCTGAACGAATATTCTAGCCAAACTTTTGTTGTCATTTTTCCAATCTCTGGCCAAAAATATGTTTTCCATTGTTGTCAGTACACCGTCAATGTAAATGGAAAAAGGAGTTCGGCCGAACTTTTACGAAAGTTCGGCCGAATTATTGAGAAAAAAATTTTCTACCCCCAATTCTCACAAAAGTGTTACCCGACTTTGCATTTTTATCCAACTTCGCAAATATATATATATATATATTTGAACTCAACCTATTTTTATTGGCATAATTTTTTTCTTTTTTGCAAATATTACTTTTACCTAGTTTTTTTGCAAAATATCATTTGTGTTTTTTTTTTTTTTAATTTGAATAGGTGACAATATTTCTCTTTTCTTGTGTATTAAAATTCACAGTTATCAATTTAATAGAAATTTTATTTCTTAAAACAAATGAGTAAATAGTTAGAGTTGTTTGACATTTGTTTCACTTTGCATCATATCAGTGAACAAGAATAGACAATAGAAAAAGAGTTTTTTATTGATTATTAGTGTTCATGAGTTTTACTGTCTCTGTGAAAATGTTAGCCAAGTTTTTGGTATGAGTTCCATGGTAAAAAGAATGTACATATATTGTAATATTTTTAGTAACAAAAAAAGGACATTAAGTTCGAGGGCATGGATTGTGCATCTAGGAATCCAGAATTCGTGGTAAGGATGATATAGTTTATTATGCAAAGAAGAGACCTAACCTTAACGATTGGCATTAAAGGTTCATTATTCCATGGGGTAAAGGAGATGCTTCCTGAAATTTAGTGGTCTGAGGAAAATATTCAGTGCCATGTTTATTTGATATAATACAAAGAGAAAATGTGAACAAAGTTCATGGAGTAATTGCAAGATCAAGGATGCAGTAGTAATGGAGGGACAGGGAATAACTTCATGACTCTGAGTTCTCTAGTCGCAATTGTATTTAGAGATAAATACTTGACGTAATTGAATACAATAACATATTAATTCACATAATACTTTCTGACGAAGTGTGTAATTATTTGGTCAATTCCTTCTGTTGGATTTGTGAATAATAACTCTTCGGTTGGAACTCTAGGCACACCCAATCTAGAAGCGAGGTTCAACATGAAATCTGCTGTCACGTTGTGGTTGATCTTATAGGCATAATTGTTTCCATCGATATAATGATAGACATTTATTACAAGAAATAATAGCGCAACAAAAACTAGTGAAATGTATTTTCTTGAGGAAACATGTATAACAATGCTCAAATGAATACTAACTTTACTATGCCATAAATAATCATAAACATTTTAACAGGAAATGGATGATTCTGCTATATTTTAAGCATTACCAATGTTAACGGGGATCAAGGTGCAACTATGACTACAAGAGTTGTTATGCTTGTATCCAATTTACATTGTGAATTGTTGACAAGTGGAAAAACTCCTCTTGTAACAAGTTAGTATGTGGTCAATCAAAGTTCCATATATATATCTATATGGTTTGTTATGGTTGTATATCACCTATAACAAAGGACTTTGTTATCATTATGGTTATGATTATGCATGGGTAGATGTTTCGTATGCTTATATGAAAAATTAAATAAGTTAATATAGTAAGAAGTAGTAATTACAAAGTGTTTAAGAATGCACAACATCTTTGAGAATGTGCCATAACATAATTGAATGTTGCAATGAACATTGTAATGAATTTTGAATTAAATAAACATATATGCTCTCCAACACCTATGTCAGATGCCCTTCATGATATAAATCTCCACTATATGAATGTTACCATGATATTAATGTTGTAATTAACCTCCATGAATGAAACTGCATGTTGATGTGTTAACATGCTCTCCATCAATTTAAATTTTGCTCTCCAAGAGGAAGAAATGTTGTTGGCAGAGAGGAAATACCATGTTGTTGGTATATTTAATATTTTAACTCAAAGCAACTCATATTAAAGAACCATTGTATTGACACTCAAGGTATTCAAAGTGAAGCATTAACACCATTAATATGTGCCAACGGTGTTCTTAAATGCCAAAAATCCATATGTAATATGTAACAAGTCATATATCCAAAACTTCCTATGATACTCCTCAATGGATCGTAGTGCATCCTCACCATATCGAAACTTCTAAAAAATGCCATGATGTAATCCTCTATTTGTAATGTTTCCACCCCATATCAAAACCACCATGATGTTGTTTGATTCTCTCAAGGCTCACCATTAAAAAATGAATCATATATAATATCTACGCCATCTGAATGTATGAAATAATAATGTATGCAAGAATGAAGGCCCTAAATTATTCCTTGGATGACTGGAGATGGTTGGTTTTAAAATATCGGAATAAGTTAAACATATGGTCAATGAAATGGTTATCGAAAGGTGGAAATTTTATTTTAGTAAAGGTGGTTCTTCAAAAAATTACTGTTTACTGGGCTCACCTATATATGCTGCCAAAAAACATTTTGAGGGAAATCAAACAAATCATGGCAAATTTCATTTGGGGAGGAGGGAGAGAAAAAATAACCATTCATCTAGCTAAGTGGGACTCTTTGACGATTCCCACTGAATGTGGGGGTTGGGGAATTTTAGATATGGAATTTTTTGGACAATACCTTATCACCAAATATTTATGGTGGTGTCTACAATGTAAGGGCAAATGGCATGACATTATTAACTAGAAATATTTGGAGGGTGCATCAATGGAAGAACTGGTTATTATGGGTTGGAAGGAGTGCATATGTAGTTCTTATATTTGGAAGGGTTTTGGAAAGCATTGGAACATTATCAGTGAGCATATGAAATGGCATTTTGGAAATGGATCTAAAATACTTATTGGAAACAGGAAGATGGTGGGGCTGGAAGCACAACAGCTTTTATTGGAGCAATTAGTTAATTTCCTCAATCACAAAGGGGTTTTCTTCCTTCAGCAGGCCATCAAAGATTGGTTAGGGGAGGTTCCAAGATGGAAGAATTATAATGAGTTGGGCCTGGAACAAAAATGGGAGGACATATGGCTGAAGTATACCAAAAGAATGAGCTTGATGGGAACTTTGTAGGTCGGCCGCTGGGGATAGACTGTTATGGGAAGGTTAGAATGTAGAAGAGGGATTGAAAGCTCAGGATATATATGCTAATCTAATCAAATATAAGGGGGGGCAGGAACCGAGTTGCTGGTTTAGTAGATTTTGGAAAACAAGAGCTCAAATAAAAATGATTTTATTCTTATGGTTAGTTTGGAAGAATAAAAATTTAACATGGAGAAATTTACAAAAAAAGGGGTGGCATGGTCCTGGCATGTGTTATCTGTGTGGAAAAGAGGAGGAGGATAACCTTCACCTGTTTTATTTCTGTACTTTTTATTTGGAAACCTTAACTATTGTTTGTGGGAGGTTAAAGATTAATACCTCGGTTTACTAGTCAACGGAGGAATGTTTAAATTGGTGGATAAATAGAGGGAAATATGTGAGGACTATTCCGATACTTTTGCATTGGCACATCTGGTGCACTCGGAATAGGAGACTCTTCGATGGAATTCCATGCCTTCCTACCAAGACAGCCATGAAGATTTATAGTTCTTGGGAACTTATTAAGTAGGCCCAAAAGCCTCCTAGTGACTTGTCTAAAAGAATCTACCCCTATGAGTGCCATTATCCTGTTGGATTCTTTGATGGGGCCTCACAGCATTCTATTTGTGGTTGTGGGGCTTTTTTAATGATTTCTCGGGACTGCCAATATAAAATCTTTTGGAATGGTGGTACGGGGTCGAACATGAAGGCCGAAGTCTCGGCTCTATGGGGGCTTCTTTGGTTTTCCAGTCAGCTTTTCTTAGATAAGATCTGGATTGTTGGAGATTCCAAATTTTTGATTGACCATATGAATCAGAAAACTTCTATCAATCTTGGTTCGATAGCTCATTGGTTGGAGAGAATATAAATACTGAAGAACTCTTTTTTGGACATTACCTTTCGACATGTCTACAGGGAGAGGAATACCGTTGCAGATAGGTTGTCGAAGAAAGGAATGAATGGCAGTTTTGGTATAATGTACTATCAGCTCCATAGGTCGGATGGACAAGGGGAAGCTAGAGCGGTTAATTTTCTCTTAAAAGGAATATTCCTTTCTAGGCTAAATTTTGTCACTTTTTTTATTTCTTGTGCATACTTGGGAGCTTGGGAAGCTACCTTCCTTCCTGTTGCTGGCGTTTTTCAAACAGGGTTTATGTTTTGTTAAATTATGTAGTTTTGTATGAACCATATAATTTTTTTTCAGAAAAGAGTGGTTCTGTCCACGAATGTGTTTTTTTATTTTTGCAGATGAAGGGATGATATAATCCTCCTGGTCACTTTCACAGGCCATGTAGCCCTGCTACTGTGGGTGTTTGAAGCTTTGTAATGAAACTTTTATGTTTTTCTACATGTTTGTCCTGGTATATTAATATAGACCAGTGTATTTTTCGAGTTGAAAAAAAAAACGCTCAATAATTAATTGTATTCCATGCTCACTGCACAACATGCCTCTTTCTTTTGGTATGGGTGGTCCAAGGTTAGCTCGGGCCTCTATGATGCTGGAGCTGGTTGTCATTGCAGTATTGGATAGATTAAGAATCGAACACCTTAACCTCTGATTGGGCGTACAATTTTATATGACGAGTCTATGACTTCCAAAAAAATGGATTACGCTTGTAACGTCACTTAGGTTTCTGGTTGTTCCTCCCTTTCATTTGGAGAATTTCCTCCCTTTATTGGGAGTAAAGGGAAATCCAGCATTCGAACATGAAAAATCGAATAGGGTGCATCGTACAATAATGATAGAACTCCATTATATAATAACAAGGATAGCATCACATTATATTAATACCACGATACCAACGATAGCACTGCGTTATATAGTAACAAGGGTAGCATTGCATTCTATAATACTAGCAATAGAATTGTGTCATATATAATCACGCTCCAGCAATGGCAGTTACAAGGCATTTGTCTTCGCATTGGGTTGGTAGTTCAAACGATAGCACTTAGATATAATGTATATCACATGGTGTTAATAAACCTTTGTCGTGCGGTTTTTTTCAAAAGAGAAAAAACGTTGTTTTTTTTATATAATAAAAGAGTCCATATATGTCGTGTACCACTACGTTAATATACCTTTATGTGAGATAATATACCTCTGTGATAATATACTTACTAGCACAATCACATTTACCAATGTGGTTGATATATGCCGATAGGCGTATATGAAATAGATTTACAACCACATTTACCAATGTGGTTGATATACGCCGATAGACCTATATCCACCACCAATCACATGTATTTTACCAAAATAATCATTATATATTTATGAATATAATTACCAATATATCTTATATATCTACTTGTAATATATTAATAATATAACCTATATTGATACTATACATTAAACTAATATATATATATATATATATATATATATATATATATATATAATAAAATATTATTAATTTTTTTCAATACATTAATAGTTATAGCTCAAACTATACTAAAATTAAAATATAACATAATACTAGTATTTTATTACTATTTATAATAAGTATATATCTCTTACAAAGATACGAAGGGATTATTAATATTATAATCCAAAATAACTAATAACCCCAAGAGTCTAATATTATAAACTCAATGAATTGGTGAACCCAAGGGGAAAATATTAAAAAGTTAAGAGATCAAGAAGCTCAAGGGATCCATATTAAAAAGAGAATAGATTAATAAAACTTAGGAATTAATATTTTAAATTCAAATGAATGATAAACTCACATGATTATTAATATTATAAAACAAAGAGAACAATCAACTTTAGGGATTTTTAATATTATAAACCCAATGAATTAAAAATATAAACGATTAATAAACACAATGGATTGATATTAAAACCCAAGGAAATAATAAAACCAAGGAAATATTGAGCACGTTTGACTTAAACATTGAGACAATTATTTTCATAATGCGACGTTGGACGAAGAATGACCATGGTTTTCCATGGTCGATTTTCATATTGAGACAATATTTGTCACAATGTGGCATTCAACCATGGAAGGCCTTGATTGACTATGACTAACTATGATTAACAATGGTAGCCCATGATTTATTTTCATATAGAGACAATGTTTTTCATAATGTGGCATTGGACCATGCATTAATATTAAAGTGTATGACTAATATTTAACGCCTAATAGTACCAACCCAAAGAATTAGGAAACTCAAGGGATTAATAAACCCTAATAATTAATATCTAAAACTAAAAACGTAAGAAATGAATAAACCCTAAGAATTAATAAACCGAAGGGATTATTAATATTATAAACCAAAAGAACTAATAAACCCAAGGGTTTAATATTATAAACCAAAGGAATTGGTGAATGCAAGGGATAAATATTAATATTGTAAATCAAGAAATTAATAAAGCATAAGAATTAATATTTTAAACTCAAGAGATTAATAAACCCTAAGAGTTAATATTTTAAACTTAAGAGATTAACAGGGAAAATTTTAAGAACCCCCTAAATTTATATGTATAATAAATTGGCGAATCCCCATGATACATAGGAAAAATGGAAGGCGAATTTATTAATAATATTATATGTATATATAATTTTTTTGGTGAATCTCTCATGAGATTATATTATCTTGTAAAATCATGGCGAATCACCAGTACAAATGGCGAATCACTAGTACAAAATGGCAAATCGTTGTCTAGTGGAGTTCAGGGTGTTGGTTCCAATGAAGATATGGTAGTTGAACCAAGAGTTGAAGGAAGTGAACCACCAAGACCAAGCATGGCACATGGTGACTCGTGAGGGAATTAGTTCTCGTGCAGTTTGGAAAACGCATTCTAGTTCTACTAAGCGTAGTGCTGCTGCTCATGCTACTACTAGCACTGATATTGAGGTTGGAGAGGAGTTTGAGGAAGCATGGAAGGTAGAACTGGTGGAGAATTACAAAGAGAACCCCATGATGGTATCCATTTTGCCCTTTGGTATTTGGGCCTGCAAGATCTTCTGTCCAGTGAACCAACAATTAACTGTTCAACCAACAATCAACTTGACTGAGTTGACTAGGTGCGAGTCAACTTAGACTAATCTTCAAAACTATGCTTTGCACTATCCCATATTTATCACAATAATGCTACACAACATTGAGCATTTGCACCCAATTCTCATACATGCACACAAAATTTTCATTAACATCTATAACCCTAACCAAGTGAGAATTGATCAACAATTTGCACCAAAGTTTTTTATAGTGTTGAAAGTTCATAAGAAATTTAGATGCATGGTACCTTAAATAAATTTTGAGATAACATCCACAAATTCGACCACAATAGAGAAAACTTGTGATAAATTTTAAACCTACAAAAATTAGGATTCATGTTCCTAGGAATGATCATAAGAAGTAGTTGACATATAGGTCGAGTTTTGAGCCTTGACACATTGATAATGCAATGTCTTAGGTCAAAACTCACACATTGAAAAGTCGTCAATGAAGAGAAGAAAATATCATTATGAATTACACATACTCCAAACTTCCTACCAAATTCTACTTAGTTGTCTGCAACTCAGCTATACATAATCTTATAGTAAATACAAATTCCACAAATCCTTCTTCACATAGCTAATAAATGGCCATTGGAAGAGCACCCCTTATATAATAGTAATAGTAGCAATCAATAGATTATTTCATATTGAACTTCATAGCCATACCACTCCTATGTATTGTATGATGTATTGTATCATGTTGGCTGCTATAACTTGTACTCTCTCTCTCTGCTGAATTTGAAGAATAATAAGAAGATTTGATCAAAGGGTTTTTCCCACATTGGAGTTTTTCCCTAGCATCCGCAAAAATATTTTGTCCTCTTGTCTTGGCTTGTCTTCTAGTTATTTTCTTATGTTCTATCAACATTTACTGTCAATGTTAATGTGATTGCTAAATAGGAAATTGAATTGGGCTAAAAGATTGAAGTAAATTACTCCAAGCATAGAAAATACCATCGTTAACTAAAAATTAACACATTTTTTTATTAATATGTTTTGACATTAATTGCAATTCGTTTTAGATCCAAAAATATAGGATCCAATCAACACAAAATAGGAACAGAAATTATCATGACAATAGTTATCTCATGATCCTCCGAATGATCTCGAGCTCCACCTGGAAATAAAGCCATTTATTGGACACACATCACCATTCAATCTAACAAACTAAATTCTCTAGAAATTACCAAGGTAAAATCATAAAATTAAATTATGCCCCTACATCAAGACATGACCATCTAAAAATTAAATGACCATCTAACCAGTGGAGCAGAAAATGTTTTTACAAATGCGGGTTCTCTTAGTGCTTTCGATATGGCATCCTCCACAACTACTTGATATGGCCAGTCATCATATATGAACAAGGTCTTTATGATTATATCAAATAATAATGATGCACACTAAATATTGACTTCTCCTACACATTCATAGTAATTAGTTCATTGCAAAAAATAACAATAAAAATATAATTCAACAAGAAATGAGGAATTACAATATGAAAAATTTATCCAAATGATCAAACAATGATGTTAGTGTGAAAAAATTAATCCAAATGGAAAAATATTATCCACATCAATGCCAACTTTAATATATAATAGATTAAATCTGAGATGGAACAAGAAAAAATATTAGAACAAAGAAAGGGTTTCCAAGTCCATGTGTGAAGGTTTGCTGCCACCCTAAAAGGCTGGAAATATGGGTTTTTTGGGACTCAGAGTGATTTCCAAGTCTCATAAAGGATATCTAGTAGGTCATCGAGCCTTTAGAAAAAGTGGGAATGAAAGGAGACTTGATCCTTTTGTTCAAAGATGCCCATGCACATGGTGGCTTGGGACCAAAAATGGAAGTTCTGGTCCTATATAGTATCAAAAGGGTGTGATACGGTAAAGACTATTACAGTTCTAGATTTCATGACAGGAGAGATAGCAGAAAATAAAAAAGAATATATGGACAAACATCTGATTTGGAGATTTAATAGGTAGTCTATCTTGAGTTTCAGCAAATGAGATAAAAGACCAATTTTTTAAATGGGTTGAAGCATGTAAGGTTTTATTCCATGCTCCAAATTTTATTTATTTTTCCTTTTGAATCTTTGAAGTCATCAAAGACACTGATATGGGAAGGTTCATGGTTCTATGGTAATGATGGATTAGCAATAAAGTTGTGGTTTCATTAATTTAATCGGGAACCCATGAGCCATGCACCATGATACCACTAATATGGGAAGGGTCATGGTTCTATGGTATTGTTGGATTAGCAAGAAAGCAGTGGTTTCATGGTTAAATCCAATGGAAATGGAGTTATTTTTCAGTCCTGAGTCCTAGTTATAGTGTTGCTCCCAAATCTCCTTTTAGCTTCTAGGAGTTGCTTTGGCACTCCCACAGTATGTGACTATTGGATGGTATTTTTTAGTCCCATTGACCTAATTTGTTTGTTCATTCATATACATTAATAACATTATATTACCATACATAATGGGAAAGGAATAGATATTGGGAACCCTGGAGTCTATTGGTAACTTTTTCTCTGTAATATTGTTAACGTAGTAGCATGGAGCCTTTTAGTAGAAATGTTTCTACAAGTGGGTTTTATTGTTGTTAATACTTCTACATATTTATCTAATTCAACTTATATGAGAGCGAAGTTGCTATAGATCGCAAAATATACTTATATGAGCTCATCACAACTACACAATGTTTCCTATATTCATTAAACAAATTGTTGCAACCTAGACTTATAAAAATATTTTCTTAATCCTTTCTAACATGGTATCACTCAACTTAATACATACCTTAAAAAATCTCTCTATTTTCACTTCACCTACAAATAATATGGATTTTATACAAAATGTGAATCTTCTATCAGAGATAATCAGAAAGCACAATGCTTAGATGGTCTTAACAAGAAAAAAATATCAGGTGTTTTGTAGATATTTTGAATCAATTTCATCCCACCTTGTTAGCATCAACACATAGAAGTGTTTGAAGCCAATTAATTTCTCTCGTACTAGTTGATAAGAAAATGACATCATGGATGTGAATCAAATCTTTAAGCTACATACAATCCTTCCTAATATTCGATAGTTCATCTCTTGTCACAAAATTTCCAAGCATTGGAATGGTTATAGAAACACCCTCTGCTGCGTGCTGAGTAAGGTTTGAACCAAAAAAGTTTACCAAAATACAGTCATGTGGATCTCGAAAGTCAAAATAAGGAAAAAATAAATCAAGCTAGTAAAGGATATAGAAACTACCATACCAAGAAAAATGCGCTGAAAATTCTCTATTGCTGCATTTCCTTTTAGTTGACCTCCATTCAAAAAATCATCATGAGTATATAAATGTTGGCACAGAGGATTCGACATAGCCACGTGATCATGGTAAATTAACGTAATATTTCTAACACCCCAAGCCTACATATTGAAAAAAAAAACACTTTACCTTCAAAGACAAGTAGTGACTATAAGATGCATTCTCATGTAAATTAATGGCACCTACCATAACATTACGAGCAGCCTGACACCCAAGTGTACCAGCTCCAAGAAGAAGCCATTTTGTAGATGAAAATCATTTAAAGTCTAGAGATGGTAGAGCACACCATCTAATAAGTTTCAAATTTAGAACTCTTGCTGATATAGCCAACCTGGAATTAGTGTCACCTATAAGGTAATTAACATATCATTTATGGTTTGATGCTTAACACTGGAACTCAAAAAGAGTCACTATTCAATCTTATAACATGTCGGGTTCGGTTTAAGGTTTAAACCCCTAGCATCTTTATTTGCGAGAACCTTCGATCAAAGATCAGACGGTTGTCGCACTTTTTTAAGCCACATAATCATTATACGAAATAAGATGAGGGCTCCACAGTTATTGCCAGCACACTTTACACCTATGATCCACTCCTACCCGTTCATCCGACGGATATCGCATAACAATCTACACGTTGTTTAACATTTTAAATCTACGCGAAATGAATGGTTTTGTGAAGCCACGCGTCACTCACTGGGGTGTATCGCATAGGTTTAACGTTTACCACTAACAACCCAAAAGCTATGTGATAACCCTTCGTGGTTTTCAAAAAACCATCTACACTATTCCTTCACTCGTGGTTCCAAAACACGTATTTTCACCACGCTTCCACTGTGCCTTCAACTCATGGTTCGACATGAGTGTGGTTCCAAATCACATGGCTCCAACGCAGGTTTAATTCCGCCATATAAACCATCACACCAATGTACAATATTGAAATCCTTCTAACCATTTTCATCAAACTCGTGGGAAATTGATGATCTTTAAACACCGGCAGGCTGAAAATACCAATGATTTTTATCTAATCAGAAGGTCAAAGAGAGCAAAGCAGCATTACAAAATTATATTACAGGTATACCATTTCAATGGATAAGCAGACAAAAGGCCCTGTACTTGCAATTTCAGTCCCTCTTTCCTCTCTGTTGATCCCTAAATCTTCATGATTTTGTATTTTGACAAACGGATTTCTTACCTATATTCACTTCAATCGTCATTTTCTGATGTCATCTCGTTGCAAGACATGATTTTGTTGCTGGACGGAATTGAAATTACAACACTATTAATCACTCTCTCAATTACCATTTTCAATGGGATAATTTGCCTTCTCCATTAGATGGTATTTGTGACAAATTTCTATTTTTGCTCACCCACCTCAGCAGTTTTGATCCAGGGGGCGACCTTTGTTGTTCGCCATTGTATCTGTTTGTACCATGTAAATTTCTCTCTTTATTTTGCAATTGTTTCCACAAATGGCAGAGTATAATGGATAGGCAAGGACTGCTATACATTCCCAGTTGGAGGAGGAGGCTTTAATATATGCTTTGCACCCCCACTTAATTTCATTGGTTCTGCCAATTTGAGGGAGGACTCTACACTTGAACTGCGCAGTCCAATTCTGGATGTTCCATTCTGGCTTTCCAGAAGATTACTTTTGAGTTCCCTGAATGTTCCTTCATTTTCTTGGCATTTTCTAGGGACCCCGGATTTCAGGGAAGGATTAGAAAAGGTATCATTAACCCTGTTCTTGTCGCCTATTGCAATGTCAACTGAATTGTCATTTGTTATGCAGATTTCAGCAGCCCTACAATCTTCGAAGTCATTTTCAGATATCTCTTTCTTCTTACCATATTTAGATGAATGAATTTAATGACAAATGTCTCTCTTACATTTATTTAACATCTTCAAATCGCACCTCGGTGATGGGCATTGTGCATAACCTTCGTGCCTTTGTGGAAGCCATTTACCATGCAATTCCTTTGCCTCTAGGTCAGATGCTTTTCTCGGACCTCTCATTCGATCACTTGGGCGTTTACTCTCTGGGGATACCAAATTCATAGTATCAGGTACAGTTCCTTTGTTATGGCTGATCACACATATATTTCTGCTCATATTCTTGGGTAGTTTTATATTTTCTCTCTCATGTAAATTTTTTGAATCATATTTATATCTCCAATTCATCTTCAAGGTTGCAGAATCTGTTGGAGTAAGTGTTTCACAGTCAGATGGAAATATAGTTTGAAAAGAAGGTGGATGAGCCGAGGCAGATGTAAAATCATGTAGGGGGTCTGAAAAGGACAGCCAACTGCTATTGATACAAGACAATTTTTTTGTCACAAATTCCATTTTTCTTGAGGGAACAGGTGGATTATGTTGTTTCTTGTTATAGCTTGTCCCTTCTTTTTCTTCATTTTTCTCTGTGCATTTAATAACCACTGAGGCAGGCTTGACTTACATTTTGATTGATTTTATAATATTTGGAGTGCCTCTGATTGGATTATAAGGGATCAAGGATTATTGGCAGCCTCCCCAATTCTAGAAGTATGTATGCAACCAGTATTCACTGGTTTTGGGAAAGCATGTAGTTCTAAAATTGTGCTCTTGCTTTGACTGTAGACTTGGTTTTGGTGGACCCTTGCTGGATCTCTTATATGTTTGGGAGCATTCTGGAAGTAAGTACCATGGAGGTTGCAATCTGATCTTGATTTTTCAGTCTGTCCAAATTCAGATGTTGTATAGTTAGAGGAATATTTGCATGCCACTTTTTCTCCTTCATTCAACACATTGTTGGACAGATGGCTGACAGGAGAATTTACTGTGCTGCCAATAGCACAGAATGGTGAAGTAGAAGTCCACCTTGGTTGAGAATAAAATTGACTTCTCAATGATTGTTCACAACGAACACAGCTTTGATGCTTAACACCGAAACTCAAAAAGAGTCACGATTCAATCTTATAACATGTTGAGTCCGGTTTAAGGTTTAAACCCCAAGCATCTTTATTTGCGAGAACCGTCGATCAAAGATTAGACGGTTGTCGCACCTTTTTAAGCCAGTGCATATTAAAAATTATTATATTGGATAACCCGCATTTGTAAATATCAGACGGTCTGTCGCACCTTTTTAATAATTTTTTGAATCATATTTATATCTCCAATTCATCTTCAAGGTTGCAGAATCTGTTGGAGTAAGTGTTTCACAGTCAGATGGAAATGTAGTTTGAAAAGAAGGTGGATGAGCCAGGGCAGATGTGAAATCATGTAGGGGGTCTAAAAAGGACAGCCAACTACTACTGACACAAGACAATTTTTGTGTCACAAATTCCATTTTTCTTGAAGAAGGAACAGGTGGATTATGTTGTTTCTTGTTATAGCTTGTCCCTTCTTTTTCTTCATTTTGCTTCTGTGCATTTGATAACCACTGAGGCAGGCTTGAATTACATTTTGATTGATTTTATAATATTTGGAGTGCATCTGATTAGATTATAAGGGATCTAGGATTATTGGCAGCCTCCCCAATTCTAGAAGTATGTATGAAACCACTATTCACTGGTTTTGGGAAAGCATGTAGTTCTAAAAGTGTGCTCTTTCTTTGACTGTAGACTTGGTTTTGGTGGACCCTTGCTAGATCTCTTATATGTTTGGGAGCATTATGGAAATAAGTACCATGGAGGTTGCAATCTGATCTTGACTGTTCAGTCTGTCCAAATTCAGATGTTGTATAGTTAGAGGAATATTTGCATGCCACTTTGTCTCCTTCATTCACAACATTGTTGGAAAGATGGTTAACAAGAGAATTTACTGTGCTGCCGATAGCACAGAATGGTGAAGTAGAAGTCCACCTCGGTTGAGAATAAAATTGACTTCTCAATGATTGTTCACAATGAACACAGCTTGTTTGGAATCTCTTTTCTACCAGTTTAGGCACAATGCTATTCAATCTCCTCAGATCTTCAGCTCTATTACATGCAAAATAAGTTGCTTCAAGACTTTCCATTGGCTTGGAGTTATTCTGAGGGCATTCTAATAGATTTTCTTTCCGTATGGAATGTTGACACAAAGCATTAATTCCCGGGTTTGGAAAATACAATTCACCTTCTTTGCAAGCACTGGAATTTTGACTTACGTACTAATCTCTACATTTAGCATCACAATCTGTGTAACAAGCATATCAATACACAATCTTTTTCAAACAAATGTATCTCCAACAAATCTAACATATAATGAATCAATTAGAACTACTAGTGTGCACATTTAGATTTAGGCATAATCAAGCGAGTGATCTTATTAAAAAAAAATTCTACAAGAACCTCTACCTAAGACCTTAATCTTTGCATATAACAACATTAGAAAGACAAAACTTTGTCACTTAAATCCAATACATGAAAAATAATCAACTCCTTCAAGAATGGAACTAGTAAACTCATAAATAGACTCAATCACTAACACATTGATCTCTGCATAGATACTAACATTTTCCATCAATCTTGTATGAATTCATTGCAACCAAGCCTATCAACAATTCAATCAAAAAAAGAGTGAAAATAATTGGGTGGTGTGCATAATAAAGTGTTCTTTAGGTTGAAAATAATGAACATTTTTCTGAGTATATAATAAAAATTATCACACATTCCTTCAACCCTCCATGATCACTTGATTGGTAAAAAGAGTTTATCTTGTACATCATTTCCTTCTTTATACTTGTGCTAGAACGAAGAGCAGAAAGACCAAAAGAAGAAAAATCATAATCCAAATCAATCCACAAGTCTTGCACACTTGACTGATTAGGATACTTGGTTATTTATATCTATTTTCCTTAAGAGTACCTTGAACAAACCCAGGGATTTATTGATAGTAATATTTGACAGGATCAAATAGACATTGCACAACCTTTCACACATGAATACCTTGAAAAATTCTAAGGTTCTGCCCTGAGATTTTTGTTTTTCTTCCCTAACAGACAGTGACACACCTTGTCCATTCAAGAAGTCAATCATAATTTAGGTTTTTGCTCTATGAGGTGTGTTATAACTTGGGTTGTGTGTTACCCATTCTTCTTTTCATAACTTCACAATTAAACTTCTCCAAACCTTGTTCAATATTTTGCAACTTCTCTAGACCTAGACCCTATCCAACATCCTGTAGCACCTCTGCAATAATCTTAGAAGCTATTCACCCTCTTCTTCAAGAATCATAAGCTTCTGAAGCAAAACAGGTTTCAAATTTTGCCTCAATGTATAATTCTTTCCCTGCATCTCAATGTCAATGAATATTATATTCTCTATAATAATGCGGAAAATTTTTCCAAAAGAATGGGGTTGACAGGGTCAATGAGCATCTCTTCAAATTGATTTGGGCAGGAGAGGACATAGGGTTTTTTTCCTGGGTACGTGTTGTTTGAGGAGGAGAAATGATGGAGAGGTCGCTTAGAGGCACAACAGGAACAGATAATGATACCAGAATTTTTTTTCGGTTTTATGTATGGGTAAGCTTCATGACAAGTGGAGCATAATTGCATGTGGTTAAGTGCATCAATCCTTTCATGAAATAAATTATGTGCATGATGGATATGGTTGTTGTGGAATGTTGGGAAGTTGAAGAGGAAGCCACATGGGGGGATGATTGTACATGGAAGGTGGGAGGTGAAGAAAGGTTAGAGTTTGGAAATGATTAGTCGGCGAGTGAAAATGGAAGGGAAAACATAAGAGGTGGGGTGGATGATAGGGGAGGGAGACTAATATGGGAAGGAATGGTAGTTTGGTTTGGGTTGGATTGAGAGGTAAGGTTGGACTAATGACTATTGTAGAGAATACTATGGCATGCATTTATTCTATCATTGTCAAGCATGTAGTGGCATCATCATTGTTCCTTTTACACATTATTCTCTGGGGTGGTTTGCATAGCTACTCAAACAATAAATTTTTTGTCAAAATTAGAGGTGTAAGTGAATTAGGAGCAAAGGCAAGTTAAGCATGCATATGAAATGGAAAGTAGGCTATGGAGCAAAATAATTGTTGGTTTGAAGCAAGAAAAGACACTTTCTTTTTTCCCAATTGAAAATTTATGTAAAAGTAATAACAGAAAGGCTAATGGTAGTGAGATAAAAAAAATGTTTCTTCGTAAACAAATAATTAATATGAACAATTAAGAAATAAAGGACAAATACATGTCATGTGCTAAGTTGAAAGAGTAGGATGTGTTTTTTTTTTTTGGATATTGTTTATTTTGTTTTTTGTGATAGATGTAATCTTCAACCTCTAGCAGCTGAAGCAGACAATATTAAATTCAATAGAGGATTCCCCTGCAGAAACAGGAAATGACTGGATTATGTGTGTACTTGATAGAATCAATGGACCTGATTGCAGCATACAGGTGAGGAACCAATGATCCATACATCAGGGTACACTACGGGAATTTAAAGAAAGAGAAGAGCAAAGGTTGTCTATAAGACGCTCCATCCTCAACAATATCAAACATTTTGGCGCATCATGTAAACGATCATAATGCCATATTGCCAGCATAGAGTATTGGTGATTGTATTGCTACCTCCGAGAGAAATGGTTGACAAATGGGTTCATTTAGAAGATCTTACGAAGGAAAATTCATGTTCAAGTGACTTAAAGAGTGCCGGAAATGTCTAGGAAATTAAGATTGTCAGAGCAGAGTTCCACATTATGTACTAATCTCTACATTTAGCATCAAAATCTGTGCAGCAAGCATATCAATACACAATCTTTGTCAAACAAATGTATCTCCAAAAAATCTAACATATAATTAATCAATTAGAATTACTAGTGTGCACATTTAGATTTAGGAATAATCAAGCGAGTGATCTTATTAAAAAAAATTTCTACAAGAACCTCTGCCTAAGACCTTAATCTTTGCATATAACAACATTAGAAAGACAAAACTTTGTCACTTCAATCCAATACATGAAAATTAATCAACTCCTGCAATAATGACACTAGTAAACTCATAAATAGACTCAATCACTAACACATTGATCTCTGCATACATACTAATATTTTCCATCAATCTTGTATGAATTCATTGCAACTAAGCCTATCAACAATTCAATCAAAAAACCAGTGAAAATAACTGGGTGGTGCGCATAATAAAGTGTTGTTTAGGTTGAAAATAATGAACATTGTTCTGAGTATATAATAAAAATTATCACATTCCTTCAACCCTCCATGATCACTCGATTGGTAAAAAGAGTTTATCTTGTACATCATTTCCTTCTTTAGACTTGTGCTAGAACGAAGAGCAGAAAGACCAAAAGAAGAAAAATCATAATCCAAATCAATCCACAAGTCTTGCACACCTCACTGATTAGGATACTTGGTTATTTATATCTATTTTCCTTAAGAGTACCTTGAACAAACCCAGGAATTTATTGATAGTAATATTTGACAAAATCAAATAGACATTGCACAACCTTTCACACATGAATACCTTGAACAATTCTAAGGTTCTGCCCTGAGATTTTTGTTTTTCTTCCCTAATAGACAGTAACGCACCTTGTCCATTCAATAAGTGAATTATAATTTAGGTGTTTTCTCTATGAGGTGTGTTATAACTTGGGTTGTGTGTTACCCATTCTTCTTTTCATAACTTCACAGTTAAACTTCTCCAAACCTTGTTCAATCTTTTGCAACTTCTCTAGACCTAGACCCTATCTAACCTCCTGTAGCACCTCTGCAATAATCTTAGAAGCTATTCACCCTCTTCTTCAAGAATCATAAGCTTCTGAAGCAAAACAGGTTGCAAATTTTGCCTCAATGTATAATTCTTTCCCTGCATCTCAATGTCAATGAATATTATATTCTCTATAATAATGCGGAAAATTTTTCCAAAAGAATGGGGTTGACAGGGTCAATGAGCATCTCTTCAAATTGATTTGGAAAGGAGAGGACATAGGGTTTTTTTCCTAGGTACATGTTGTTTGAGGAGGAGAAATGATGGAGAGGTCGCTTAGAGGCACAACAGGAACAGATAATGATACCCGAATTTTTTTAGGTTTTATGTATGGGTAAGCTTCATGACAAGTGGAGCATAATTGCATGTCGTTAAGTGCATCTATCCTTTCATGAAATAAACTATGTGAATGATGGATATGGTTGTTGTGGAATGTTGGTAAGTTGAAGAGGAAGCCACAAGGGGGGATGATTGTACATGGAAGGTGGGAGGTGAAGAAAGGTTAGAGTTTGGAAATGATTGGTAGGCGAGTGAAAATGGAAGGGAAAACATAAGAGGTGGGGTGGATGATAGGGGAGGGAGACTAATATGGGAAGGAATGGTAGTTTGGTTTGGGTTGGATTGAGAGGTAAGGCTGGACTAATGACTGTTATAGAGAATACTATGGCATGCATTTATTCTATCCTTGTCAAGCATGTAGTGGCGTCATCATTGTTCCTTCTACACATTATTCTCTGGGGTGGTTTGCATAGCTACTCAAACAATAAATTTTTTGTCAAAATTAGAGGTGTAAGTGAATTAGGAGCAAAGGCGAGTTAAGCATGCATATGAAATGGAAAGTAGGCTATGGAGCAAAATAATTTTTGGTTTGAAGCAAGAAAAGACACTTTCTTTTTTCCCAATTGAAAATTTCTGTAAAAGTAATAACAAAAAGGCTAATGGTAGTGAGATAACAAAAATGTTTCTTTGTAAACAAATAATTAATATGAGCAATTAATTAATAAAGGACAAATACATGTCATGTGCTAAGTTGAAAGAGTAGGATGTGTTTTTTTTTTTTTTTGGATATTGTTTATTTTGTTTTTTGTGATAGATGCAATCTTCAACCTCTAGCAGCTGAAGCAGACAATATTAAATTTGACAGAGGATTGCAGAAACAGGAAATGACTGGATTATGTGTGTACTTGATAGAATCAATGGACCTGATTGCAGCATACAGGTGAGGAACCAATGATCCATACATCAGGGTACACTACGGTAATTTAAAGAAAGAGAAGAGCAAAGGTTGTCTATAAGACACTCCATCCTCAACAATATCAAACATTTTGGCGCATCATGTAAACGATCATAATGCCATATTTCCAGCATAGAGTATTGGTGATTGTATTGCTACCTCCAAGAGAAATGGTTGACAAATGGGTTCATTTAGAAGATCTTACGAAGGAAAATTCATGTTCTAGTGACTTAAAGGGTGCCAGAAATGTCTAGGAAATCAAGATTGTTAGAACAGAGTTCCAGCATGCCGATCTTAAAATCAATCAATAACTATGATAAACACCTTTTAACTTCCTAAGTTTTGGTGCTAGCTCAGCTATTTATGGGAAATATAACCAGCAGGAAAGGGATAAATATTAAAGACCTAAGGGATCAATAAGGCCAAGGGATCAATATTAAAAATATAAACGATTAATAAACCCAATGGATTGATATTAAAAATCCAAGGAAATAATAAAACCAATGGATCAATAAGGCCAAGGGATTAATATTAAAAAGACAAGAAATTAATAAACTCCAAGAATTAATATTTTAAACTCAAAAACCTAGGATATTAATACCATAATAATCAATATTTTAAACTCAAAAGGTTAATAAACCCTGTGGATTATTAATATTATAAACCAAAAGAACGAATAAATGCAAGGGTTTAATGTTATAAACCAAAGGAATCGGTGAACCCAAGAGATAAATATTAAAATCATACAGGACCAATAAGGCCAAGGGATCAATATTAAAAACACAAAAGATTACTAAACCCTAAGAATAAGTTTTTAAACTCAAAAACCTAAGAAATTAATAAACCTTAATAATTAATATTTTAAATTAAATAGATTAATAAACACAAGACATTATTAATATTATAAACCAAAAGAAGTAATAAACCCAAGGGTTTAACACTATAAACCAAAGTAATTGGTGAACCCAAGGGATAAATAGTAATATTATAAAACAAGAAATTAATAAACCCCAATAATTAATATTTTAAAGTCAAGAGTTTAATAAACACTAAGAATTAATATTTTAAAATCAAGAGATTAATAAACCCAAGGGATTATTAATATATATTTTTTTCACAAAGAAAAATTTCGTAACTATTCAATTAATGATCAGCTACATGTTACATAAAACTGTAGTATAAACTACTATTCTGTCCAAAAACTATTACAATCAGCCAGACTATCAAAAAACTGTAGGCAGTCACAGTCCCAAAACATGACACATACAGTAATGACACAAATGTCCACATAGTAAGTTCGGTGCATAACTTACTAACTCCTACAGACCCAATATATAAGTATGAAGTAAATATACATGCCGAATATATAAAAAGGGGAGGTAGAACAAAATCTCCCAGAAGATAGCTGTAATACTAAACATCTAAATCAGGAGGAGCCTCCTCGATAAAAGGCCGATGATAATATTTGTAGATCTATCCAGCAGTGTGCTCTGTGATGTGCCAGGTACCCCAGGTCAGCTCCGAAGCTTCTTTGGACAGTTGATCAGCCACTTTGTTCCGAGACCTGTAAATATGAGTCACTGTGATGGAGTCAAAAAGTGCTCTGAGATGGTGAACCTCGCACAGCAGTGCAGACAGTGTGTGCGAGTGACAAAGAGATAGGTTGTTAAACCAATTGGTCACAAGTTGAGAATCGCCAAAGATCTGGATGGAGTCACAGTGAATGTCCCGAGCAAAGGTAAGAAGAAGTCTGAGGCTCTGCAGTTCGGCATAGTTGTTGGTACCTGGACCTAACCCCATTCTGATGTTGTAGTAGTGTTGTTCATTCATATAAAGAATGGCGCCCCCCCCCCACACCCTTGAGCGTTGGACGCACCATCAAAGTATGCCCACGCCCGGCTGTGATCAATAGTTTCTGGGGTCTCATGTGAAGGCTTGCTGCAAATACTGTCCTCGGGAATGAGCCAATAAGTGGCAAGAGAGGCTGCGCTTATCCTATTACAGTCGATAGGAATATCATTGAAAATTTGTTTGTTTCATCCTATCCATATTTCCCAAGTCACGATAAGAGGGAGGTTGCATAATTTTGGACTGTGAGCAGAGTGCTGCCACCAATGAGTCCAGGCCTCTGATAATGAGTCACCCTGCCAATTAAATCTGCACCCCAATTCTGTAATGACCCTGGACCAAATGTTAAGTATGATGCGACAATGCAGGAATAAATGGAGAGCGTCCTTGCTGTCATTTAGACAGTAACATCATCTAGAAGCCCCGTGGAAGGCTCTTCTATGAAGGAAATCCGTGGTAGGAATACAGTCTCTAAGCATGCACCAGAACAGAAGTCTGTGTTTATGCGGGGATTTCAATTTCCATATGGTTCTCCACCACCAGTCCTTGATAGGGGGTTCCATGTGCTTGATAAGTTCGAGGTAGCCAAGCTTTGGAGTATAATGCCCATTTCTTGAAACAGCCCAAATCAAGCTGTCTTCTTGGTCTGTGATGCGAATGTTGGTAGCTTTCAGTGCCCAGATAAAATTTTTCCAGATACGTGTGCCCTCCTGGGGGATCCCCAGGTCACCCGCCTGTAGCCAGGCTTGTTCTCGCCAAGAGGTATGTGCCCAATCAACAATCTGTGCCAGATAAATGACGTTTCTGTGGGCAAGGTGTTCAATGATAAACGCCGGAAGTTTGTGATATTCCCCACTCCCCGACCAGGAATTAGTGCCAATGTGCACCTCAGTTCCCAAACCAATTAGCCACGAAAGACCATTCTGGAGAATGTGTGCTGCCCTTGTGATAGCCTTCCATATGATTGATGCCCCCGAGTTCAGAGTGATGCAGCCACGAATCCATTCAAGAGGACTTTGGGGTGAGATATATTTAGCGACCATGACCTCCTTCCATAGGCTCTGTCCTGTAATAATGTGCCAGCCCATCTTAGTCGCAAGGGCGCGAGAAAATAGGTGGATATCCTTTAACCCCCAGCCACCCCATTGTTTGGGCAAATTGATACGATCCCATGCAATCCAGGCAAACGTGGATGCCTTACCTTGGTTGCGCCAAAGAAATTGTCTGCAGATGCATTTTATCCGATTGGTAATACCAATCGGAATCCAGGCCAGGGTCATCCAATAGACCGGAATGGCCTCCAGAACAGACTTTATGAGTATTAGTCTACCAGCCCTGGTTAGCCATCGGTTATACCAGACGTTTATTCTGCGCTCAATTTTTGCTATGATCCAGTTCCAGTCCTTAATCTTATAATCATTTGGTTTGATGTGATACCCCAAATATTTGAGGCCGCCATTGATATCAATGCAGACAAAGTCAAATAGGTTCCTAGAGATGTCTTGTTCCTGTCTCGAGCAGCCCGTCATGATGATAGAGGATTTAGTGTTATTCGGTGCCATACCGGTAGCCCTGCAAAACCATTTCAGGAGTAGGTCAAAATGAACAGAGTCTTGCCTAGTGCCATTTAGGAATATAAGAACATCGTCTACAAATAAAAGGTGAGTGAGATATAAATTATCAACGATCCGGAGCCCCTGTAATAATCCTCTTTCTTTAGCATTGTTGATAAGCACTGAAAGTCCCTCCATAACTAGGACAAATAGTAGTGGAGAAAGGGGGCAGCCCTGGCGGAGTCCCCACCCCGCATAAAAGAAATCAGTAGCAGTACCATTGATCAATATGCTGAAGGTAGCGTGACAAATGCAGCCCATAATCCAGTTGATAAAGGTATGAGGAAATCCAGAGTGGATGAGGATGAGGTGAAGGTAACTCCAGTCAACTTGGTCAAATGCTTTATTGAGATCAATCTTGAGGATAGTCGATTTCAGTCGGAGAGATTTAATAGAGTGAAGGGCCTCATGGGCTGTACCAATGGCCTCATGTATTTGCCTATGATTCAGAAAAGCAAATTGTTCCTTTTCAATATGCTCGGACAGGAAAGGTTTAATGCGGTTTGCAATAATTTTGGAAATGATCTTGTAGATACAATTACACAGCGAAATGGGCCTGAAATCATTGAAGCTGTTTGGTTTGTCCGATTTAGGAATAAGTGTAATAAAAGTGGTGTTAAATCCATCATAAATCCTGCCCCGCACCCTGCTATCTTCTATCATGGCCAGAAGGTCCGCTGATATGAGATCGAAGAAGTGGATGAAAAACTCAATGGGCCAACCATCAGGTCCCGGGCTTTTGTCCCGCTTGAACCATTTCAAAACACCCTCCAGTTCTCCCATGGTGACCAGGGTATTAAGATCATCCTTCTGCTCCTGTTCCACGAAGAGTTTAAAGTTCTGAGTAATGCACAGGATATTCGGGAGATTTATAATTGTAGAGGCCCTATACAGATTGGAGAAGTGTCTGGTACCCAGCTCAGATAGTTGTGCTTGCGTTCTAGCAGTAAATCCATTTCGGTCTGACAGTTCCCAAATGGTGTTAGCCGCCTTGCGGCCATTAGCATGCTGCTGAAAAAAATTTGTGTTTTCGTCACCGGCCTGTATCCATATAGCCCGACTTTTAAGCCTCCAATCTTCCTCTATCTGTTTCAGCAGTTTGGCTTTTTCAGTCTCAAGTGCAAAAAGTTGTGCCCTGGCTTCCTCGTTACTATATCCCAACAGCTCACCATTGTTGAGAGAGCCAATTTTATCCTCAATTCTGTGTAGGGCCTCCCTTTCTAGTTTCTTTTTGTTCCGAACCCATTGAATGGTGAGGTTCTTTATGTGATTAAGGTTTTCATTGATAACCCTGCCAGGGTCCAAATCCATCGAAGGTCTGAAGTGCTGCCAGGTCTGAGTGACCAACTGGTTATAATCCGGATCTCTCAACCATCTGGAATTGAATTTTTATGGGGGGCGTGCTCTATTAGGACCACATTCAAACTCCAGGTAGATGGGTGAGTGATCAGATTTACCTCCAGATCCCACCCATTGACGAGCTCAAGTCAGTACCGAAAGGAGGTCCTGTTTAATAAGAAATCTGTCAAGTCTGCGTGCCAAAGCAGCGTTACCAGTCCTCTTGTTCCGCCAGTTAGGTTGTAGCTTGGTAGTCTGAATGTCAATCAGATGAGAGGCACCGAGTTCTAAGTTAAAAAACTCAGCCAATGGGTCCGGGGTGGCCAGGGGACCCCAAGATTCAGCAATACCCAAAGAGAAATTTAGATCTCCGCCTAAAATAAGGTGAGGGGCAGTCATAAGTGAGCAGGACAAAAGGGAGTGCCAGAAGTGCTCTCTGTCAGAGCAGGGTCCATAAACATTGACCAGGGTAAACTCAATCTCAGAGCTACCAAACAACACATTCATCGCAAGTACACCCGGCCGGCCCCAGCAGTTTGACATCCGGGTGGTTTTGTTGTTGATGCCAAGAGCACATCCTCCTGATCTACCACGAGCATCAAGTGTAATGAAGGACCAGTCAGGGAGAAAGGAAGTTAAGGTAGCAGTCACCTCCAACCCCACCCCGAGCGTTTCTTGCAGAAATAGTATGTCGAAGGGCTTTTGTACTAACATATCTCTGAGAGCCATTCTCTTATCGGGGTTGGCCAGTCCCCTGCAGTTGTAGGAGAGACAAATCATGATGTAACAGTCGTCAAGGGTCGTTGTGCTCTAAGGACCCGCATAAGTGAAGATTGTGTGCCAGCTTCCACTTCAAAATTAGCCCTTTTGATGGCCTTCGCTAGGGCAGATGGTCTGCCACGAGATTTAGAGGGTAAGCTACCCGGACCCGGCCCAATACCGAAAACCTCGCCAGATTGAGGGTTGGTTATGGATCTAAGAAAGTAGTTGTGCTTCGAAGAGTGAGTCTCCGAAGAGGAGACAGAATGGCCAGGGGTGGGCTCAGCAGATGAATGATGGATGATAGGGGAGAAGGAAGGGGAGGCCAAAGCGATGGTGCAGCATACCAAGGGGAGATTTAATGTTTTATGGGGCACACCCGATGATATGCAAGGTAAGGAGAAAGCAGATGACAGATTAAGAGGTTCATTAACAGATACATTAAATGGCAAAGAAGTGAATGAAGATATATCTGCATAATCAGAAGTTAAAGAGCTAGAAATAGCAGTACCCGGAATGAAGAGATCCTGCTGGGGAGGCACCGACGAGACCTGTGGCTGGGATCTGGGCTGCGTGGAGGTCCAGGTGGGCACAGTCGCTTTCCTCGACCCGCCTTCACCAGAGAGCTCAGGTGCCCTCGTCTGCAGACCCGCACTGTCCGGCAAGATTCTGGAATCCGACACAGTTTGTGTGCCTCTGGAGCAAGATTTCTTAACAATCATCCTACCAGCCCCCTTCCTCGGACAGTCTTTATACAGATGACCTACCTCATGACATTTTCTGCAGCGAAAGGGCACGCCTTCATAGTCTAGTGGTTGCTGCCACTGCATCCCATCAAACCTCATGATAAAATTCTCATATAGACCATCCCTTGTGTCGAGAAAAATCAGGATCCGAGCCACTGCTCTGCTACCAGTGGACAGGTAGGATCGATCATGGTCTAGGTAGCGTCCGAAATGGCCCCCTATATTCCGAAGCGCAGTGTCATTCCAAAAATGCAGAGGCAGGCCAGGCAACCTCATCCATATGGGACCAGCACCTGCATTCTCTTTTTTGGGATCAAATAGGGGCACCCATCGCTTGAGATAGACGGGGTGTAGCTCCAGATGCCAGAACTGCTTGAGGGCCCAATCGGAGTGTTCAGGGAGGGCAAAGGTAAGAGAGAACCAGCCTTTGGTCATGGCCCCAACCACCGGGAGAGAGTCAAGGGACTCACCCCAGATTTCTCTTGTCCACCGCTGAAGTCTCGCTGAGGAATATTTCCGGCCACGGATCTTCCCAACTAGGGTTTTGGCTGCAATGATGCTCCAATCTTCCATTCCACTCTCGCTTCCAAAATTTTTGAGATAGTTTAACTTGTTTTTCGTGAACTTGTGCGGCTTACTGACCTTGCAAACCCCCAATTCCGGCTCAACAGTGTCTTCAGATGCAGGCAGATTGATATTCTACTCCCTGTTGATTAGGTCCTCTGGTATGTTGGTGAAGACCCCAGAGGCCGCCAATGGTGCAGAGGGCTCCGCACAGTCTTGTGCCGCGACATCTATTCCAGAAG
Source organism: Pinus albicaulis (assembly GCA_034641835.2). Lineage (NCBI taxonomy): Eukaryota > Viridiplantae > Streptophyta > Pinopsida > Pinales > Pinaceae > Pinus > Pinus albicaulis. The sequence goes on along the minus strand of CM076569.1, from coordinate 996,636,516 downwards.
GGCAGTGTGAGTTAACCCCAAGAGGTTGAAGGCCTTCAATATGCCGATGCGTCAAGTAGCATGATGTGTCTCCAATCTCGTGAAAGGCCGCCTCCGAGAATAGTGCGGAGCTTCTGATGGCAGCACTTGCCTAATTGTCATGTTCTGCCTGCGAGAAAGCCCAAAGCCTAATATCCTCGGTCGAGGGCGAGCCAAAAGTCAAGTGCGCAAGGTCCCCCATGGGCGAGATGCATACATCCACGGTGGATGCGGGCTTAGTAGGCAAATCCACCCCGGATAATGGGTCCAAATCTGACATTGCATCCGCCTCATCATTTGATTCCAACCCCCAAATGTCGACCCCCTCCAGAGGATCCTCCGAGTAGTCAACCTCTTCTTCGTAGGTGCTCATTGAATGGACAGCCCTTCAATAGCCGCTTGGTGACTGTTGGAGACGACAAATGCCCACAGATAAAAACAAGGGCGAAATGATTAATGCAGATTCGACTGACAAGCTGAAGCCTCGAAGCCAGAGGTCAGTGCAGATGCCAATAAATCCAGCCCTGGTGATGGGTCCAGAGGGGAAACGGTCAAGGTGCGCTGTTGGATGCGACCCCACCAAGTATAGGGGTGCCAGACCAAGTTGAAAACCCCCGGTTCTGCTGCCAAGGCAGGTTGAAACCCCAGACAGCCACGGCTGCGCATCCCGAGCAGTAAAACAAGTGGAAGCCCACAAGAAATATAATAACCACCGGATATGGACAGTGGGGGCCCAGGATACCCGGGTCGAGCAGTAAACAACCAGAGTTTTTTAAACTGAAATGAAAATTTACCCGGTTAGCAGCAGAAGTCTGTGGAGCAGCAAGGTTCATTCATCTCCAAGCGCTGTTATCCAACCGCGATGAACAGGTAGCGGTGCCGATAAGCCAAGGGTTCCATAGTCCGCCTAGGGTTCGGCCGCCGCCATGATCGCCAAAGCTCTGCGGGGATTATTAATATTATAAACAAAAAGAACGAATAAATCCAAGGGTTTGATTTACAAACCAAAGGAATTGGTGAACCGAAGAGATAAATATTAAAGACATAAGTGATCAATAAGGCCAAGGGATCAATATTAAAAACACAAGAGATTAAAAAACCCTAAGAATTAATATTTTTAACTCAAAAACTTAAGAAACTAATAAACCCTAAGAATTAATATTTTTAACTCAAAAGATTCTAAGACCCAAGTGTCATTTAATATTATAAACGAAAATAACTAATAAACAAAAGGTTTTTATGTAATAAACTCAAGGAATTGGTGAACCCAATGGATAAATATTAAAAATGTAAGGGATAAATAAGGCAAAGGGATCAATATGAAAAAAAAAGAGATTAATAGAGCTTGCAAATTAATATCTTAAACAAAAAGGTTTGATAAACTCACATGATTATTAATATTATAAACTCAACGGAATAATATTAAACCTAAGAGATTAATATTATAAACCTCAGGTATACAAAAACCTTTAGATAAATGCTATAAACTATAAAATAAACATGGTTGACCATGTTTGACTTAAACATTGAGACAATTATTATCATAATGTGGCGTTGGACTAAGAATGACCATGGTTTTCCATGGTCGATTTTCATATTGAGACAATATTTGTCACAATGTGACATTCGACCATGGAAGGCCTTAATTGACTATGACTAACTATGATTAACAATGGTAGCCCATGATTGATTTTCATATAGAGACAATGTTTTTCATAATGTGACATTGGACCATGCATTAATATTAAAGTGTATGACTAATATTTAACGCCTAATAGTACCAACCCAAAGAATTAGAAAACTCAAGGTATTAATAAACCCTAATAATCAATATCTAAAACTCAAAACATAAGAAATGAATAAACCCTAAGAATTAATAATTTAAACTAAAGAGATTAATAAACTGAAGGGATTACTAATATTATAAACCAAAAGAACTAATAAACCCAAGGGTTTAATATTATAAACCAAAGGAATTGGTGAACCCAAGGGATAAATATTAATGTTCTGTGTATTTGTAAATTTCTGCATCAAACTTTCTCAAAAAGTCTATCAGAAAAAATTTGTCTTCTAGTAATTAAATTATTTTAACACTATTTGCACCTTGAATCGATGTATCGATATATTCATATCTCTTCCATTTCACTTTCATGTTGGACAATGATTGATCATTTATATCAATACAATATTTGTTTTGAAATTTAGTCAAATTTCCACAATCATCGCATTTTTTAACACCAACACATTTCTTTTTGTAAAATAGTTCATCGCTTTCTCTTTCACATAGAATTTGAGATATGAAAGCACGGATAGTGGAAAGAGGAGGTGAATCCTTCCATAATATTCTACCGAAATCAAGGAATGTGTCATAATATAACTCAAATTCCACATGATAACGGCAACAACAAGTGTCGCGTACGGTGATAGGTTTTACATACCATGGTTTTTGTTGAACAAAAGCACTGAGTGAAACATGAATTTGACGATTCTCTTCTTTGAAATTGTTGAATAACTCTATCTGAGTGGTTTCCAAGAAATATTTTTCATGTTCTTCGTACTGATTTCGTGCTATTCTTCTTCGCATCACATGCCTTGCAGTTGGCGAAACACGCGAATTGTTCTTTTAATATTCATATATTATTGTTTTAACATTTTCTCCAAGTCTATCTTTGTATGGTTGCCTACAAATAGTTCTCCAACAAGCACGTTCATCATTTACATCTATTTGCAGCCGAAATTTCCGATGTTTGTGCAAAGTTTTTCGCGAGGTTCCTAGTGCTCGTGCCATAGATGTTACCAAATGATTCTCTTTAGTACTTGATGAAACCATTGCCATTTGTATTCCTTTATGTACAACTGAAACATCTTTCTCTCTAGATCTCTTAATTGACTTTATAGCACTACTCATATTTTTTATCACATCTTCCTTCATTTTTTTATCTTTGGTTGATTTTCGAATACCCAGTAGTGTCGTAGCTTCTTTTAATTTCCTTAATGATAGGAGACCTTTCAACATTTGAGCCTGAACTGTCACCTGCTCATTTAAGAAATACTTTTCAAAAATGCAGTTAACACAATATCGTATAGCATGGTCAGGTTTTTTTATCTCCATATGTGTGAGTGTCAACATTTTCTAACATCTCATCATCGACAGTGATTTCATCTGTACATATTTGAAAAAATAGTACATATTCAATAAATAACTAAATTAATAAATATATCTATAATTTCAATAATACGTGCATGTGTTTAATATATATATATATATATATATATATATATATACCTTGTGATTCAATTTCTTTATTTGGATTTCTTTCAATATTTTCACCATCTTCAATCATTGGTTCAATATCTCTTTCACTTTCTCTTTCAAAATTTTGTATCTCATCATCAATGTTTTGAGGAATATCTCTCTCTGTTTACATTAAACAAAATATTTTTCAAATTAGTTCATCAAATAAAAATTAAGCTTCACATTTTACACTAGGAAAATTTTAAATATATCAATAGATCATAATATTTACATTTACATACCTGCTTCAATTTCTGCCTGAGGTTGATTTTCCTCTTCAATATTTGAGAGGGCTTCTAACTTCCTTTTGCGATATTGTCTCGTCTCTTCTCTACGTTTCTCAGGGTCTCTTTTTCAATCATATTTTCTCGCACAAGTCCTTCGATTTCCCATGATAATAAGGTTTGAAGTTCAAAAAATTTCCTTCGAAAAATTAGACAATAACTCAATCAGAAAAAACATCACAAAAGATTTAATTTTAAAAAAAAATCATTTTAAATTTTTTGCAAAAAATACATACTCCAATCCAAAACACTTACTTTAAAAAATTCGAGAAAAAAAATGTCTTATAAAAATGAAACGAAGCTCAAAATATTTACTTCAACTCAAAACACGTACTCTAAAAAAATGTAACTTCAAAAAATGCCTCCAACTTAAAAAAAATGTCACTTTAAAAAATTCTTTCAGAAAATGTCTTTTCGAAATTAAGCCCAACTCCATACTTTAAAAAAAAAATGAAGCACAAAAAACATCCAAAAAAATGTATCATATACCTCCAAGAAATGTCCTTTGAATGTACATCCAAGAAAATTTCTTAAGTCCAAAACATTTTTTTGCAAAATCAGGCCGCCTCCAAGAAATGTCCTCCAAGAAAACTCTTTAAACCCAAAAAAAAATTTTGCAAAATCAGCCTGCTTCCAAAAAATGCTCTTAAATCCAAACCTCCAAGAAAATTCTTTAAACCCAAACCAAGACCTTTGTAAAATCAGATGAAAATATTATAAACCAAGAAATTAATAAAGCATAAGAATTAATATTTTAAAATCAAGAGATTAATAAACCCTAAGAGTTAATATTTTAAACTTAAGAGATTAATAAACCCAAGGGGTCATTAATATTATAAACCAAAATAATAAACCCAAGGGTTTAATATAACAAACCAAAGGAATTTGTGAACAGAAGGGATAAATATTAAAGACCTAAGGGATCAATAAGGCCAAGGGATCAATATTAAAAACACAAGAGATCAATAAACCCTAAGAATCAATATTATGAGCCGAAATATTATAATCCCTAATGTTATAAACTATAAATATTAAACACAATATTATAAACCCAAATATTAAACCCAAATATTATAAACCCAATATATTAGAATCTATATTATAACACAACATATTATGCCATGATCCCCGGATGCGGGTGGTATTTAGTCACACAGATTTCTACGAGGCAGCCATGTGGCTCACCACATGGCGCGCCCATGTGCCCCATCCTTGGGATGCACATCGGCATCAAAACTCGCATGGGCTGGGCCTTAAATTCCCATGCGCCACCTTAAACTCTATATACTCTGCGAGTTGGTTAATTACTCCTTCTCTCAGCATGTTGCTCTATCTTCCCACTCCGCCTCTGGCTTTCCAGCCCACCCTGACTGTCATCCCGTCACTCCTTCTACTTCGGCCATCATCTACTCTGGTGCGAATTCTTTGGGCTTCCGCTTCTGCAGCGATGCCTCTGTCTTATCGAGCCTTATACACGCCGGCCAGAATTTCACGTTGCCATCGATAGCCTAGTAGAAGAGCAGGGGGAAGGGGCCTCCCTTCGCGACCTCCCCTACCTATGGCCTCCCCTCCAGACTTGAATTTCCTGGTCTCATGGAACCTTGCAGACTTGCATCCTCCCGCCCTTGCGCCTTCTATGCTCTCTGACCCCATGGCCCCTCCTGCTCCACCCTCGGCTCCTCCCGCTAGACCCCCACTCCTCCCATAGTAAGATGCATGCCCGCAAATCGACAATATCAGAGAAGCCTCCCTTCCTTCCCCGTAAGCTCAAGGCACTCCCGGTGTAGCCTGCCTCTAGCCCCTCTTCGGACAATAGTGACTTCAAGCCAGCCGAGGAGTTGCAGCTGCCAAGTCTCAGTCTTTCAAGTTCTATGAAGGGCAAGGAAGTCCTCCACGCGACTGGTGCCATGAACATTTCAACTTCTTTGCAGGATAATTCTCCTTAGGACACTCCAACGAAGCGACTCAGACTTCTGCCCTCCCCTCGTGAGCAGCATGAAGACAATGAATCGTTGGATTACGGTTACATCTGTCGTATCCTAGAGGAGGACCCTCCAACCAGAGACGAGCGTGAAAGATCTCCTTAGCATGTACTCATTGAGCTCCTTAGTTTGCAGGTTTTTGACGCCTCTCTTGTTTGTTCTTTCAGTTTCTTTTTGCACTATGTTAAAGGCTGGTTTCCCACCAAGGGCAGCCTGGTATATTCGGACTATTTTGGCAGGTTTCCCCACCAGGGGCGGTCTAGTTTTTACCAGCATTTTTTTGTACAATCCCTCAGTAATGGATTTCTCCATTTCTGAGGATGTGCCTTGTAAACTTTGTTTGACGACTTAATAGAAATAGTATTACTTAGAAAAAAAAACATATTACGCCATGATGTAAATCATAATATTAAAACTCAAAAGAGTAATAAACCCAAGGTATTATTAATATTATTAACCAAAAGATCTAATAAATGCAAGGGTTTAATATTATAAACCAAAGGAATAGGTGAACTGAGGGGATAAACATTAAAAACCTACATGATCAATAAGGCACAGGGATCAATATTAAAAACAAAAGAGATTATTAAACCCTAAGAATAAATTTTTTAAACTCAAAAACCTATGAAATTAATAAACCCTAATAATTAATATTTTAAATTAAATAGATTAATAAACCCAAGATATTATTAATATTAAAAACCAAAAGAAGTAATAAACCCAAAAGTTTAATAGTATAAACCAAAGTAATCGGTGAACCCAAGGGTTTGATATTACAAACCAAAGGAATTGGTGAAACGAAGGGATGAATATTAAAAACCGAAGGGATCAATAAGGCCAAGGGATCAATATTAAAAACACAAGAGATTAATAAAGCCTAAGAATTAATGTTTTTATTTCAAAAACCTAAGAATTAATATTTTTAACTCAAGAGATTCTTAGATCCAAGCGTGGTTTAATATTATAAAATAAAAAAATTAATAAACCCAAGGGATTTGTATTATAAACCCAAGGAATTGGTGAACCCAAGGGATAAATATTAAAAGCCTAAGTGATCAATAAGGCGAAGGGATCAATATGAAAAACATAAGAGATTAATAGAGCCTAAAAATAAATATCTTAAACAAAAATGTTTGACAAACTCACATGATTATTAATATTATAAACCCAAGGGAATAATATTAAACCTAAGATATTAATATTATAAACCTAAACTATATAAAAACCTTTAGATAAATATTATAAACCTTAAGTATATAAAAATATTTAGATAAATACTATAAACCATAAAATAAACATGGTTGAGCATGTTTGATTTAAACATTGAGACAATTGTTGTCACAATGCGACATTGGATGAAGAATGACCATGGTTTTCCATGGTTGATTTTCATATTGAGATAATCTTTGTCACAATGAGACATTCGACCATGGAATACCTTCATTGACTACGACTACCTATGATTAACAATGGTATTCCATGGCTGATTTTAATATTGAGACAATGTTTTTCATAATGTGACATTGGACCATGCATTAATATTAAAGTGTAAGACTAATATTTAACACATAATATTACCAACCAAAAGAATTTAAAAACTCAAGGGATTAATAAACCCTAATAATTAATATCTTAAACTTAAAACGTAAGAAATGAATAAACCCTAAGAATTAATAATTTAAAGTGAGGAGATTAATAAGCCAAAAGGAAATTATTATTATAAACCAAAAGAACTAATAAACCCCAAGGGTTTAATATTATAAACCAAAGGAATTGGTGAACCCAAGGGATAAATATTAGTATTATAAACCAAGAAATTAATAAAGCATAAGAATTAATATTTAAAACTCAAGAGATTAATAAACCCTAAGACTTAATATTTTAAACTTAACAGATTTATTAAACCCTAAGACAAAAAAATCCAAAATAAGTATAAAAATTAGAAATTTTTATGAATTTTATGTTAAATATTAATAATAATAACATTTTTTTCCAAAAATTAAATGATTCGCACAAAGAATGAAGTGAAAATCACATTATATAAATTTTTAATTTTTAAATTTTTAATGTCTTTTTTCATATATTAAAACACGAAGTGAAAATCACATAATTTTATTTTTTTTTTAAATTAAAAACGAAATCATTAAAAAAAAAAAATCAAAAAGAAAAATTAATAAGAGATTAATAAACCCAATATTTTAAACTCAAGGGGTTATTAATATTGTAAACCAACATAATAAAACCAATGGTTTAATATTACAAACCAAAGGAATTGGTGAACCGAACGGATAAATATTAAAGACCTAAGGGATCAATAAGGCCAAGGGATCAATATTAGAAACACAAGAGATCAATAAACCCTAAGAATCAATATTATGAACTGAAATATTATAATCCCCAATGTTATAAACTCTAAATATTAAACACAATATTATAAACCCTGATATTAAACCCAAATATTATAAGCCCAATATTAAGTTGTAATTATAAACTATATATATTATAATCTATATTATAACCCAACCTATTACGCCATAATGTAAATCATAATATTAAAACTCAAAATATTAATAAACCCAAGGGATTATTAATATTATAAACCAAAAGAACTAATAAACGCAAGGGTTTAATACTATAAACCAAAGGAATCGGTGAACTGAGGGGATAAATATTAAAAACCTACATGATCAATAAGACCAAGGGATCAATATTAAAAACAAAAAAGATTATTAAACCCTAAGAATAAAAATTCTAAACTCAAAAACCTAAGAAATTAATAAATCCTAATAATTAATATTTTAAATTAAATTGATTAATAAACCCAAGATATTTTTAATATTATAAACGAAAAGAAGTAATTTACTCAAGGATTTAGTATTATAAACCAAAGTAATTGGTGAACCCAAGGGATAAATATTAATATTATAAAACAAGAGATTACTACACCCTAATAATTATTATTTTAAACTCAAGAGATTAGCAAACCCTAATAATTAATATTTTAAACTCAAGATATTAATAAACCCAAGGGGTTATTAATATTATAAACATAAAGAACTAATAACACCAAGGATTTGATATTAAAAACCAACAGAATTGGTGAACCAAAGGGATAAATATTAAAAACCTAAGGGCTCTATAAGGTCAAGGGATCAATATTAAAAACACAAGAGATTAATAAAGACTAAGAATTAATATTTTTATCTCAAAAACCTAAGAAATTAATAAACCCTAAGAATTAATATTTTTAACTCAAGAGATTATAAGACCCAAGGGTGGTTTAATATTATAAACAAAAAAAACTAATAAACCCAAGGGTTTTATATTATAAACCGCAAGAATTGGTGAACCGAAGAGATAAATAGTAAAAACCTAAGGGATAAATAAGGTGAAGGGATCAATATGAGAAACATAAGAGATTAATAAAGCCTAAACATTAATATCTTAAACAAAAAGGTTTGATAAACTCACATGATTATTAATATTATAAACAAGGGAATAATATTAAACATTATATATTAAAATTATAAAACTCAAGTATATAAAAACTTTTAGATAAATATTATAAACCTCAAGTATATAAAAATATTTAGATAAATACTATAAAACATAAAATAAACATGGTTGGGAATGTTTGATTTAAACATTAAGACAATTTTTGTCACAATGCGACGTTGGACGAAGAATGACCATGGTTTGCCATGGTTGATTTTCATATTCAAACAATCTTTGTCACAATGTGACATTCGACCATGGAAGACCTTCATTGACTATGACTAACTAGGTTTAGCAATGGTAGCCCATGACTCATTTATATATTGAGACAATGTTTTTCATAATGTGACATTAGACCATGCATTAATATTAGAGTGTAAGACTAATATTTAACGCCTAATATTACCAACCCAAAGAATTAGAAAACTAAAGGGATGAATAAACCCTAATAATTAATATCTTAAACTAAAAACCTAAGAAATTTATAAACCCTACGAATTAATAATCTAAAGTGAACAGATTAATAAACCAAAGAGATTATTAATAATTTAAACCAAAAGAACTAATAAACCCGAAGGTTTAATATTATAAACCAAATGAATTAGCGAACCGAAGGGATAAATATTAATATTATAAACCAAGAAATTAATAAAGCATAGGAATTAATACTTTAAACTCAAGAGATTAATAAACCATAAGAATTAATATTTTAAACTGTTGGGTATGTGTTATATTCTTTTCACAACTAGCCCCACGTGTTGTACGTTGCGCCAGGCGCAGCAGGGGGGTCACAAGGGGGGAGGCAGCGCCCCGGCGAAAATTGTTTTTGTGTGCGGACCCACTCATAGGTGGACCCACCCATGTTTTGTGCATGAGTTTGCACATGGTTTTGGGGTACGATGGTTTTCGGCCCCTGGTATTTTGTAGATCCGGTCAAGGGAACTATGGTTATGTTCTAATCCAGGGTTAATGGATTGGGGTTTATGTATGCTTCGCATATATATATATGTGTTGTAACACTAAAAGGAATATAATGAAAAATCAGAAAGCTAGTCGTCCCGATTTGGGATCCGGGGAAAATCTTCGTGTTTATCTATTTTATGTTTTATGCTCTCACTATTGTTTATTTTCCGTTATAAGATTCGTGTGTAGATAATTTTTGTTCGTGGTTAAAACTCACATTTGGTATCGTAGTTGTTTCGCTCAAGGGGATGCTTTCGTCGCCGAGGGTTTTGGGTTTTTTGCTCGGCCCGAGGTAGACCTAGTTCAGGAGATCTACGAGATCGATTCTTGCTGCGGAAAGAAGATGGCGAGCGGCGGAAAGATAGAGATCGAGAAATTTAATGGTCAGAGTTTTGAGTTGTGGAAGCTCAAGATGGAGGATCTGCTGGTGGATAAAGATCAGTGGATCGCGGTAGATCCAGGTACTAAACCAATGGAAATGTTAGATGAAGACTAGAAGAAACTGGATTGGAAGGCTAAGAGCACAATACGGTTGTGTGTCTCAGATTCAGTATTGTTGAATGTATCTGGGGAAGCTACGATGAAGAATTTGTGGGAAAAAATTGGGACTTTGTACCAATCTAAGTCTCTGGTGAGTAATTTGTTCCTGTGGAAAAAGCTGTATAACCCGAGGATGAAGGATGGAGACTTGATGACAGAGCATCTGAATGCCTTCAATACTGTGGTAAGTCAAGCTGTCATATGTTGATATTAGAATCTCAGATGAAGATAAGTGCATCAGTTTGTTGTGTTCTCTACCAGACTCATGGGATAGTCTGGTTATTGCAATAGGTAGCAATACAACTACCTTGAATTTTGATGACATTGTCTCTCACCACACGGAGGAAATGAGACGGGAGAAATATGGAGGGCCGTAATGAGATGCCTTATTCGTACGAGGAATGTCCCAAAATAGAAACAAGAATAAGGTTTCGAGTGGGAGATCCAAATCTAGAGGAGATCTAAATCTCCGGAAAGTTTGTAAAGGTATGCCGGAAATGCAGAAAAAGGGCACTACAAAAAGCTCTTGAGAAAGGAAAGGGATCTGATGATGCTCCTTCTGCAGAGGCAAAAACCACCTCGGATGATGGTGGGGATGTGTATTTGGCTTCTTCTTGAAATACACATGTATATCATGAGTCATGGTTGATTGACTAAGGTGCATCATTTCACGTGGTTCTGCGAGTATGAGAAATATGATGGTGGTGATATCTTCCTAGGGGATGATAGGAAGGCCAGAATCGTTGGACGTGGTAAGGTTAATCTGAAGCTGCAAGGTGGAAGGATTACAACACTTCCTGGTGTTCTGCATATTCCTGCATTGGCTAGAAATGTGATTTCTCTAAGCAATATGGATTATGCAGGTGTAAAAATAGTGTTCGAGAAAGATGCCTACAAGATGGTTCGGGTAGCACTGGCATTAATGCGGGGAGTTTGGATTGGAACTATATGCAAGCTACAAGGTAGCACTGTTATTGATGGGTGTAACAGTTCTATGGTTACTGAAAGTGGAGCGGAAAGCCTAGTTGTCTCTAGAGAAAAGACCATGCTATGGCATCGAAGGCTTGGACATATTGGAGAGAAGGGCCTTCAGATACTACATAGAAATGGTATGGTAGAAGGTATGTCTAATAGCTCTCTGGATTTCAATTTCTGTGAACATTGTGTATATGGGAAGCAGAATTGGGTGAGTTTTCCTTTTGGTGCTAAGAGGGCGAAACAAAATATTAGAGCTTGTGCATAGTGATGTGTTTGGACCTGTGTCGATTCCATCACTAGGTAAGTATGTGTACTATGTTTCATTCATAGATGACTTCTCAAGGAATACAGAGATATATATCTTGAGGAAGAAATATGAAGTCTTTGACAGATTTTTAGAATTTAAAGCTTTGGTGGAAAACCAGACGGAGAAGAAGATAACGATGTTGAGAACATATAATGGTGGGGAGTTCTGCAAGAAGGAATTTGAAGATTTCTGTAAGAAGTGTGGTATAGCACGACAAAAGACTACTCCATACACACCTCAGCAAAATGGAGTTGCATAAATAATGAACAGAATGCTGATGGAAAAGGCAAGAAGCATGCTTAGTGGTACCGAGTTTGGACAAGAATTCTAGGCAGAGGTAGTGGAGACAGCATGTTACTTGGTTAACAGATCACCTTCATCAGCGTTGGAGGATAAGACTCCACATTAGGTATGGACTGGTAAGAAACCCTCTCTTTCACATCTAAGGGTATTTGGATGTGATGCATATGTACATGTTCCAAAGGAGAAAAGGACCAAGTTGGAGTTTACAACTGAAAGGTGCATCTTTATTGGGTATAAAGATGGTTTAAAAGGTTACAAGCTTTGGAACCCAGAAATAAGGAAGGTTGTGTGCAACTAGGATGTGGTGTTTAGAGAGGTGAACGATGTTGTTAAACATGAAATCCTACCAAAGGAACCTGAGAAGATAGAGTTTGAGCCAAAGGAGGATGAATCAGACTATACAACAGAAGAAGATTCAAAAGAGGAAGAGCCACAAACTCCGGCTATGAGAAGGTTAGTTCAAGAAAGAACGCAGCTAGAAAGGTATAGTCCATCTGCTTTCTGTTCAAATTTTTCTTTAACTATAACTTATGATGATCCCAGAATTCTCAGGGAGGTAGTAGATTCAGAGGATGGAAAACTCTGGAAGGAGTCCATGGTTGATGAAATGACATCCTTGCACAAAAATGAGGCATGGGATCTGGTGGAGTTTCCAGCTGGAAGGAAGCCCACCAGGAGAAAATGTTTCTTTAAGAAGAAGATGAATGTAGAAGGCAGGGTAGAGAAATACAAAGCTCTATTGGTAGCAAAAGGTTATTCCCAAATGTCGAGAATTGATTTTGGTGATAGTTTTTCTTTCTGTTGCCAAAGTCACTTCTATTAGATTACTTTTATCTGTTGCTGCTGCATTTGATTTTGAGATAAAACAGATGGATGTGAAGACATCATTTCTCCACGGAGATCTAAAAGAGGAGATCTACATGAAGCAACCTGAAGGTTTTATGGTGAAGGGTAAGAAAGAACTGGTATGCAAGTTGAAGAAGTTGTATGGGTTAAAACAAATACCAAGGATGTGGTATCGAAATTTGATACCTAACCCACCTATATACTTAGACTTGGTATCACTGTAAATGAGGATCACCGTGTTTATTTTAAATTAATTGGTGATCATGTTATTTGTTTAGTCTTGTGTCTCGATGATATGTTGTTGGTTGGAAATGACAAAGAAATTGTCCAGGATTTGAAGACCCAATTTTTCTCCAAATTCGAAATGAAGGATCTTGGTGCCGCAAACTATATTTTTTGCATGGAAATTAAACGAGATTAGGAAAAGAGGAAGCTATGGTTAAACTAGAGGAAGTATGTTGAGACAATATTGCAGAGGTTCAATATGCAGGATAGCAACCCGGTGAATGTTCCTATTCCTATAGGTGTAAGTTTATTTGTTGAACAGTTTCCCATGACACAAGAAGAAGAAGAGGACATGTCTCGTGTTCCATATGCAAGCGAAGTGGGTAGCCTTATGTATGCAATGGTTTGTACTAGACCAGACATCACACATGCAGTGGGAGTATTGAGCAAGGCAGTTTATGTCAAACCTGAACGAGCATCGGGATGCCAAGTGAAGCGGGTTTTCGATATTTACGTGGCACTGTTGATTATGGCTTGCGCTACCAGGGAAGACATCGTCAGATTGGAAAGAATGTTGGACATTCGTAGTTTTGTTGATGCACTAGGTCAATATCTAGACCAAAGAAGATCTACAAGTGGGTATGTGTTTAACCTATTTGGAGGCACAGTCAGTTGGATGAGTAAAAGACAGTCTATAGTGGCTCTTTCAACTACAGAGGTAGAATACATAGCAGCCACTCATGCAAGCAAGGAAGCAGTTTGGTTGCAGAGATTGTGTTCAAGTATGGGGTTGGTACATCAAGCTATAAGGATAGACTGTGATAGCCAAAGTGCAAGTTTTGGCTAAGAACCCCGCTTACCATTCAAAGACAAAGCACATTGATGTTCAATATCACTTTGTTAGAGATATGGTTGAGGCTAAAAGGGTGTTGTTGGTAAAGGTGGACACTTTGAAGAATGTTGCAGATGCATCAGACGAAGTCCGTGAGCACTCGAAGTTCTCTTGGTGTAGAGAAACAATGGGTGTTGAAGAATTGGCCCAATGACTAAGCTCTCATGTGGCCCCCTGTGGAAAGAAAACAACAAGTGGGAGAATGTTGGGTATGTGTTATATTCTTTCCACGACTAGCCCCACGCATTTTACGTTGCGCCGGGCGTAGCAGGGGGGTCACAAGGGGGGAGGCAGGGCCCCGGCGAAAATTGTTTTGGTGTGCAGACCCACTCATAGGCGGACCCACCCATGTTTTGTGCATGAGTTTGCACATGGTTTTGGGGTACGATGGTTTTCGGCCCCTGGTATTTTGTAGATCCGGTCAAGGGAACTATGGTTATGTTCTAATCCAGGGTTAATGGATTGGGGTTTATGTATGCTTCGGCATGTATATATATGTGTTGTAACACTAAAAGGAATAAAATGAAAAATCAAGCAGGCCGTCCCGATTTGGGATCCAGTGGAAAATCTCTATGTTTATATGTTTTATGTTTTATGTTCTTGCTATTGTTTATTTTCTGTTATAAGATTCGTGTGTAGATAATTTCTGTTCAGGGTTAAAACCTACATAAACTCAAGAGATTAATAAACCTAATGGGTTATTAATATTATAAACCAAAAGAACTAATAAACCCAAGGATTTAATATTACAAAACAAAGAAATTCGTGAACCCAAGGATAAATATTAAATACCTAAGGGATCAATAAGTCGAAGGGATCAATATTAAAAACACAAGAAATCAATAAATCCTAAAAATCAATATTATGAACTAAAATATTATAATCCCCAATGTTATAAACTCTAAATATTAAGCACAATATTATAAACCCCAATATTAAACCCAAATATTATAAACCCAATATTAAATCCTAATTATAAACCCTATATATTAAAATATATATTATAACCCAACATATTACTTGATAATGTAAATCATAATATTAAAACCAAATATTATAAACCCTCTATATATTAAAAACTCAATATTAAAAATTATAATATTAAAACAAATATTATAAGACTTATTATTAAACCCAATAATATAAATCATAATATTATACCCAATAATTGTCTCAATGTTTAACCATCTCTCATGAGGTTTCATCTTCGCTCAGCTTGCTCACTTTTATATAAATATTTTAATTAATACATTGTTAAGTATTTGAATTAATGTTATTAAATATTTTAATTAATTAACTTAGTATTACTATTAATTAATATGAATATTTTAATTTGAAATTTGAAAAGTTAATGTTTATTGGAATTGAACATTTTTATATAAATGTTTTAATTAATATATTGCCAAATATTTTAATTAATGTTCTTAAAAATTTTAATATATTTATAAATGTTATCGATGTTTCATATAATGTTAAAAATTAATTAATTAATGTTACTATTTTAATTAATTAATATTAATGTTAATTATTGTTTTAATAATTTATTTAATTATTGTTGTATTAATTCATTTCTTTAAACATGTTTAAATTAATGTTATTAAACGTTTTTAAATAAATATTTTAATTAATATATTGTCAAAAGTTTTAATTAATATTTTAAATTTAAAAACATTTAAGAACAATTTCAACACCACATTATTATAATTATTATTATTATTATTATTATTAACCAAATCTCAATATATTCATGTTTAGATATATTTGAATAATGTAGTTAAGTATAATAATTATGTATTAATGATTTAATTAATATGTCAATGTAATAATGACAATATAATAATTATTTCACTTTATTAATAATTAATATTAATATATTTGTTTACAGATTTTTGAATTAAACTTTAATGTTATTAAACATTTATTATATAAAAGTTTTAATTGCATATTGTAAAATGTTTTAATTGATACTATTAACTAATATTTTAGTTAATAATGTTTAATGCTCCAATTTATTAGTATGTTAATGTTTTAATTAATTAATTAATGTATATTAATTACGGATTGTGTTAAAATACAATTTACTCATCTGTAGAATTTTTTTATGCTTACAAGATTAAAATATTATTAAAATAGATTCTAAATTTATAATAATTTATTATTATTATTATTATTATTTTATATAACAATAATAATAATTTAATAATATAAAGTAATAAAAAATCAACAAGAATAATTTAATAAAATAATATTTTGTTTTTTATGGTAACTTGTGAGCGGACATACATTTGAATGGCATGCATATGCAACCACTATGGTAATGGAGTGGAGAAAAGTTTAAATGCACATTTTCCAAGTGGTAAGTTTTTAAACGCACAGTTGCCAAGTGGTATACTTTTGATAATGTGAGCAGTTATAAGTTTCAAAATTAATCCACATTGCAATGCACCTTTTATAAGTTTTTTTTTTTTCAATTTCATTTCTAACTAATTAGCATACATGGTTATCAACAAAAGGCACAGTAAATTTTTAATCATGTTGTGTAAAAAACTAATTTAAGTATGGTTTAAACATGTGATTTAGATATGCAAGGAAGTTATGACTTTTAATTCCATTCGTTGATGGAGTGGCAACAACGAGAATATACCAGCATCATCCAATTCACACCATACGATCAAAAATATTAATTAAAAAAATGATTAAAATAGCCACTTCCCACAAGGGGGACGCCTATCGGCGTAAATATACCTCTGTGTGTGATATGTTGACTCCTGATACCTCTTAACACTATGTTTGTTACTTGATATAACTCTCACCATGATACCACTGTGTTTTTTCTATTGGTATGATATCGTTGTGTTACAATACCTCTGTGCTATGCCATGATACCACTGTGTTATACCTATACCACTAAGCTATACCAATACCATACCACTACATTATTCCTCCAATATATTATACATATCCATGATAAATATAACGCTCACCATCAATTCAAAATGATACCACTGCATTCAGAATACATTTATGGTGGGCTAGATGGGAGAAACATTAAATATAACATTCACAATTAATTCAAAATGATGCCACTGCATTCAAAATACAATGACGGCAGGAATCATGGGTGTTACATTAAAATGAATACCACTGCTTTCATAATACCTCTGATATTATTCAGCTAGATGGGCGAATCCCACTGTGTTAACCATACCACTTCTATCAGATTGCTTGCAGGCAATGAAATCTTCTGAATTCACATATGGTCACCATAATATACCTATGTCATAACGCCAAATTTTCCATTAGCATAGTGCTATCATTCATGTCTTCTCACTCATCTTTGAGTAACGCATAACCAGAAACGTTCCTCTTATCATTATCTTCTCCCACTGAACCCTGTCACTCATCTTAGAACTTTCTCTCTCATTTTGAACTATAGGTGTTTCCTGAAAAATTTTCTTCCTCATCGGAATTCATGAATTCCTTTTAAAATAGTGCACAGAACCCACATCATCTGATAGTCTTCGAAATAAGGTTTTGCTTCCCTTGTATTGAAATGGTGGTAAGGTATTCTCAGAGAGAAGTCTATGCGGTAATGGAAAACTTTAGGCATGCTCTTTGATGTCTTTTGCCATAACCTATGAGTCAATTATGATAAATCATTGTCAATATAATTCGTATCTCTTTTCCATTCCAAAAGTAGATGTCCATCTATATATCTACATCAACAGCCAAGAAGGATTCCAACTCTAACTTCACGCAATCAAATTTTTTAAATTTATGTGCTTATAAGGGACCAATCATTGGAAATTATGGAACTATTAGTGTTATAACTTCCAATGGTAGAGCTTCTTCTTCATATGTTAGATCCAAACTGTCATGGGGGAATTAATTTCATGCCAAATCACATATGTGAGTTTATTTCATGTGAATAAACCCAAGGAAGTGCATATATCATTTTATGTTTTTCTAATGCATCAATTGGAGGCACAATATTTTCCTCATTAATTATAATGCTTGCTACTTTGGATAGGAATCCTTTCACTATCCAATCCTTCTATTTCCTCCCCATGTGGTGCCAATGTCCTTGCTACTTCAAATTTTATTGTGTAGAGCCATGTCTCTACCACAATGATTTCATAACATATTTTATTCTCTTTTGTAACTTCTTTAATTGTCCTAATATACTCTTTGCAAGTTTATCATGCTTGGTTCCCAAGTGCCAATGAGAGGTGGCTCATCCATTCCATTACTCATTGAGATTTTTGGGGTTACCAATTACTTATGCCTTCTGCCCATATGAGATTGATTTTAGAAAAGGAGGAATTTCACAACAACAAACATTTGTTTCTATATGTTGTAGTAGATACATTATACTCATTTTCTTTGTCATATTGTATAGACTTGACCACTTTCCAGCTAGGTGAATGTTTGATGCTCATTGTTTTCTTAGATGCTTCCCCTCATCTTTTAACATGGAATTGAGACAATAGAAATTTAGCATCTTCATCTAGGCTTATCATCAATAGATACTAACTTTTTTATTTCATCCATACAAATTGTTTCTTTGATGATAAATAAGTTGTAAATTTGAGTGTTGTTTGATGGTGAGCATTCAAGACGATGAGCTACTCTTCCCTGTGAAACTTCAAAATTCATAATTGTTGCTATGACAATGATTAGTTTCTCCAATGCTTCCTTGGGCAGCTCCCCCTAAGACGAAGCTAGGTCACGAGTTGTTATTTATTATTCCTCTTCCACACTTTAGTAGGTTTCTTTATATTTTCTACATCCAGTGTTTGGTATGCTTTGATTTGCTTCCATCATCTGCTTAGGATTCTTTAAGGTATATGGAAGCCTGCATTCATTTTCTTTGTGTCCAAGATTGTGGCATAAATAACATCTTATTTTACCTAGGTATAGTTGAGCTGATGTGTGGAATTTGTGCCCCTTTTGCATATAGTTTACATTCACCAAATTTATGTCCAAATTCATTGCACAAATAATAGTAACCATGGAAATGGTTTGTGTGCGTGGTGAAAGGTTTTCCTTTATGTTTGCTTGCTTGAGGTGGTCTTCTCATTTGCTACATCTTTTGCTAATTAAACTTGATTTTCTTGGTCTTACATTCTGTTGCAACATGTCCTTGTTCATGACAAGAAAAAAACCTTATAAGTTTCCCAGGAGAAAAATAATATCCTTTGAGATCTTCTTGCTCCACTCATTTTCAAGAGAGAATGATCTTCTTGCAGTGAGCCCTTTCTTCATCTCATTCATTTTCTTTTGATAGTTTTGGTTGTTTTTATTTTCTTCTTTATTAACCATGGTTATTTTCCCTTCTCCTACATGTCATTTTAGGAAAGCTTCATTATCATCTTTAATGTCTTCCTTTTCTGAGTTCTTCATGGAGGCAAGGTCCTCTTCTAGCTGCTTACACAACCTGTTATTTTCATCTAACTATCTTCTTGTTGAAATAATCTCAAATTATAATATTTCACATTGCACCTCTTTCTCCTTCAGTTGTTTGCTCATTACCTCTTCTATTCTTCTTGCTTCTTCAATTTGTGTCTTGAAACTGACAATTTCCTCCTTGTACTTATGCTCTCTCTCATCACATATTTGTATCAATTTATTTATATCTTTATTTTCATTCTTTAATCTTTCAATTTAAATTAAGGTTATGTCATGCTCGATATTTTCTTCAGTTGCATTTTCTTCATGGAAATAAGGTCCACTAACACTAGTGGAGGCCTCATTTGACTGAATACTTTCTATTTGACATGAACTTTTCTTTTTCTTCTTTATCTTCTCCTTCTTGACAATGCTTCTACTAGTTTCTCCTTTATGCATGAGATGCAATCTATCCCAATCAAGATCCTTATTATGAATATTATTAAACATACCACTTTTTTCTTTAGCATTCCACTGTTGTTCTTGCAAAGAGGGAGATTCTTTTCAGTAACCATCACACACAAGCTTCCATACACCATGACCATAAGCTATCAGTTCATATTTGACCTTATCTCTCCATACATGAAATTTTGTTGCACTCAATACAGGTACACTTTGATAGTCCATGACTCAACCATATCTCCTTAAAGCTTTTAGGATTATACCAAAGGAACTGGCTATGATACCAATTGATAAAGTTTGACTAAACTGAGAGGGGGGGTGAAACAATTTAGTCCATTCATGGACATTTAAATTATTTTCATTAAAATCATTAACTGAAACATTACATGAGCATATTAGCAAATAATTATGACCAGCCAATTGAATATGTGAACAACTAGTAATAAGCAGACCAATACATCACACACATAATAACGATGCAAATCGACACCAAATATAAGTGGAAACCCATAAGGGAGAACACCACGATTTTATTACTGTTGTGATGCAAAGGCAAGCTCCTACTCCTTATTACATCTGATTTTATGTAGGCTCCAACCTACAGGAGTTTGCTACCTCAATTTTATGCAATCTAAAACATGCAAGGAATCTCCAAATCCCATATGTTTTCGGCAGGCTCCTACCTCAACCATCTCCAACTAAATATTTATCAAGCCTAAACTTGAAAGGAGACCGCAGTCCCCTCATACAGAATGAAAACAATATGTTGATTTAGATCATCAATTTTGCATACCTCCATATTTAATTCTTCCTTTTCTCCCCTTCAAATCTGCTTCATATTTGCTTCATATGTGCCAGGTAGCTAATGTATAATATCTCAATCAGCTCTCATACATTCTCCCACTCTCTAACCATTAAATTCCTTCCAAAATCACATATTGTATAAAGATAGTTTGTTGGTTGTTTGTATCCCGCATAGGAATATGAAGTGAATAGGCTTAACTCTTTGACTTCCACTCATTCATTTCCAAACTCTTTATATCTTGAATATTAGACCACAAAAATAAATAAATAGTCCAATATTAATTTCAGCCACATGTAATGATTAAATGCATCAAATTAATTCCAATGTCAAATAACATTATTTATCATTAATGCATCACAACAATATTTGCAACATCTTTGCCTTTTATTTGGAGTCTTGCCTTTGCCTCACAACAATTCATCTCAGTCAACAATTTCACTTCACAACAAATTCTCCAATATAGCGGTCTCTACAACATTATCCAAGCATCAAGCCATTAACATGCCAACATATATGTTCTACCAAACCACCCATGTATCTGCTGCTCCTTTTTCCCTTGTTGCTGCTCCTAGTCATTAGTGCATACATTCCCTTGATGTGTTTCTCCTTGATTTCTCTCCTATAGTCATTTTTCCACCAATTACAACAATTCCAACACCACTCTTTTGTCAGATAAGAGCTACAGGAGCGCTTATGCCAACATGCGAGGAATTCTCTATCTAAAGGCAGAGAAGTCTCAGGGGATGGTAAATTCCTCGATTTAGCTATCACCTAAGCTCATAAGGGTTAACACCATGGAAAGCCTTAGTATGTCTTCAACAGAGTGGAGAGGTTCTCGTTTAGGTCTACAAGTGAAATGAATCCTTGATACCAGGCCACAATTGAGAGGATTAGCTGGAAGTAGTACATGCAGAAGTATAATTTCTCTTTAGAGAGAATGAAAAAATGTCGACTAAAGGATTTGTGTTACACAGAGAAACATAGCCATAATTCAACCATCCTTAAATAATAATAAAGGATGTCCAATGTGGATAAAAGGGGGAAAATGTTGAATTTAAAGAAATAATTAGATAAGGTTTATCTTGTTGCAGTTAGAATCATGGGTAGGAAAAATTTTGATTGACACAGCAGGATTCTCCTATTGTATGATTGGACATTGGAGATAAGATACCTGCAAGGTTCAAACAACGAGGTGAGTAACAAAGAGTCAAGGGAATGTTGTAAAAGTTGTATAATAGCATAAGAAAAGTAGTGGTGAAAGTGACTTAGTATAATGTCAGGGGGTTAAATGTTTTTTGTTCATATACATCTCGTGTTGGTAGTCACGTGGTCGGAAGGTCACTTAGTCGGGATGTTACAATTTTTTTTTACAAAATGTTTCTGGATCTGATTTCCGACTTAATTCTTGGGAAAAGAAAAAAAATTGTTTATAACTTTTATTTTTGTAAATTTTGTTATTCACAAAAGAAATAAAGCCTTATTTCACACCTAATAACAGGAATGGAAATTATTTTGTGAATTTTTGGATTATATGTTTCATGTCAAAAAATTACAGAACAAATAATTAAAGAAGACTAAATCTTCAGTAGTTGATTCTCAAAGCGCAAAAACTACAAAATTATTGTCTTAAATGTGAGTGATATATATATATATATATATATATATATATATATATATATATATATATATATATATATATATATATATATATATATATATATATATATGTATGTATGTATGTATGTATGTATGTATGTATGTATGTATGTATGTATGTATGTATGTATGTATGTATGTATGTATGTATGTATGTATGTATGTATGTATGTATGTATGTATGTATGTATGTATGTATGTATGTATGTATAGTGTCGATCGAAGTCGAGAGGCCATACATTCGAGAGGTCGGATAGTCGAGGGTTCTTTGTTTTATAATTCATTTATTTTATGGTTATCCCGACTATAATAGAGTGGGGTGGTTTCATTGCGTCGATTACTTAGATAGTCGGAAATGTTGAGTTCAGGTAATTTCATACTCGCAAAATCTTAGGTCGGGAGGTCAGATAAGTTGACAGTAAGGCAATGGCGAAGTCGAGAAGTCGATCTGATTATTTATAATAAAAAAATGTAATGAGTTCGCATTGTAAATCAATATTGTGTCGATCGAAGTTGGGAGGTCATACATTCGGGAGGCCAAATAGTCGAAGGTTCTTTGTTTTATAATTCATTTATTCTATGGTGATCCTAACTATAATAGATTTGGGTGGTTTCATTGCGTCGGGTACTTTGATAGTCGATAATTTTGAGGTCGGGAGGTTGGGTAGTTTACGACTCGTGAACGCTTAGGTTGGGAGGTCGGCTAAGTTGAAATTCAGGAAATGGTGAAGTCGGGAAGTCGAGCCAATTATTTATAAAACAAATGTAGTGACTCTACGTTGTAAATTGGGTGGTCGAAAGGTCGGGTAGTTAGAAAGTAAAAGAGAGTATTTTTTTTTAATTGGGTCGATCAAACAGTCGAGAGGTCAAACAGTCGACTTTTTTTTTGTTTTATGATTAATTAATTATATTGCGACCTCAACTATAGCATAGTCGAGCAGTTTCATTAATTCGAGTAGTTTCATTAGGTTGGGTCGTATGACTGTCGAGAATGTTGAGTTCGATAGGTCGGATAGTTTGACTGTCAAGAAAGCTGAGGTCAGGAGATCGGGTCGATTAATTATAAATAAATAAAAAAGTGTAGTTACTCTGTGTTGTTAGCCGATTGGTAGCGAGGTTGGTTAGTTGGAAGGTTCTATTCCTTTTTTACAAAAAAAAATTGGATCCAACTTTCTACTTAATTTTCAAAAAAGAAAAAATTTGTTTAATTTTTTTGTTTTTTATTCATTTCGTGATGTACAAAAGAAAAGAAAAAAGGACTCTTGTGAACTTGATGACTGTGATGCAAGTTATTCTGTGAGTTCTTAAATTGTATGTATCATACCAAAAAATCACAGAACAAATAAAGAAATGAGGCTACATTTTCTGTAATTGATTCTCAAAGCACAATAAGTACAAGTTTTTTGACAGGACTGTAACATTTTTTTTTGGAGGCAATCGTGCAGTTGCAAGGTCCAATGGTCGAGGGGTTTTTTTTTTGTTTTATGATTTCATTTATTCTATCACGTATTGGAGTAGACCATATTCAATTGAATTCATTAGGTCCAGTAGTTTCATAGTGCAGTAATGTTGAGGTCAAGAGGTCAGGAGGATTGTTTATTAAAAAAAATGTACTCAACTGGATCTTATACTTGTGTGGTCAGAAGGTCATGTAGTTGGCAGGGTGTATTTTTTTACAAAAAATTTCTAGATCCGACCTACGAATTAAGTTTTAAAAATTTTAAAAAAAATAAAAATAAAAATAAAAAATAAAAAATAAAAAAATAAAAAAAAAATAAAAAATAAAAAAAATAAAAAATAAAAAAATAAAAAAAATTGTTTATGACTTTTATTTTTATTTTATTTTTTATGCACAAAATAAAAAATAATCTTGTTGTAAACCTCATAATAAGAATGCAAATTATTCAGTGTATATTTAGATTATAAGTTTTATACCGAAAAATTAGAGCCGAATTGGTCGGGGGTGTTAGTAGTCGAGACTGTCTAGAGAAAACATTCAAACAACAATGTCCACCCCTGACCTCACAGTCGGGCCAACCTCTAACTTGCTTTCAGTAGGGGCCAGAAAACAAATATGTCCATATAGTCATTTTTTCTTACAACCACAACGTCTGAGCGCATAGCTAGCCCTACCTTTGACTTGCTCGTACGAAGACCCACATAAGAAACATGTGTCTATAATATTTTTTTTTTTTTCCATTTAAAATATTATTTAATAAATTTAATTTAAACACTTTAGTTTTTATCAATAAAAAAATAAATTCAACATTATTTTTATAAGACAAATTCATTTAAAGAAATTCCACAGAAAAGATCATTATTATTTCTATATAAAAGCTTTACATAAAAGACCAAAAACTAGGCACAACTTAAAACAAATTAGTATCAAAATGTTTAAAATATATTAACCCCTAATCCCTCATCTAATCAAAAAAATAATGTAAATATAGTTCATAAATTACAAAATTAAAAAACAATCAACTTAAACGCGAGCTCCAACTTCAAGAAAACTCCAACCTCAGCATTTTCCAAAATGGGTTGGAGGCCGGTCTTTTCCTTGTGATTCTTTTCCACAAACATGTCGACTGCCCGACCATGAAGTCGAGGCTGACCTCGACTATGGATTTCCTACGACTGCAAAGAAATACAAAAAAAATTAAATAGAGACCGATGCATTTATTGAAATCATAATTTTGTATGTTATGTGACACTATAATTTTTTTCTATAATTTCAATAATTGATTTTCAAATACCATATTTCATGTTTGTTTGTGTCTACGTTTATATCTAGCAACAAATTTGCACATTTTTTTCCTTTGGTATCAATAGCATAAAATTACAAGACTTCTGTAGTTACAATTATATTAAGAGTTAAACACTTGAGACAGTTGAATACAACAATATAATGTGACAAGAAAACACATATGCTCAATTTGTTTTAGATACCTATGCCACAGCAACATATTGCAGCTTTTGTATCACGAAAATGCATTGCTCTATGACAATTGCATCTAAACAAATTCGAAAAATAAAATCACATATATTTTCAATACAACAAAATTGAATCTTTTCGGATACTTGGAAACACATTGCTAAATACACAACAAATGTAAACTAGACAAGCAATGCACATTGTTTCATGTTTGTTTTTGTACTATGTTTCTAGAAAAACAATTCTCATTAATTCTGCTTGAGCTAGAAAAGAAACATATGTTATAAAAATACCTATTTTGTTAGACCAATAACCTGACGACTCTGAGTTGTCCAGACACAGTTTTATTCAGAGGTAAATACTTGACATAATTGAATACAAGAACATAGTAATTGATAGAGTAATTTTTGACGAAATGTACAAGTATTTGGTTAAATTTGTCTGCTAGCTTTATGTATAATAACTCTTTTTCTAGAACTTTGGGCACACTCAGTGTGGAAACGAGGCTCAACATGGAACATGTTATCACGTTGTACTTGATTTTATAGTCATAATTTTTTCCATGTACATAATGACAAACATATATTACAAGAAACAATAGTAGAACAAAAACTAGTGGAACATATTTTATTGACGAAACTTGTACAACAATGCTCAAAATAATACTAATTTTACTATTCCATACATAGCCATAAGCATTTTAATAGGAAATAGATGGCTCTACTATATTATAATCATTAGCAATGTCAACATGGATCAAGGTGCAACTATGACTGCAAGAATTGATATTCTTGTATCCAATTTACATTAGGAATTGTTGACAGGTTGCAAAAATCCTCTTGTAACAAGTTAGTATGTGGTCAATCAAAGTTCCATTTATATTTTTATTTTCTTCATTTTTTATGGTTGTATATAATCTGTAACAAAGGTCATGTTTCTTATCTAAAACTAAAATTAAACTAAAATCTACAGTTCAATGCGAACATTGATGTACATGAATATAATATTTTGCAACACGATCAAAATTTTGTATCTGGCACTCTTGTTACATAGGAAAATATATATTCTAGCTTCAAAATCTTAAGCGATTGGTTCATGTATTTGTCCATAGAAATACTCAACTCGATACTTTGAAATATTGCAAATTGAGCAAATTTTACTTCAACAAGCTTTGTAGATCTATAGACAAAATATCAATGACTGTGATGACTCTTTGTTTCGGTGTATTTTTCCACTTGCATGATGTTTTGATATGTGTAACATGAGAAAAACAATTGTACAAGTTATTTTGTAAATGTATTATTTGCAATGACAATAATTTCTAATTGCTTAAAACAATACCTGAATGCTAGAAACATTGAACAAGGGCAATGTAACCATGATTCATAGGCTTATACTATAAACTCATTATTTTCATATGCATATCAACATATAGAGGAAAAATATTCTGGAATAGAATGTGTTAGTATGAATCTTAATTCCAAGTGTACTAAAAAATATCACTTTAGCTGCGCATAACAAACAGCCCTAACAGCAAAGATGGCTGCCAATATCCTCAAATCTGCAATTAGGTGATCAAGATAAATGCTGCAAAAATCTAGATTTATGCATTAGAAGACATTAAGTAGTAGAAAAAACAATATTTACTCCATGCATCTAATAGACAAGACAAGAATATGTTGAATGAATTTTGTATTAATGGCACCTGGGAGGAAAACACAAGAGGGTGTTCCCTGTTCTCCTCAATGGGATGGGTTCTTGTAAGTCCTTAGCACTTCAGATCTAAAATTTCTCTCTTGATGGTGTAGAAAACCCAGACAAAAATGGTAGCAAAATATGACTATGATGGTGGATCAATAGTCAGACCAAAAGTATAGATCCAAAGTGATATTTAGGCAACAAAAGGTGGTAAATAAATGGGAAAACCCTTCTATTTATAACAAAATATTGAGTTAGTCTAGATATTGGTGCATAATTAAAATATTATTAACCAAATCAAGATCCAACTTTTATGGAATGTTTTATTATATTCGTTGGAGGGAAAAGGAATTTGACTTGGGTCAAATCCCTTTATTTTTAAATAATAAATAAATAATTATTTATTTATCATTTTAAGGATGCGTTTGAGTGATAATCAAATAAATAATGATTTATTTAATTATTAAGGGTGATTTTGTCATATTTAACAAGGAATATTATTTAAATAAGGTTTAAATAATTATTCTTAGGAAATAATAAGATAAATAATGATTTATCTAATTAATTTCCCTGTTTTGGGTTAAATATAACCAGGAATATTAATTAAATTGTTTTTTAACAAATTATTCCTTGAGGAGAATCAAACAAATGTAGATTTATTTAATATTTCCTCATGGGGTTTCTTTTTTAGACCATAAACAACTTAATAAAGGTGGTTTACTAAGTTATTTTTCATAGTGAATGAAATTTTACTTAGGGTAAAGTTGGTCTTACATGGTGTACTTTGGTCCATCTAATAACAATAGGTTAGATGACCAAAAAATGGTGTAACAGAATGCATTTGTGAAATACTTGATCTTAACATATATAACTACAATACATAAACAAAATATGTTTTCTTGAGATTATATTCATCAAATACTTTCTCCAAAGTGTTGCGCATTATGAATCTAATGACATTTTGATAAAATGCATGTTTAACAAATAGATTTAATCAATCTAAATACTATCAATTAAAACATTTAAATGAGCATGACACCACGCATAATATCTCGAAATTTAAATTTACAGTTTAAATTGAATTCACAAAATTGAACATGTAGGGTTTGAATGTACATTTAAGTTCAAATTTCAGAAAATATTTTTGGGTTTTGATTATAATTGAAAAAGATTTTTTAGTATTTTGTGGAGTATATATACATGCATAATTTAAGGCAAATAAATAAAAATTTCTATCTCATATAGAAGAGTAAGTGTGCCTATATTTTAGTATTGTATTACAATAATCAACTAACAATAACTAAATTTCTAGTTTTTTTTTTTTAATTTTTTATTATAAAAAGCTAGCAATTGAAAAATTGTCATAAGGAATATTAAACGAAATTATCAAGTATTCATTTAGAACCAAATAGCATAATCCATAGAGTAAAATAAAAGGCATTTATTAAAGGATCAAAATCATGTACTGACATAAATGCCATAGAACATCACACACGAGAACTCAAAATGCCATTGAAAAAACCTTGCATTTCAAAATTGATTAAAAACATCCAAGTCTATAGTCTTCATTGATTCTGGACCCTTTGCACCAACACATAAAGGTATAAAAATACTAAAATATAATAAAATAAAATAGGTATTGGAACATGAAAATCAACAAATTTTCTGAAACTAAATATTGAATTCTAAACATTTGTATGTTCAGTTGATATCTCGAAGGAAAGCAGGGATCTTCTCCTTATATTTAGAGTCCTCGTAATTGATACTAAGGAGAAGGTGAGGTGCATGTTCTTGGATATAAGTTTCCCACTGTGAATATATGTCGTGCAGTGCAGAGAAATAAATTGAAGAAAACAGATTGAGGTTGATTTGGTAGTTAGAAATTAATCCTTGTACATGTTTCTTTTTATTCTCGTATTTGACCTCAAACTTTTCAATAAGTTTGATTTATTCAAATGGTAGTTGCAGAAAATTTTGGAAACTTTGTTGGCTCCACACTGTTATGTTTTCTATTTCTACCTGGTCCTTGGCAACAAGATATTTTATAGGTTGTTTTAATTCTCCTGGAATTGCTTCCTTTAATGACTTGCTACCTGATAAGTCAAATTCTTCTATAAAATTTGTTCCTTTTTACCAAATTGATAAATATTTCTCATATGCCACTTGTATGTATGCTCTGATTTTTTTTCCTCTTTTTACCTGCAACTTAAGGAAGAAATCATCACTCTTTTATCTCCCTTAGAAACTTTTGGAATTCCACTAGATTGAAATTTATTTTCCTAGTCAAGAATAGACGGAAACTTGTTTTTAATTGATTTGTCTTCGTATACCAATAAATTAATTATTCCATTCAAATCTTTAATTTCTTGATAAAATCTTGAGATTTTATCCATTTTTTTATAGAATTTTGATTGATTCTTCCTTAAAATAAAACAAATTTGTAAAGCTTTATCCTTGAAAATCTCGAGACTCTGTGTTGTCGGTTGATTTTCATTCAGCTAGTATCTGAGAGATTCAATTTCTTGTTGCAAAGATGTGACAAGAATGGAATAATATTTCTCTACTTCTTCTTTGCAGATACGGCTTTGGTCTTCGTGCAATTTTCTCAATTGTTGAATCTCTTGTGCATTTTTTGCATTTTCTTGTTCCAATTGTTTCTGAAAAATCTTTTTTAGGTTTTCTCTTTCTACATCAAAACCTTGAATTAAAGTAGTAAAATTGTGCTTCCAATTTTCTTCACTAAACAATTCATTTTTCTTTATTTTTTCCTACAAAACTTTAATTTTCTATAAATTGTCATCATATGAAGTTGCAAGTTCATTCAAATGATATCGATTGTAATTGACAAAACCTTCTAAAGCTTGGGAATATTATTTATTATTTTATGTCTTCCTCAGTCTACCAGTTGAATTCAGATACAGTCTCCAGAGCATCATGTTTTCTTTTCTTTGTTCTTCACACAACTAATTTTGTTCGAGTATTAGAGTAATAATCTGTCAAAGAAGGAATAGTGTCTACAATTGGCTCTTTTTCAGTAACTGGTTTAAACAAGTATGACTCGCAAGGAATCTTAGTAGAAATCGGTGTTACTGATGCATGAGGAGATATAGTATCCAATTTATCATATGATTCCATTGTTTGTTCATTTTCCTTCTTTTTGGTTTGAGTAGATACATGTTTTTCTTTCTCCTTTGGTACTTCGACTTCTTTTATTTACATGGTTTCTGGTTGAACCTTTCTCTCTTCTATTACGAGAATTAATGGCAATACTCTCTGTTTTAGTTGTGTCTTATTTTTCTAGGGCTTATGCTCTTACTGTAACTTCTTGTTCCTCTTGCATATTTTGCATTATTTTGGATTCAACTTATTTACCTATGACAACAAAACCTTCTTTTTTTTAATTTTCTATTGCTTTATCCTTCTAAGAAACAATAGGAGGTTCGGAACTGAGTTCGTTGAAATTAAACTTCAAAAATTTTGTATATTTGAACTGTTAGAATGAAATGTTGAGGTGCAAAGCCTTTTCCTTTAGAAAAATTTCAAAAACTTCTTCCCTAAATTCTTGCAATTGTCGTCTTGTTTCAAGATGCCAGAATTTTCCTCTTTAGACAGCTTGCTAAAAATCATCAATGTCTATAAACATGTCATCGAAAGGTGGTTTCTTATGAATAAAATTTTTAATATAGTTGATTGTATATAATTAATATCAATGATACCATGAGGATCATAGTCATAATGGGGCAAAGTAAATAACCAAATTTCATCAAGCTCCTCGACTTCCTTGAATCTTTACCCTTTGTCTCGGATATTAATGTCACCAAACTTTATTGGAAAATTTGGCCAGAGTTTCTTTTGCAGTTTACTCAACTTTTTGGCTTATCCATTTGAAGCAGCTTGATTAGCCACTTCTCTCAAAGAAAGTCTTTCCGGGATATATTGGAACAGAATATGGGGAACAACTTCACTTCCAAAAACTATGATGTAAGAAAATAATTCTTCAAAAAAAAATTCCCTATTGATTCTAAGTCTTATTTAAAATTATGAGTTATTATCAGAGGTGGTGTTCCAAACAGGATTTGATACATAGGAATTAAAATATAATTGCAAAAATCATAAAAATGGTATTTAAAATTACACACCAAGAGAATAGGAGAATAATTTTGAATCGACAGTTACTAGTCAGATGGGTAATTCTATTTCATGATGGGAATTGGGACCAAGGAAATAACAACATCCATGAGATAGGCAAACATACAAAAAATACATGAGATGACACTGACAGTTCTATTGAATCTGTAATATTTTGTGACAAGATGCCAGCCCAGTTTAGGCGTTTCTCGTCGTTCAAAATACTATGGATTATTGGGATCAATATAATTTTGCAATGTTAAAGACCTTGTTCCCCATATAATACTCTTATCATTTTAATAAGAAATCTAATAGGCTTCTTAAAAATAGATATTGGATACTCCTTTTTTTCTTTGAGCTTGAAACCTTCTACTTCTTCTCTTAACCAGTCTTTAATTACTACATCATAATTTTCTTAAGATTTCCTAAAGACAGTGCTTCGAAACTAATAAAGGAATTCAACATCAAGTTGGATTTCCAGGGGAATGATTTTATATATGGCTGATAAGATTTCATATTTCCAAGAGTCTACGACAATTTGTTGATAATCAGATATTGTTCAGGTTTTAATATCAACGCGAAAGAGAATCCACGAAATCATGTAATACTAGGGAAAAATTATTTCCCTAGTTGCTATTTTATGTAATTTTGTTGTTTTGACTGCTTCAAACTGATTTTTATTTGCTTGAGTGTCTCTTGTGTTTTTTAACCATTCTCTTTTCTCAAAGAATTCAAACATCTCCTCCTAGCTCATCGTACATGTTTTTTTGTGTTTTGTAGGTTGTATCTAACATGATTAATGAGTTGAATTTGACTTGTTGTGCTAGTGCATCATCCATTCCCTTAATATTTTCTCTAATCTGTTCTATTTGTTGCTTTGTTGCTGAAGATTTTCCCTTTTTCCTCATTTTATAACCTGTAAACTGTAACAGAGGATATTTAACCTTTTCCTATTTAAAATTTGAAATTGAATTCAAGAATCTCTAAAACAAATAATGCTATGCTTACACTACATTTTTTGAAACCGATAATTTTTTTCTTTAACTAAGTGCTTCTTACAACAGGAGATAAGAAACAACATCCAACCAGAATATCCTAAAATCTTAAATTTCCAATTACATATTTTGCTTGTTTTTTGTCATTTCAGGAGCTATAAACATCAACAAAACATATATAAGTTTTTATTATTCAAAATTTGGAATTGAATTCAGCAATTTGTAAAAATAAAAATCACATTAGGCTTACACATAATTTTTTGAGACCGATATTGTATTTGCCTAAATTCATTTCTTCTTCGAACAAGAAATAGGAGAACAAATTCCAACCAAAACATTCTAAAATCTCAAAGTTTCTCGCTAACATTTTCCCTCCTTTGGCATTTTATGACCTGTAAATTCCAATACAGTATGCATAAGTTTTGCAAATTTAAAATATGAAATTGAACTTTGGAGCCTTTGATAAAAATTGATCTTATGATTACAGAGATTTTTTTGAAACAGCTATTGTGATTCCTTAACCGAAATTTTATTTCAACAACACTTGATAAAAGAATATGAGGGAAAGATAGCCTAAAATCTTAAAATCTTGTTTGGAAAAACATGAAAATCGCAAATGAACGTGTGCATTAATTTCTTGTAAACAACCCAACTATTTTTTTTTCGGGAATTGAAAAATCATTAGAAAAATTATTGTTGATTTAACAAACAATCAATTGAACATGAAACGGGAAAATTTGGAAAAACTTTGTTAAAAAGCGCATTGCACACAGATTAAAAAAAAATAACATTTTATTTCAATGATCATTCAGTTGGGAGGTCTCTTGGTCGAGAAATCGCGCATTTTCTTATTTTATGATTAATTTTACATATCTCGACCACCACTATAGCATAGTGGAGTTATATCTTTAGGCCACATAGGCGAACAATCAGTTGGTTGGGAATTCGGGCAGTCGAGTGGTTTTTTGCATATTTGGTCACATGTGAACAATAACAAGGTATATATATGTTTCTTTTATTTAAAATTTGGAATTCAATGCACCAATTTGTCAAATAATATTCTGGTTAGATATATTTTTTAATTCTATTATATTTTCTTAATTCAATGTTTCTTCAAACGAGGGTTAAGAAAACAACATCCAGGAAAAGCACTCTGTAATTTTAAAATTATGTTTAAAATAAGAAAAGACGGCAATTAAACTTGTTCATTGAATTCTTGTCACCATTTCAACTTTTTTTCTTTTCCTCAATCGAGAAAGCACGAGCGAATTTTTTTTTGCTTTAATAAAAAATATATTTAACCTAAAACGTAAATTTTTCAATTTCTATATAAAAACGCACATTGCACACAAATCAAGTTTTTTTTTCTTTTCTTTTTCCCTGATCATACAATCAAGAGGTTGGGCAATCGCGCTTTTTTTTTTCTGATTCATTTATTCCACTGTGATCCCGACTATACCATAGTCGAGTGGTTTCATTAAGTCATGTGATTTCAAGGTCGTGCAATGCTGAAGTTGGCAGGTCACCTGGATTATTTATAAAACAACAAGCTCGACTTCCGACCTCATAGCCACGTCCGACTCCCGACTTTCTTTCACTAGGGACTACAAAAAAATATTTGTGTATATTCGAGCGTGTTTACAGAAGTGAATAGGTTGTGAAATGTAATAACATCGCTCAAAATAAAATTCTAACCTTCGATCTCATAGCTAGCTCGACCTCCTGCTTGCTTCTGTAAGGGTCTAAAAAACAAACATATATGTACAGTTGGCTCTTTATAACTTAGTATTTTTTTTCATATAACATATTATCTAATAAAATCAGTGAGATCTGCAATTTTAGTTTTAGTTCATGTGAGTCATTTACTTAATATTAGCAATAAAATTGTATTTTTTAATCTCTAAATAAATATTTGGATTCTAGTTACTTGAAACTAGTAATGAAAGCTAGCTTCTGCAATTACTAAATAATTGTCTAGATAGTCAAAGTTACTAATGTAAATTGTGTTCCATAATTGCCAAGAAAATTGTTCAGATAGCTAGAAGCATGTTATATATGTGATATAGATAGAAGTATACCCGCAAGTAAAATACAAGGTTACTTTGATTTTTTTTTCCACGGTAATCAAATATATTTTTGAATTAAATAGCTTTGAAGACTTTTGCACCATGCCTATTGATATTGCAATGAAATAAATCAATGAGGTATATCAAAATAGCAGGGACAAATGAGTAATGAATTTTTTGGATTTTGAATCTCTGAACAAAGGAGAGTATACCTAAGATCGCGATTTATATCATAGTTATCATGTTTTTCACTGGTTTCATGTCCACTGGCACATATTTGTGATTATTATGCACAATGCATAATTCTAAAATTAACAAGGGGAAATCTATGAACATTGAGCAGGTACAAGAAAGGAAATAATGTTGATGACATTTGTCTTTATTTCAATCAGAACTCTGAAAAATGAGTACGAAAATGGCATGTTACTAAAATATTTGAAGATGTATGGTTAGTCCTTTGTTAACAAAAATCTATTAATAAATACTTTGATTAGAGTTGCATAGAGATGCTTTCTATTTCCAAGATTCCTTAGATTCAGTTTATGTTAATCAATGTGCTTCTTATTCATAACTGATTTAAGAAATAGCATCTCTACATATCTAGTTAGATTGAATCATGAAATTCAAATAGAGTTATCAATAAAAAGGAAAACCCGCAAATTTTGTTATGATAATACCAAGGGAAATACAAGAGTATCCAGAACACATAGTATTTTTAGGGTTTGAAAAGCACGAATTATCCTGCAATGTTGGGAATGGAGGTAATATAAGCTTTAACACACAAAACTTAATCATGTATACATTGCTTAATATGTGACAAAGAGCATTTTTTCCATTGTTTATGAAATCGGGTTTTCTTTTTTTATTGTTACATTACAATAACAATCGTTATATTTTACTAGATATTAATATGGAGCCAAAGCACATAGGGTAGCCTTGTAGGCATCCAGTTATTTTATTTATGACTTGTTGGTTTACCTAAAAATCAACTTCATATCGTTCATGTTTTTTGTAGTTTCTAAATTCAATGAGACAGTTGGGCAATCTGTAGTATTTTGGAAGAAGAAGAACAATGTAGTATGAAATCCATAAAAAAGGAAGAAGAATAAATTATTTGCAAAAGAATGTGATAAAATAAATATTAGCATTGAATATCACAAAGTTATGGGGAAGATTATCCATTATGTGATTAATTATCATATTAACCTTAAATTATTAAGATTTGCAATACATGCAGACTAGTTTCATCTTCATAAATGAGTCCATTATTAACTGTATAATGATTATATGGATACTTAATATTGTTTTACTAACTACATCAAATGCTAGATGAGTGTAATCAAATTTTATTTCATAAAACTTTCCAACAATATTAAATAATAGGTAATAAGTACTTAAAGAACACATACCTCTTTATCCAAAAAATTATACTTTTTTGTTCTCTCAGTCACTCCACTGTTTGAACTCTTTGGCACATGTTTTGAATCGTCGTTTATCTCACACATGGTTGAAGACCAATTGTAGACATGTTTTGTGTTAGAATCTGTAACTATGTTTTAAAATTCTCATCGTACATATGTCTTTGATTGGTGTATTGATGCAAATAGTTGTTTGTCCTTGAATTCTAGGCTAAAGGACACTTAATTAACATTTAACATAGTTCTAATATGCTTAATTAATAAAACCACTTGACTCAACAATCCAAGAGATTCAACATTCTGAAAGTAGGTTCATTGAATCATATAAGTTTATTGACATTTTTATCAATTATATTGATTACCATATTGTCACAATGAAACCACAGAATCTAGAATGACATGAGACATCAAAAATAATAAATCAATCACCAATGATTCAGAGACTATTTTACAAATATCTCAGTGTGGTGTTTACAATATATCTATAGCACTAAATTACATATGTTAACTAATAGATGTTAGGCCTTGAAATTGTCATCTTCTTCCATTACATTTTCACTTATATTTCCATATTATCACCTTCACTCCATCTCCATTTCATTACATTTACCTTACCATTACCACTATTGGGTTATATTTATGTTTTTCCAAACTTTATTAATTCTTAGCATTTTTAAGTGAATTTGTGGTTAAAAATTAGAATGCATATGCTTATACCTAACAAGTGGGATGAGAATTTTTCCATGTGTAGGTCAAATGGAAGCTTCTAAAAGACCTTTAAGTGGCCTCCCAAAACCAAATTCGAATTTGAGTATAGAAGATCATGGGATCATGAGGATATGTGTCTCATTTACTATTTGTATTAAAACTCTAAGAAGACATGTGTATTATCATTTCCTATTTTGATTGTAACTCTAAGATATAGGGAGAGATTCATGAACTCTCATTAATGAGATAACTTCTCATATTTTTGTATAAATAGGGGAAGCTTTCTCCTATCAAACAATGTGAAAAATAGGAGAAGAAGAGAAAGAATTATAGAATGTTTTGTAACAAGGTTGAGATGGAATGGGATGTAAAGTGAAGAGATATTGATGTAATGAGATTAGGAGTGTAGATTTCCATTATGTAAGTTGTGAGTTTATCAATAAAGAAAGTTATTTTATATTATTGAGTTAGAGAATGTTAAGTTTTGTGATTTGGAATGCTACTGGACAATGGAAGGGCCCCCATCAACCATGTGCATCCCTTTATAAATTTGTAAGATTAATTAGTTTCTTTTACTTGGATTCATGCAAATAGTTGAGTTTTCCATTGCAATTGTTATTTTATTTTCAAATGTAGATTTACTTCACTGTATAATCTTATGTTTCCTAATAGGCATCTCAAGAAACTAGTGTCTTATATATTTTCCAAAATTGGCTTGCTTTGGAGCAATAAGAATTCATAGTTATCTAGTTTTCTTTATTGTTTTGTCATTCACTTTCTTAGATTAGAACTATCAATTAATTATAACAATGGATGTTCCTAAAATTCATTTCAAGAAGATGGTTTTAAACTGAATGATTGAATATCTAATTCATACAGTTATTGAGTTTATTCTTGCCATTTTTACTTTCTTTCTAGGAATTTAGAAAATAAGGTATAATTGACTTCTTACACAGCATCTCAAGGGGGTAATACTTCACATTGAATGTTTGGGAAAATCAAATATACATTATTTGTTTACAGTCAGCTTTACATGCTTTCGCATTTTTCTTCTATATCCTCTCTTAGTTGCATCACTGATATTCCTAAAGATCATTCCAAGGAGATTGATTTAATCATATTTCAAAATTGAATGATTGAATGTTTAATGAATGCAATCACTGAGTTACCTTATGCATGTTTTATTTGGTTTTCTAGATCATTAGCTATAATTGGTTACTTAACATCATCTCAAGAAGGTCATACTTCATAATTGAATGCTGGAGTAACCAGAAGTACATTAGTTGATTTCATTTATGTCTTTACTTATAAACATTGCAATTTCATTCTTAGTTTTAAGACTTAAATCCATGGAATAAGACTAATGATAAAATAAAATAGATGCTTTGTTTTCCAAATTAGGTTCTAACCAGTCAACAGTTCTTGGTTTTTTTTTTGTAAATTAGATTAACTTAGGAACAATTCATTTTCTTCCTTCTTAAAATTCATTAGATTCATTTGATTATTTTCATAGTTTTTAGATTAACACTTTTTAGACATCAAAGAACAAAACCCCCCAAAACAACATAAAAATACATACAACGAAGTAAGAAGAAGGTTAACTAAGCACATACAATGCACCACACTTCGTCAATTTACTAACCCCGGTCAATAATTTATGTTAGCAATTTAAGACATTAAATTGACTAAACATTTTGGCGTCATTGATGGGGAAGTGTAATTAGGAGACCTTATTTCTTATATCTTAAAAAAAAAAAAATTCAATTAATAATTTCTCGAGAATGCTCTCTTCATGCACTTTGTGTGAATTTAAATAAAAAATAAAAAATAAGAATAAAAAAAAAATATATATATATATATATATATATATATAACAAAAAATAATAATAAAATATTTAGCTACGGAATGCAATTCCGTAGCTAAAATTTTGTTTTCATCATTTCATTTGATTTAATTTAGAAACAACCTTTAAAATAAAAATTAAAAAAAAAAAAATGAAAAAAAAATTAATTTCAATAAATTGTTTTGTTAAATAAAATATACATGTATAGTTTTAAAATTTTTGAAAATATAATATATATAATTTTATTAACAAATCAATTAAAAAAATAGCAAACAAAAATAAAACTTGTCATATTCATTTTCTTTATTAATAAATTTTAATAAAGAAAATTAAGAAACGAAAATTTTAAAAAATTGTTTTGTTTAATGAAATATATATGTATTTTGAAATATATATATATATATATTAACAATTCAATTAATTAATTAAAATATATATATATATATAATAAAAAATACAAATATAAAAAATTTGGCCATGGCCTTTTGAGAAACTCTGAGACAATAAAACAAAAGCTAGGAAGTCCAGCAACAAGGCTATATAGAGATAAGATCAGGGATGTGATAGCAATGACACCGAATGCACAACAAGGAATAGCTGAAGGCTTTTCATTATACATCTGAAGAACAGCTCCGCAGAGATATGCTCTTTGTTCTCAATGAGTTCGAGAATGAGATGCTTTATCTCACTTGATTTGATGAGAAGAACTAGCCATTAAATTCGATGTATAGATCCATTTTTTGCAGCATAGGAGTTCAAATATAAATCAAATGCTTCGGTGGCACTCATGAATTTGATGCATATAGCAATTGTTGAACCTGTTCCCCAAAAATTGATTTCCATTGTTGAAGTAGAATCCATGGAGACCAGTCTTGGCCTAGGCTCTCACCTTGCTCATCTAATACTGATTGCAGAACTTGACAGTAAAATCAATAGAGTGCTATGTTTGCTTGTAGAATTGATGGAGAGGAAAATCAGGTTATTTGGTGTGGTTGTTGGGATCTTTATCCTTTTTCAAGAGAATGATTTCGAATTGAAATCCAATGCGTTGGTGGCAAGCAAAAACAAACTTGACTTGTTGGATTATTTTGATTCTGTAATCCCTTAAAATCCAACCACAGCAAATCATTTTATTCACCAGAGATTGTTTTCATTGCTAGAAAAAAATGCAACTATTTTTTACATATGATTTTAAAACAAAAATTATGAGAAAACCAAGGCGAATTTGAAAAATCCACGACATGGGTTTTTTCGGGAACGGGGGAAATTCAGTAACTCAAAATAGTTTTCTAGATTTCGCAACTGTTGGAGAGAATTTTTCGGTTCTTCAAGGCCCTATTTTTCTGTCTGCGTAGAAAAAAACGATTTTTATATATACAGTGAACGGTTTCAGCAAGGTGGGAGAATGCAAATCAAAATGAAATTCTGTTGTGGCGTTAAAACCATATGCTCGAAGTGGATGAAATCAAATCAAATTCTTCTTGATCCACATGATTTTGTCTTGTCTATGTGTCGAGCATTCATTATTTTCCTTACTGTATACGTTGTTTATAAGTGCCACTTCTATGTGTGTTGCAAAGAGGCAGGTTATGAGCTTGGCAACCTGGATGCGACATTAATTTTGCAAAGAACCAAATTAAGTCCCCATAAGAAAGCTATAATAACAAACCTTTATGCATTTCTCAGGGATCATTTTTCTCTATTAAATGTCAAAGCTAGGACTCATGAGAAAATTGACAATCTTGGCAAGAATCACAATATTGTTGCCCATACAGTGGTTCTTCTAATGAATAAATAGTTGGATTTCCATCTACATAGTGAAATGTTGAACATTGAGTGTAAATTTGTGTTTCTTCCGGAAGAGGAAACATAATGTCTCTACATTGCAAAATGCATAAATGGCAATAGGGTTTATTTTTATTAAAAAATCCTAAATTGCAAAATTTCTCATTGCTTTTCCTTTTGGTGCCTTTATTTGATTGTCACAATACCAGTCCTTGTTCCTCACTTCTTTGGGTAGGTAAAATTCTCTATTGTGACGCTAGTTGAGGTTTAATTCTTAATAAAATGTATTTTCCATAAAAAAATAAGTAAAAAAAAAAAAAAAAATTATTATATATATATATATATTATGGAAGGTATTGATTAATTTTGGACTGATGATGAAAAATGCATAGTTAACTTTATGTTCAAGATTTTTAGCTACAAAAACTGTGCACATTCTGCAGGTGTGCATGTTCCGCATCTAGGAAGCAATTCTGCAGCTGAGAAACCTCATTGTTCAAATCAACCTAACTTTCTCATACGACATGAGATTTCAACGATTCAAGTGTCATTGGAAAGATCTAGATAATATCTACACAATGAGAAAGCTATCATTAGAGTTTGAAACAGTCAAGAATAAAGAAATTGCTGAAAAGCTAGAACAGGTAACTTAAGGTACTAATTTTGAAAACAGGGAGTTGATTTATTTTTCATGGTCATCTCTTAAAAATAGACTTGTTATCGAAATCATGAATTGGATTGAATCTAATGCTTTCAATTTTCCTTAAAAATCTGTTTCATTTGGCATTAACTCTTTTACATATGTATCAGAAAGGAATTGATCACTTCTTTTTTAACACACTTATGTTTTATGTTTTAGTGCCAAGTTTTTTTTGCAGGTTTAGGATGATTGAATGATCAACAAGAAGATTAAATTTTGACAACAATTGGTCTTCAAAAGACCAATATCATGAGAAACATAAGAACAATTCCATGTCCATATTCATCAAGACCATTACTCTTCCTCCCTTTTGAATTATAAATCCAACCAAGAACTTCAAATCAAGCCACAGTTATTTTCCAAGCAAAAGTTAGTTGTTCATTTTCCTTCATTCACATACACTTTCCATTACTTTTTGTCTACTCCACAAATGAAAGCAAGAAACTCGCTTACATGCTTATTGCCCATTGTCATCTTCCATTCTCATTTTCCTTTTTCTATCATTTTCATTTCGCAAATAAAACCTGCTTCAATGAAAATTATTGATTCCATAGTCCTTTGAGTCTAAGTTCCTTGCAAAAACACCTTGAGGCTTGCATGCCTTAATGACAAGTCTTCTTGCCGAAGAACAATTGGAATATATTAATGTCCCTTGTTCATCGAATCTTTTAGGTACTCAACAACAGCAAAATTATTTGTACCTAGAAAGATGTGTTTGGGCACCTTGACTCTCATTGTCGTCAATGGTGGGAGTTCTCCTGTTGACAAGTGATATCCATTAATGGCCACTAATTCAAAAATTTCCTGCTATGTTCAACATCAGAACATCTATTCATATAGCGGGAATTGTGCCAATGAGTTTTGAAGACATGAAGACTATCATTTTTAGCATTTTGGAGCAAATGAAGAAAATATGCAATTGCAGAACTAGATGACAGTTACAGAATCAAATAGCAGTTGCGGAATTAGATGGCAGCTACAGAATCAAATGACAGCGGCAGAATCAGCACCATTCCACAGCAAATTTAGCAGTTTTATTAGAAGCAATAAAAATACATCTTTACTCTTTTATCCATAACTTGTACAACCACTTGAAGAAGATTATGATCAGAATTTTGCAGCCACCACATATGCATTTCATCCATTTTCAAAGGGTAAGTTAAGGTACGTCATTTTCTAACTTTTTACCATATAATTCCTTGAAAAGCTAGAATGATCATTTTTGGAAAAAACATTTCTCTTCCTCATTTCGTAAAATTTCTAATACCATCATTTGGGGGGGGGAGGAAATATATTCATATTCATACTTTTCCATGCTCATATCACATTCATAAACCCACATACTTCCAAAAGATATTAACTATTACATTATTATTATGAGCATACAATGGCTTTTCAAAAGTACTCAAAATATAATTGGATACAAACACAATCATGGTTGTCGCACAAGAACCAACCATGATGCAATCCAATAAAGATATACTTTGCAATAAAAATCAAATTATCATTATGCAAACATCAAAGGTCAAAATTGAATGCAACAACAAAATATGGTTGTAACACAAGAACCAACCATGTTGCAATTCAAGTAAAACACTTTGCAAAAGTATGAAGTTATCAAATGATATCATACAAAGTTAAGTCAAAGCTCAAGGATAAAAAAAATTTAATGTAATAGATTGCATGAGGACATGCAATAGCTTCAGTTGGGGGGTATGTTGGGCCTTGAAATTGTCATCCACTTCCATTACATTTTCACTTATGTTTCCATATTATCACCTTCACTCCATCTCCATTTCATTACATTTACCTTACCATTACCACTATTGGGTTACATTTATGTTTTTCCAAACTTTATTAATTCTTAGCATTTTTAAGTGAATTTGTGGTTAAAAGTTAGAAAATAATGTGCGTATGCTAATACCTAACAAGTGGGATGAGATTGTTGCCATGTGTAGGTAAAAATGAAGCTTCTAAAGGACCTTTATGTGGCCTCCCAAAACCAAATTCGAATTTGAGTAGAGAAGATCATGGGATCATGAGGATATGTGTCTCATTTCCTATTTGTATTAAAACTCTAAGAATACATGTGCATTATCATTTCTTATTTTGATTGTAGCTCTAAAATATAGGGAGAGATTCATGAACTCTCATTAA
Organism: Pinus albicaulis; assembly: GCA_034641835.2. NCBI lineage: Eukaryota > Viridiplantae > Streptophyta > Pinopsida > Pinales > Pinaceae > Pinus > Pinus albicaulis. The sequence continues at coordinate 996,593,646 of CM076569.1, read as the reverse complement.
TGATATAACTTCTCATATTTTTGTATAAATAGGGGAAGCTTTCTCCTATCAAAGCATGTGAAAAATAGGAGAAGAAGAGAAAGAATTATAGAATGTTTTGTAACAAGGTTGATATGGAATGGGATGTAAAGTGAAGATCTATTGATGTAATGAGATTAGGAGTGTAAATTTCCATTATGTAAGTTGTGAGTTTATCAATAAAGAAATTTATTTTCTATTATTGAGTTTCAGAATGTGAAGTTTTGCGAGTTGGAATTCTATTGGACAATGGAAGGGGCTCCATCAACCATGTGCATCCCTTCATAAATTTGTAAGATTAATTAGTTTGTTTTACTTGGATTCATGCAAACAGTTTAGTTTTCCATTGCAATTGTTATTTTATTTTCAAATGTAGATTTACTTCACTGTATAATCTTATGTTTCCTAATAGGCATCTCAAGAAAGTAGTGTCTTATCTATTTTCCAAAATTGGCTTGCTTTGGAGCAATAAGAATTCATAGTTATCTAGTTTTCTTTATTGTTCTGTCATTTACTTTCTTAGATTAGAACTATCAATTAATTATATCAATGGATGTTCCTAAAATTCATTTCAAGAAGATGGTTTTAAACTGAATGATTGAATATCTAATTCATACAATTATTGAGTTTATTCTGCACATTTTTACTTGCTTTAGAGGAATTTAGAAACTAAGGTATAATTTACTTTTTACACAGCATCTCAAGAGGGTAATACTTCACATTGAATGTTTGGAAAATCAAATATACATTAGTTGTTTACAATCGGCTTTAAATTCTTTCACATTTTTCTTCTAGATCCTCACTTAGTTGCATCACTGATATTCATAAAGATCATTCCAAGGAGATTGATTTAATCATATTTCACAATTGAATGATTGAATGTTTAATGAATGCAATTACTAAGTTACCTTTTGCATGTTTTATTTGGTTTTCTAGATCATTAGGTATAATTGGTTACTTAACATCATCTCAAGAAGGTCATACTTCATAATTGAATGTTGGAGTAACCAGAAGTACATTAGTTGATTTCATTTTATGCCTTTACTTATAAGCACTGCAATTTCATTCTTAGTTTTAAGACTTAAATCCATGGAATAGGACTAATGATAAAATAAAATAGATGCTTTGTTTTCCAAATTAGGTTCTAACCAGTCAACAGTTCTTGGTTTATTTTTCTGTAAATTAGAATAACTTAGGAACACTTCCTTTTCTTCCTTCTTAAAATTCATTAGATCCATTTGATTCTTTTCATAGTTTTTAGATTAACACTTTTTAGACATCAAAGAAAAAAACCCCCCAAAACAACATAAAAAAAAACATACAACGAAGTAAGAAGAAGGTTAACTAAGCACATACAGTGCACCACACTTCATCATTTTACTAATCGCAATCGATAATTTATGTTAGCAATTTAAGACATTAAATTGACTAAACAATAGATATACAAAATACCTAACAGAATATTTGTACAAAAAACACTATGGTAGCGAGACAATAAAATATGTCATAACGTCCAACTAAAATTGATGTTATAGATCAATGAAAATTTTACCATAAGAGATCCTAGTTCAAAATAACTAATATAATTATTATTCATAGCAATGGCATTGTGCTTCAAAAAAAGGATCATTGATTTCAAATAGCATAGATATCATTCACCATTCGTCAAAGAGTAATTATCAAAAACCAAACGTTGGAAACTGTTAACATGTGTTATGATAAATAATAAGCTATTAGCTTTAAATGGAAAAAAAAAATTGCAATTTTATATAACTGCAAGGTAACACTGTATAGCCCAGAAAACAGGAGGGCAAAAAGGCTAATTATCAAATGAACACTACAGAAAACTAGTTATACAAATAGGAAAATAAGGACAATTTTCTCTATGGGAAAATAAAACAAGATTACAGCTACCTGAATACTCGCGTATTGTCTTCTTTTAACACATAGTATTTAATTGAGCATCTATAGAAATGAACACATTCATACACATGCAACTGCTTTCTTTTCAACAAAAAAAAAAATTTCCTAACAGAACATAATTCCATAATTTACATCAAATGAGAATCCAATTTAATATCACAATAGTGGAGAGAAAAAGATTGGCATATATATAATGTAGCATAATAAGCATTTTGAAGTTACAATATGCCATTGTGAAACTAAGATCTAATGTTCGTATTAACAAAAAATGACACCATAGTGCCATAGAACTTTTGAAATCAATGAAATATTATATTGCAGAATGTGCATCTTGCTCTTTTTTTTCATTTGCAACAGCAAAATATGTTTGATTAAAAACTTACAGGGCGAGAAACAACAACTGGTTATTTTAAACACCCAAAAAAAAAAGGTAAACATTTTGCATTAATGCACTGTAGCAAATCTTCAGAAAGAGTTGAACTAAATGTGTTTTATTGTTTTTTAATTATGGAACCTACAGTAAAATCAAACTATATATTAGTGTTACTGCAAGTATTTATGAATTATGAATTATTGGAATACATAAAATAAAAATGGAAAAAGGAAGAATATGTTACCTGTCAAAATGTACCATCTTGATGTACGAAAGAATATTTTTGTTTAGTGATCACAGGTCTTTTATCTCAGCAATAGTGTTGTTAACTGTGAAAGTAAAAATTTCTTAAATACAATGTTTTCTTAAATTGAAAACTATAGATAATATACTTTCCATGTATTCCTTAAAGCTTGTATCAGCAATAATTGTACAATGATATTTTAGTTGTGGCATCTATAACATACAATCAATTTTGCCACTCTTTGTTTCCAGTGTGCACTCAACACTATGCTCATAGTTAAATGTCGTGTCATCTTTACAGATTGTGCATTTAATTGTGTTTGCATGGACTAGTTGTTTGAATTTACTGCAAATTCGCTGAAAAGGAGGAGAGAAAAAAATTTTGGCCTTCAACACTCCTTCGATCTATGTTTTTCTTTTTTTTGGTCCAAGAAAATTGAATTATAAGATTCAAATCAATATTATCAAAATGCAATATTTTTTTTATCAAACTAAATCTATTGTTACTTGAAAAAATTAGCTATTAGTAAATATGCATGTGTTATTGACATCACAAAAGATAATGAATTCACTCTTTCAAATTCATCATTCAATGGCTCAACAAAAGTTGTTGATGTTGATCGTGACTGTTGACTTCCTTCACATCATTTCTGACAATGTTTTTGAACAAATAGAGTGGAGACATATTTTATGCCAATTCATATTGTATTTTGAAAAAATGTTCTCTATGACTATCGTTCAATAGCAGCTACATTGAATCAGATAACATTTTTTTTATTAAGAAATCTATGCAAAAAATAATGAGACAATTATTTCCTTGATAACAATGCAAAAAAAAGCATACAAAAATGTGGTTTCAATGAAACTGTTAGATTTTGTTTAAAATGCAAGTATAGTTATTCTAGTAGCAGACTTACAATTTCATTGTCATCTGCAGCTTCACCATATTTTATATTGAGTTCAAGTTGCTTGTTATTTTTCTAACAGCCTATTACTATTGCTCCTATTGAACCAGTTGTATACGTGTCATTTGAGACAAGAAGACTGTGTATGCATTTTTTTAAAACTTGTGCAATTGATTCAAATGTAGTTTTGTCCTGCAACGTTATGCAACATTTTGCATCTCCTCGTTCATAAATACTTGTGTTTCTTATCACAAAATATGTAATTCGAACATTATTTCCAATAAGTAACATGTCTTGAAACCATTCTACAAGGTTGTTTCTCATGTTCACTGTGATGGTTAGTTGAATGTGGCTATCAACCAAATCGGCATGGAGCAGCCATGCCTTTGCATTTAGTTTGTGTTGGGCCATAATTAACCAATATATTACCTTCAAAACTCTTTGCTTATGCTCCTGAGCATATTTCAATTATTGATGAGGATGTTGTTTCCATTTCTTTTGCTCTATTTACATGCAGAGTCAGAACAATATTCTTCAAAAAACATTGACATTGATTTATTGCAAACATGTCATTTGAATATATAAACATTCAGTGCAACACAAACCTAACTTTTTTGGATTCTTGTCTTCCATCATTTATTTTTTGAATAATTTTTTGTTAGAGCTAGGTGTTTCCATGTTCCAAATGATTGGACCAATAATTGCCAAAAAATGAAAAATGCAAGTCATCAAGTGTGAGACAAGTGTATAATTAACATTTAAAACAATGCATTATTTACAACAATAAATTATATATTCATGTATTTTGTTTTTACAGTACGATTAGGAATTGTTGGTGGCTATGTAGTAAATGTGCATAAGTTACAATAAACAAAAAACATTTATATATTTCATTGACAAACACACATACACTTCATTTCTGAAAATGTGTTATTAAGAAGAAATATGGCCACATTTTTATTTTTTTCCTTAAGCACTTGCACAATAAATAATGAACCATGAATTATAAGATAAAATAAATAACGTTATTCGATATATAGAACAAAATTCCATAAAGTGAAAACAAAAATGTGTAAATTTCATGCCAACCATGACATAAAAAAATTATAGTTATACAACACAAATTGAACAAATCTATGTCAAGGACTTACCATAATTTGAAATTTACATGTTTTTTTTTTGTTTTTCAATGTTTGCAAATTAAAGAATATGTCAAGACTGCATTGCCAAAATATGAGCATTTCCAAAATGACTCAAGCCAATAACAAAGGTATGGTTAGACAAATTGTATGATGATAGGTCCAATAAGCATCGAAGCCATGGAAAGAAACAGTACTAGTTGAAATATTTTTCCAAAAATGATCTACCATTGAGCTATAATCAGTTGTTGGTTTTTTTGTATGAAAATTGAAGCCATTATTTTGCATGAATGAGAGTAGTCTTTTTTGTTGATGGCTACTTTGCAACATCTCAAAATTGAAATCACCAACAAGCACAATTGGTTAATTCTTGCATGTGTGCTCTAAAATGAATCCAATGAAATTAATTATGTCTTGAATGTTTATATTTGGTGCAACACATACATTTGCAACTATTATAGTTTTTTCTTGAACATGGAATCTTGCAATCGTTGACTCAATTTGGTTTTTTGTATAAGTCAAATGATTCTCAACCAAAATATTTTTTTTGTAGTATGTGATAATTCCATGTAAATGGTATAAATGTATATAATGATATTTGCTTGACAATAATAGATTTAATGCAGTTGATTTTTCTTTTGTTTCTTGGAAACAAATAATGCAGCACTCATTAGGTCATAATCAGCTATGATATCTTCAAATTGCAAGTAAAAACTACGAGTATTCAATGAACATATTTTCAATTTATCAAGTGTTTTACTTTGATATATGCCATATTCAAGTTCATAAGAGGTGTTTTTTTCTAAGTCTATTTTGTTCAATAGCAATTTTGTCGTTGAGAGGAAAGTTACTATGTCCAAATTTGTTTAATAAATACAAGGATTTCATATATCTGACAAGAGAAAGTGCAATATAAACAAGTCCATGTTGTCTAACTCCTTTTGGATCAAAATCCAATTTGTCCATTTCTAACCTTTGTGATCGATGTATAGTTTGTGCACGTGCAAGTTGAACAGGAATTGTTCTCTTGTCAAACTACTTTTGTTCTTTGATTCATTATTCCTACAAACACTTGTAATAGGTGTCCATGTAGACATTATTCCATCTTTGTACAAATGTGTCATTTTTCTCCATTGAATAGTGCTAATAGTTGGATCAGAAAATTCAATCCAAATTGTACTATTTTCAAATGTCATTGATGCTCTAAATATTCCTTCAGCACGATTGACCAAACCATCCTGAATATTGTAATTTCTGCCAATTATTTCAATAAGCATATTTTATTTTAGCACAATAGAAGATGGCAACTACATTTTTTTTTGTTTATTCCAATTTATATTTATTGATTAAATTGCTCTATCATATGCATTTAATACAATTGCTTCTTTATTTATAAGAGGCAACATTCTTTCATTATGTTCATGTACATTCTTGTTCAAGTAAAATAGGTATGGAAAAGTTAGATCATTTGGGGTTGGTCTATAACAATGCTTGTTCAAAAATTCAAGATCATCATCAGTATGTGAACATGTTCTGATTCTATTTAAGATAGATAAAAAATATATATTTTCTTGTCGCATTACTTGTTTTAGTTCATAATATTTCACATTTTATTTCCAAAATCTATAAGGAGAACTAGTTCCTTTAAGCTCTAGTTCTTCAAATATCCAACAATCAACTACAGGGTGTGCTTGACATAGGTCACCACAGAATATTATGTCAAGGTTTTCAAAAGGGGAAGTTGGAGTATGCATAATTTCACGGAATCGCTTGTCAATGTTATATAGCAATCGATACATGATTAATGAAACCTCATTTATCAATATAAATCTAAGATCTTCGTATTATTTTCTCAATATATCCAATGTGTTAGAAGCCAATGGTACCATGTGATGTGGTGAAAGTGGAAAATGCAAATTTGAATGGACTGTAACACCATGTGTAAAATATGCAGCTTTTCCAGTAAATGCAAGTATTGGGCATTTTTTTTTCAAAGGTTCACTTTGTAAGTCTTTGTTATAAAGACATACTAGTGCATGGTAATGTTCTTTTGTAGTGAATGTCTTTCATGTACCTGCATCTCCAGTGATGAACAAATAGAAGTGCTTATTAGGATTATTATTTTTCCATAAAACTATTTGTTTGATTATTGATTGTTTCTCTTGATTTAATTATCTCATAATCTCACGGTATGCCAATGTGTCCAAAACAAAGGGATGCTTAATGAATTCATTGTTTTTTTTTTATATTTAGTTTCAGTTTTTTTGAATTTCATTTCCTCTTGCAAAACTTGTTAAATGTCATATTTTTAATTAAGAAAAGGCCCATTGTTAGTTTCTCCGGGCAAGTGAAGCATAAATATCTCATCACTTTTGGATTCAAATGTAGTAAAAGCAGTTTCAATATCACCCCATGATGTGACTAAATGAAGAAATTGTTTTTCTGTGACATTGATAATGTGTTTATGTGAAAAGTATGCTTGAGCCCATGTTTCTTCCTTTTTCTTTAATATATATTCATACTCTCTATATGGGATATAAAGCATCATTTTTTCTCTATAATGGTTTTCTGGGTCCATGTGTTCAATGTATCGAATGAATATTATGACACATGGATGTTTTATTTTTTTTATGTTGTTTTCATGATTGAATAAGAGGAAACATATTTTTCCAACCAAATGTGCTCAAGAGAAATAGGACGTGTAATATATCTATCAATAGCTGTCATGAAAACAATATCCTCAGAATTATTGGGTTCTTACTCTAACAATATAGGCCTTTTTAAAACATATGTTTGTTTTTCAGTTGGAGCGGTGTTAATGAAAATTGTTTTGCTATAAGTTGAATACAAAGGAAATTATAGAGCAATATGAATTTCTTTTCAACTTGACATTAATGAAAATTGTTTTGCTATAAGTTGAATACATAGGAAATGGCAGAGAAATGTGAATTTCTTTTCAACTTGAAATTTGTTGCATATTTATAAATGTGTTTCTAAGATTACGAACAACTTCAATTTTGTTGTCTCCACAAGATATGCAATTTTCTCGAATTTTTTTGAATGCGGTTGTCATGGACTGATCCATTTTTTTTATATAGGAACTGGAATATGCTACTGCAACATGCGGCATCTAAAATAAATTGAGCAATTGTGTTTTCTTTCCACAACGAAAGGCTTTTTTTGCAAATGAATTTATCCACACATTGCAATGATTTATTTTGAGCAGTAAAATTGGCCAAGTGATACAAAATCGCAACATCATGATGTATTCTTGTTTTGTAATTCCAAGTTCAATTAAAAACATTGCAAATGTTATGTTTTTTTAATAGGATTTTTTCTACAAAACAACTGAAAGTTTCTTTTGCATCCTTTTATACTCATTGTTTTCATTGCACAAAGGATGAAAAATACAAGTTTCATCAATTGGCGATATAGGGAAACCAAATGTACAAATATAATTTTTATTTTTTTTGCAAGATTTTGTGTGGTGATGAGTTTGAAATTGAATCATTTGATTCGAAAAAAAATTTGAATCACAAGTCAAATACTGATCAATGAAATATATTATATCGACATCAAGGTAATTATGATATATTGGCACATTTTGAATCCAAATTGATTCATGGTCGTGCTATGTTTCTCTACTTTGGAATTTTGTAATAAAAAAATAGTCTTGTACTTGACCAATTAATTCATTGATTTTTTTATCAAGGAACGTAGTGCGAGATTCTGTACCTATTATATCAACTACATGTGATCATTTACATTTTATCAATGTTTCAATGCATTCATCATCAAGGTTCTTTGCCTCATTTTTTATCGACTCACTACTTAGTATTTTTAGTGCATTTACCAATGGTTCCCAAAGATGCTCAGCACTAGTGAATGTCACAAAGAAATTTGATGGGTGCAGTTGTCGTATCATTGAAAATATATATTTTTGTAAGTGTTAAAAATAGTCAGGAGATGTGTGAATGATTCTAAGCATTGATAAGCAATTGGTGATTTCATTAATTTCTGAAGAATTATTTTATTTGTAATGTCTTTAGCAACTAGTTTTTATCCTTTCATCTCTCCTTTGCAAATAGAAATCCAAGCCGAGTTAGAAACCTAGTTTATTAAAATATGAATTGCTTTCAAAATATGTTTGTAATATGTGTTGAAAACTCACCATACATGTGCAACAGTTCCCATTGCGCAGTTTTTTTATAAGAAAAGTGATTGGTAACAGCAATAGGACAACCTAATCCAAAGAACAGTGTCGGGAAGTTCAGTTCTTCAAAAAAATTGTCTTGAAAAATTTCCATGGGATGAAAACCTTCAGAAGTTGCAATTTGTATTATCTTTGTATCAATATAATTGATAAGGTGGGCCTTTGAATAAACATGTATAAGTTTTTCAGTTTCTGGCTCTAGATCATTACCTGCATTTGATGAGTCCAGTTCCCCCATTTCTAGGCTATCGTTTTGATGATATTGCTTACTTTGATCAAAATATGTTTTCCATTCATAGTTAATTACTATATTTTCGCTCTTGTATAGAGATGTGTTGCACAAATCATGTAATTCATACATCACTTTTTTCGGTCGAATATTTCTAGACAAATAGGCATTCTTGTATTCCAATTTTCTTTTTCCCATAATTCCCATTGTCATATTGTCATCAATATCTCTGGGTAAAGTTATATGAATTCTATATAGACTAGAAGGAACCTTTATAACTGTTCTTTTTAATCTAATTTGTGATATTTTGTAACCAAGTTGTCTTATTTGTTCAAAAGCCACCCTTGGTGCCACTAATCTCTCTTCCAAATATGTCAATTGTGCAACAGAAATCACTTTTTCGTTTCGTCTAATATAAAGAGGGGGTGAAAATATAGGAACTTTCTCATTGAGTATTGAATTATTACAAATTTTTCATATTTTTTCATTTATTTTAATGACTTTGAAGTTTGAAGCAGGCATCAGATAACAAATAGTGGATAATATGTATTTGTTAATAGATTGCATGTCCTTCCCACAGTACTATCTTTCGCAAATCCAACATGCATATGTAGGTGTGTCTTGGATTTACTGCAAATATGCCTTAATTGCTTTATTCGACTTTACATAATGCTTTTCTGTTTTTTGTATTATATCACCTTGTGCAAGTATTGCAGATTTCAATTGATGTAAATGGGTGTATTTCTTATTATATGCATTGGAGAAATAAATACAAACGTCTTTGTTCTTTTGTATCTCCATTGAAAAGGGAATATTGTTCTCATTTTATGATGTGAAATCCTTTGACACTTCATCGAATTTTCTTTTTTTATATATTGTATTATCATCTGAAAAATATTTTAACTCACTATAACATCTAGTATACCTATATTCTTTGCTAACAAGATACCTACAAGGTACACTTGAGAACAGTTTGAAATCTTCTCTTTCCAAGATTCTTTGGAGAATTTGTGGTGTCTTGTCATTGCCATTAATAATTTCAACACAATGAACTTCCAACATTGCATGGAAATGTACATGTGATGTATCTATTGGTATATGCATAAGGTACGAGACTTTGGAGCAAGTTTTTGTTGAATAGAATCTCAAAGAAATATCTTTTGTTTCTATATTCTAAATATATATGTTAACACCAAAGAGTTCACATGTCCATTGTATTGCAAAACCTTTTCCTTCTATATGTCCATTTTCATATAGCATTGATAAGTTTATAATGTAAGTTTTCCAATCATTGATACATTTCTCTTGTTCAATGTTTTCAGCATTCAGGTGTTTGTGTAAAAAATTCATATCTCTATCGTCATTACAAATGAAACAATTGTAAAAATTTTGTGCAAATTTTTTTCTCATATTAGACATATCAAACCATAGTGCAAGTGTGAAAATAGACTCAAATAAATATTCATGATAGTAATTTAAATTTTAAAAATAGATTAAGAAGCCTTGTTCAAATAACATTTTCTCAATTGAGAGTATGTCAAATTTTTCAAGTGAGAATTCTTATGGATAAATGCATGGACAAATTGTTCTATCTATTGAAGCTACATTGTCTAATGTCATATGTAACAAGATTGGTTCAGAATTTCTACATGAAGGATTTTGGTTATGTAGCAAAATATCATATTGAGAACCATGAATGTCCAAATTTAACCGTAGATATGCTTGGCCATTTGTAAACAGTCAAACATTGACTGGAACTAACAACCACTTGGAGAGCCATTTCATACAAAATGCATCCCCCAATAATCTAACTATAGGTGAAGCACAAATAGAAGAAGGTGTAGACAAAATTTTGAAGTAGACTTCATGATCATTAACATGATGAAGATCCTGAAGGTATTCAGGAGTCAATTCTGTATGCAATGAATGCAAAGCAGCATCATGTCCATGAGATAAGAAATGTAGAAAGTGGTTTACAATACCATGTCGTATTTTAGATGAACTATATTGAAAGTGAAGAAGAACAACAAATGATTCAAATAAACATTCACCAGTATAATAGAGGAAATGCTCCAATCTATGTAAATTGAGACTACATAACTTGTGATCAATTTCTTGCAATTTTGAATCTTTCAACGTGAAACTATTTTCCATTGCCATAAATTATCTTGAGACAATGTGACAAATTGTCCAAATGTGACAATGATTTATAGAATTAAGAGCATGAACTACATTGAATTTTCAATCACCATATACGATACTAGAAAATTTCCACGCCTCATATATTATCTAGTCTATATTGTCATTGTCACTATCTTTTTTATCTTTTTTTTGTTTCACAATACTCTGAAAATGAGTACCTAGCACTGCAACAAAGGAATAGACGAAATGGAAATAAGCAACCTTGAAGATTGCATTATTTGTAATTGAAACATAATTTAAAACTAAAATCATTTATACAATTTAAAATAATAGTAACATAAACATTATTATAATTTTAACAAATTTCAAAACACAATATTTAATTTTCAAAATTCAATAAAAATATTGACACTTATTGTAAATTATTTTCATAATCTATAAATGAAATAGAATTCAAATATTACTTTAAAAAAATACAATATAGCTTCCTATAATAAACAACTTTAATTTAAAATAACAAGCATAAAGCTACGTAAACCAATAATCATATTCAATAGCTAATTGAAATCATATTCAAATGTTTATTACTATAAAGCTATCAATTGCACCATATCTAAGTTACTAAACTATTGTTGCATTATAAAGACAGTATGATATCAAATAAAATGTAAAGTATTTGGGTTCCTAGGATGATGCAATATATTTTTTTTAAAGCTTGCTCCAACTAGATATAGTTCCAATTAATTGGACATACTTATACCTAACACATGAACACCACAGTGTTTTCACATATGCACATAATAGCAAGTAAACAAAGTCTCATAATTAGTGTGTCCATATGTGGGAACAAAACCCAAACATAATTGTTGGAAAAAAAACAATACATGGAGTTAATGGGAAAAATGATTTAAACTAGAATAACTAATAATTGATGTTTCTATGTAGCAAGAAGCACCAAAGAAAAAATTGCAAGTGTTTTGATCAATAAAACACACCACACATTGCACTTTTTTCCATACACACCTATGCAATTTATTTTGTCATAAAAAATCTAATTTCTTGGCTACATATATTATTTTAGAGTACTTCTATCTAAATTGTCTCTCTATGATTTATGACACAATAAAACAAATCACATTAGTTCTATATATTTTTTTTCGTGCGCTTATTATACATAGTTCAAATGTATTTGTGATCATCCATTGATCATTAAGAGATTGGTATACTTACAATGAAACTACATGAAAACCACCAACAATTTATGCAAGCTACAATACTATTTATAGCATTGTAGCAATGAATCTATGCAAGGTGTTATCACAAATAAAAATTCAATTTTTTATTGATAGGGTCGTTAGCATAGGTTTCATTTGTCTCATAAAATTGGTTCATGAAATTGATGAAAACTCATGAATTGGTTATTATCCTAAGTCTATAATAGTCCATTGGTCATGTCATCGGAGTCAAATCTATAAAAATATACCAAAGGTCTACATGCATTAGTTTAAATTTAGGTAGTGGCCACCTGTCTGATTTTTCCTGAGTCTGCAGCAAATATAACTGCAATCAGGCTATTTTTGCTACGGACTCACCTAACCAGTCTATAGTGAATCTGCCAGATTTATAATGAAAAACACTGCGGAATCGTGTTTTTCTGCACCAAAAAAGAGTATGAAGAGTTGTCGATATTTTAGAGGTTTAGGGTGAATGTGAGGTCACATGATCGGTTATTAGAGTCATCCAAACATGCGTAATCATAAGTGGCATTCATCATTACACTTCACTCCTCCCATTTCTCATTATCCCTCACATAATTGAATTTCACCTTTTAAATTCACCTCCAAAGTTGCTCTATGTCATCCTTTCTTCGATTTTTGCATGCATTTGTCGATTATCATCCTTGAAAAGTCTTGCTCCATTGTAATTTTCTTGTTGTTCAATTTGTTGCTTTGCAGGTATCACGGCATCAAGAAGGCAACATAGTATTAAGGAAGATGGCCATGAAAAAAAAACAAATAAAGGAGGCTCCTGTGTAAGATACAATCCCATGGATCTCAAGTTACTCAATGAAGACCCTGGCTTTGCAGAAACTTTCAGCAATGTTGGATGCATGAAATTTTGCCAAAAACTGCAAGGTTTTCATGCCCAAGTCTCAAAACATTTTGCAGTCAATTTCGTAGGTACAACTTCGAAGGTGGGGGTGCTAATTTTTGTAGTGTCACCTGAGACAATTGCTCAAGCCACATAGATATCGAGGATGGGTGAAGAGGGGTTCAAAGCCACTAAGTTTAAGATGTAGAACTGTGATGAATTTATAAAACCTGGGCACATTGGAGTAGACATGACATCTGGAATCCAAAGGGGCTACATGAAAGAGAACTACTCTAAATTGTTGCTAGTAATCCAAAAATACTTCACTTGTGAGGGGAGGTTCCATATGGTCTATCAATACCATTTTAGACTCTTGTTGCACTTCACTGGTAAGCAGTCTCTAGATCTTCCATTTTTCTTGTTTAGGAGCCTAGGTAAGATGTTAGACAAGGTTCAGGCTAGGCCATAAAGAAATGAGACCTTAATTTTCCATCATGGGTTGATCAAACTTCTGGTGTTGCAGGAGTTAAAAAAACTAACAGAGACTGGGCCACATTTATTTTTCTTAGTGGTTATGAGGTAGATTCATTAACACCTAATAAAAATCCAAGGTCAAAAGCCACTCCTTCAAGCAAGAGTTTCAAACCTGTAGCTGAAACAGAGGGTGTGAATGACGAGGAGATGGAGCCCATTATAGATCCCATAGATATTAAAGTAGAGCCTGCACAAGAGACAGAAATTCCACAGCCTACACCTGCAAGTAGCAAACAATATCAGCAAAAAAAGTCATGGAAGGATAACCAAAAGCCAAACAATTGGAAAAATTAACCTTGAAGATATTCTTCAAGCCATAGACATTGAGGAGACTCTAGTGGTAAGAGTTGAAGATGTTAAAGGAAATAAGAAGAAGAATGGTATAACTACTAAAATTTTTTATTTTTCAAGGGAAGATGCAGGGTTTATATTTCAGCCAAGAAAACCACTCACCAGACTGCAACTTGCCAAAGGTGTCATGGTGGGTAAAAGGACAAAGGTTACTGACAAATGCAAGCAGCCTATCATAAAGGATATCGTTGATTTGTCTCCAGCAAAAGAGGAGATCATGGTGCAGAGGAAGGGTAAAGAGAAAATCGTTGAAAAAACAAAAAACAAAAAAAAAAGTTACTGATCAAATCGGTAACTAAACTGGTACCTACTTTTTTGAGGTAGCAAAAAAAGCACTCGTTTTTGAAAAGTGGTGATACAGAAACACCCTTTTTTTTAGCATATTTTTGACACTTTAATTTTATTTTTTTTAATGAAGTATGAACATTTGTTTTAAAATGTTAGTGATTTTCATGCTAATTTTGAAAAGTATTGATGCAGCATCAACCATTTTTTTTTAGAGTGGTGATTTTCAGGTTGGTAATAAAACATAAAAATAAAATAAGAAAAACAGGACAAAAAAAACTCAAATAAAAAATTAAATATATATATATATATATATATATAATAAAAAACCAATAAAAATGTAAAAATAAAAACAAAATTAACTTGTAAAAATAAAAAATTGAAACAAAAATAAATAAATAAAACCAAAAAAAAATCGAAAATTATATAAAAAAATGGGGAAAATTTAAAAAAACACATAATTTAAAGAAAGAAAAAACAAAAATTGAAACAAAAATAAAAATAAAAAACATCAAAAACAATTTTTTCTAAGCTATTAAAAAAAAGCCATATAATTAAAATAGAAAATTTAAAAATAAATAAAATTAAAATACAAAAAAAAAGCTCTCTTCCTGGAATCAAGGCTGCGAGAGGCACTGAGCCAATCAATCATGCCTTGTTTGCAGATGACTCCCTACTCCTAGGGGGAGCATCCCTTAAGATTGCAAGGGAATTTAAAGAGGTTATCCATAGCTTCTGCAAAGTTTCTAGAGCCCTAGTCAATAGGAGAAAAAGTGCAATGTACACGTAGGAGATTAACCAGCAAACCATGAATCAGATTGCCCAAGTTCTTGGCTATGTGGGCTTTGCTAGTTGGGATAAAATAAAATACCTGGGACTACCTTTGACTCAGGGCATTAACAAGGTCCTTCACTAGGCTGAGATCCTTAGCAAAATTAAGACTAAAATGAAATTTTGGGGTGGTCAGTGGCTTACCACAGCTGGAAAGCTTATTCTGGTGAAATCTGTCCTATCCTCTCTCCCCTTATAATAGGCAACATTTCTTTTGGCCCCTAAATCAATTATTGATCAACTCTCAAAGCTCCTAAGAAACTTATTATGGCTAGGTGGCAAGGGAAACTAGAAAAAATTCCATTTGGTTAGCCGGGACATAGTGAAAAGAGCTCTTTCAGATGGAGGCCTACAAGTAAGAGATCTCGAACTGGAAAATCTCGCCTTGGGAGGGAAGGTGATCTGGAAAATCTTCTCGAATCCCCGGCATCCATTAAGTCAAGTCCTTATCAAAAAATATATGCATAGTCTCTCCTTGTCTAATATGGATGAAGGAATATCTCGCAAGGGTACCACACTTTGGAAGTTATGCAGCCGCAGTTGGCAGTTCTTCAAAGACCACCTCTTCAGAATTCTGGGCAGTGGGAAAAACATTTGTCTATGGAATGACAAAATTATGGGTCACCCTCCATTCATCTCATTTCAATAAATAGATGAATTGCGTGAGTGGCTCATAAATTGTGGATATAGCACATTGATTGATGTATCTTCCTGGGATGTTGTCAGTCACTGGCTTGCTTGGAACATACCTCACCCTCCAGATTGGTTTCTCCCTCAATTATCTTTCTTCTTTCTTCGAAGGATTCTGTTGGAAGGTGTGAAGGATCACATAATGTCCAGCCTTGATGGTAAGGGTTCTCCATTCTTGATGTGGAAAGCGTTGACAGAATTATTCCAAAGCAAGAGCGACCAGAGGAATTTGGTGCTCAAGGATAAACTCAGAAACATAAAAATGGAGAAAGGCAACAGTAAGCCCAAGTACCTCAAGAAGTTCATCCAATGCAGGGATGAGCTGGGAAGTGTGGGGGTTACTGTTGATGACGAGGACTTGGTGAGCTTGGCTCTCCTTGGGCTTCCGAAGAGTTGGCATTCCTATCAAGACTCTGTCAATGGTCGGGAGAAATTGCCAGGATGGGAGCGACTTTGGTCGGATATTGTGTAAGAGGAGATAAGGCGAAGTACCAGGGACGGATCTTCATCAAAGAACTCTGATGAATAAAATTGCGCTTTTGCTGCCAAAGAAAGGAAGGGGGAGAGGGAGAAAAATGCTTCTCAATATGGTGCGAAAGGCAAGAAGCAGGACATGTCCAAGGTGAAGTGCTTTCACTGTCACCAACACGGACATTATGCCACTAATTGTCCACAGAAGAAGAAAAATAAGCACGATGTTGGATCTGCAGCTGGAGAGGCCTTAGCCTCGCATTTTGAGCTATATTTTTTGCTGATCGCATGCTTGGTCTCAAGTGTGATGGGTTCAGTGTGGTTTTTTGACAGTGGTGCGTCTTTTCACATGACAGGAGATCGAGATTTGTTTACTGATCTGGATGAGAAAGATCTTGGAGTGCACATCGAGATGGGCGATGATGGTAGATACAGTGCGACCGGTATCGGTACCATTTCCTTTGAGAGGGATTCTGGTAAACACTTCATATTGAAGGAAGTGATGCATATTCCAAGATTGAAGAAGAATCTTATCTCTGTGGCGATGTTAGAAGACAAGGGATATAATGTTGTCTTTAGCGAGGGAAAGGCTTTCCTGCGCAATAAGGCAACTAGTGAAACCTGGAGGATAGGGGTTCGAGTTAAGAACCTTTATCAATTGCAGGTAGATGGCTGTGCAGCAATGGCAGGCAAGGCAAAAGGAGTGGTGAGCCGGGATGATGGCGAGTTGTGGCACCGGATATTGGGCCACCTTCACCATGGAGCTTTGAAGATACTGCAGCATATTTCTACTGGGCTTCCTAAGGGTACTCTTGCGCAGTCAAATTAGTGCAAGGGATGTACCTTGGGAAAATTTGTGAAAGCCACCTTTCACGAGAAGGATAGTCGTTCCACGACGATTGTTGAGAGAATTCACACAGACATGTGTGGACCTTTCTCAGTAGCTTCGACAGCAAAGCACAGGTACTATGTGATATTTGTTGATGATTTTTCTCATAAGTGTTGGATCTTCTTCATGCAGAAGAAGAGTGAGACATACTCAAAGTTCTGTGATTTCAAGGCACTGGTTGAGAAAGAATCGAGAAAGCAAGTGAAGGCTCTTAGGAGCGACAATGGTGGTGAATTCATCTCTAGCGAGTTCAAGGACTTTTACAGCATATAAGGAATTTGAAGAGAGCTCGTAGCACCTCATAACCCACAGCAGAATGGGGTTGCTAAGCGGAAGAAAAGAACGATCGTGGGTGCTGCACGGGCAATGTTGCATGATCAGGGCCTTCCCATACACTTGTGGGCTGAGGCATGCAATACTGCAGTATATGTGCAGAACCGTTGTCCTCACATCATACTTGGCATGAGTACACTCAAGGAAGCGTTTTCTGGTAAGAAGCCTGATATTTCCCATTTGAGGATTTTTGGTTCACCTGTTTACACTCATGTGACGAAGGATGCCAGGAAGAAGCTGGAGCCAACCGCAGAGGTTGGGATATTTGTGGGGTACACTGATACACCCCACAACTATCATGTGTATTTTCTAGACAGTCGCAAGACTATTGTGCGATGGGATATCAAATTTCATGAGGAGAAAGCCATGAAGTGTTCGCTTAAGAGGGAGCCACACTTGGATGCAGATGAGGAGCTATTAGTTCCTAAGGATGAGACACAGGATGTGGATCAGCCACAAGATGAGGTTCATGGAGTGGAAGAGACCACTCATACAGCGCCAACCATCAGAGGGCGGAAGCGCACTACAGAAGCTGAGCGACTGGCTTAAGATGCAGAGAAGGTTGTAGGAGCACCTACATCACAGTGCAGACAAAGACAGTCACTGACCAGTACACTGGATTGTTACACAGTAATTTTTCACCGTCCCTGCAATCCCCGTCCCACACATTGGAGGGCCCATTCCGTGACCTATGAGCAGAGACAAGACTTGAAAATAATTTCATGACATCCCTCTAAACAAGAGCTTTCATTGCCCTGAATACATCTCCTTGTGAAAAACCCTAAAAATGGCCCTTTTTGCATTGGCGCGAGCAGGAAGTTCAGTACCCGCGCCAATGGGGAAAATACTTCAAAGAGGCCGCGCCAGTTGGCACTCTATCCCAGAATCGCACTCGCGCCAGCCAATTTAAGGAATGTTTTTTAAAAATAAATGGCGGAAGTTTCATCCTAACTGATCCAGGAACTGATATCTATCTTGATTTGGGAGGTTTGGAAAAGGATTTCCATAGAAAGGAAGTGGTTTGCCACCTCTCATGGAAGCTTCCTTGATGATAGGGCCAATCCCACAATTATAGGGATCCCAACTCCCCTTCCTCCATCTATAAAAGCTTGCCCATCTCCATTGCAAGCTAGTCTTCAAGTTCCCGAATTCCCAAGAGCCTTATGCTACAAGAACCTCCATAATAACCTTAAGGCCAATTCAAGAAAGGAGACTATTGTCAAGAGCTGAAGAGAGAGGTTTGTCCCATCCTTGACAGGATTTTCGAGATGTGTTCTGCTGGCGACCCCCTCCGAAGGAGAATTCAGCGTCAGAACTTGGTTGTAATTTTCCTTTGATTGATTATTAATGAACGAATATTGGTTATGGTTCCACTCTTGTTGTTGTTTATGATGATGAGTTATGTCCTTTCTGACTGACATATAGTTGCATCTACTGGATTTCACGCTTGCGTTTGTTTTGTTTCTTGCATGTGCAGGTGTCCATCACGGAGATCATGGGGATCGTGATCTGCCAGGGCTAAGGAACAGGAGCACTACCTCTTCTACAAGCAACAGCGTAGGATTCTAGGTAAGCCTTCATCGCTAGTTGGTTTATTTGCAATTAGGAACCTGCATTGTAGCGTGAACGATTGTTGCTAGACCCGGTCTGGGCTAGTAGGGATCGCCTCTGTCCGCAGAGGGGATTTACCTCCACAACAAATTGGCGACTCCACTGGGGATCGTTAGCTTGTTGTTGTTCATTTTATAAGCTATAGACGGAGCCTGAAGTTAGCCAGATAGCCTTCGAAACGCTTTTGCTCCGCAATTGCGAAATAGATCAACGCTGCTTAAGTCAATCTCTGGTTTAGTTTGTAAACTGAACGTTTGGAGCATTGTCTTGCCTTTTTGGTTGATTCTTGATCCTCCTTGCTTGATCAGCTCTTTTGGGCTGGTTCTTTTTGTGAATTTGGGTCTTTGATAGCTTGGTCATTCACTGGTCTTTTTGTTGGATTGCTTCTTTTTTATTTTTGACTGGGAAAATCGACTGGCGCGCTTTTCAGCTTGACAGTCGCGCCCATTGGCGTAGGTTGCTTGTGTATTACCCACGCCAATTCGCCTCTGGCACTAGTTTCAGCCTCACAGTCACGCCAATCCTGTGAGGCATTAGGGTTTGCTCAGTTCTGAGCTTCCTGAGCCTGATCTGTGTGTTTGGTTTTGGTTTTTCCACTATTTGAGTGTCTTGGAGCCTGGATTGACTGACTTTTACCTTTATCCTTTGGTTGTTTGTCCATTTCCATCGATTTTGCATTCTAGCCCTAGGTCATCTGGGTGCTTTTGTGTGTCGAGCCTTCCTTGGGATTTTTTGGTCTTTTTCGGTTCGGTCAACCTTCTGATTGCTTCTTTGCATTCGTTCGGTGGCCTTCTGTCGTCTCATTGCATTCTTTGAGTGCTTGTTTCCTTCTTCATTCGAATTTCTCTTCGTCTCGTCTTGGGCCTAGATTACACGGCTCATCTTGAGACTTTGGGATTCTTTCGCTTTGAGGAACTTTTGGTTGATTTGAGGTCTGATTGTACATTTGCATTGAGTGGAATTTACTTGTTTCTGCTCTCTTGTCATCGTTTCTCGGATTTCCTTTGCATTAGTTTTCATTTTTTAGTGCATTTTGCTCTGAAATATTGAAAATAAAAAATAAAAAATAAAACTCTTTTGCTTTGAACTAGTTAATGTGAATTAGATCTTTTCGGTGTTATTTGTGATTAGTGACTTTGAAAAAAAAGCTTTTAATCTCCATTAGCTGCATTAGAGGTATCATTGGTTGTTTTCTGTTCATTTAGTTGTTGTGTGAAAAGCTCTCAACTCTCTCATAAGTATCTTTCATCGAATGAAATGATATACTGTGGCATATAGATTGCATTTAGGAGATTTTGAGACATTACATTCGCTAGGGCCTGAAAACTGAAACGTAATTGAAGATAAACTTTAAAATTTACTCAATTTACACTAAGTCAGCATTGAAATCTAACGAAACACATTTAGAGGTCTAGGCTAGAGACGTGTTCCGGCGTCTTTAAACCTAGTAGTTGTCGTTCGCCTCTTGGCTTTAGACAGTGCTAGTACGGACTTGTGCTCCCCATACCGTCGCGTATATAAAGGGAGACCCGACTAGGTTTCAATCCTTTATCCTTAGGAAGCCGATTCTGCTGCCCTATACCCGTGATACACCGGACACAGCATTCGGGGAGATTGCCTGCACGTACAGAAAGTCCTTGGTTGATTTATCTTTCATTTTGAAACCAAGGTGTATATTGCAGTTCATGGTTATTTGGTACACCCTTTTGCCTAGTATTCCTGAGTAGTCATTTTGATCCTATCTGACTCCCTAAATTGGAAAGGATCACCAAGCGCTTGTCCTTTCACGCTTGTGTCAAATCTGAAAGAGATAGAGTCACCTTTTCAACCGTTTCTCGACTCTTAAAACATGAAACGGTGAAGTTTCTAAAGTTTCAATGTGGTAAAAAATTAATCACCTGCGATCACACACCCTGTTAGATTTTGCTTGTTGACCGTTTGATCGTGTGTCTTGACTCTTTTTCAGCCCGTGTGTGTGTCTGATCTTTTTCTCTTGTTGTTTCTGCCACAGTGGCGGAACCCTCGGTTTCGTCTACTGGTAGTCCATATACGGACAATTCATCGGAGGTTTCCCAATCCTCTGCTGAACCACAGCAGCCCATTGTTTCCGAGTTTCCTGACGGGGGACCGGTTCTTGCTAAGCAACCCTTTGGGGGACCAGTTGAGTTCAATTGGCCCTTTTCCGACCCTTGGTCTGAATTAAGAGTAGGGGCAGAGTTCCTTTCTCTTACATCGGGTTCGCCTTTTATAGCTGTTGTTTTTCCTCCTAGTCCTCGCCGTCTATTACAAGATCTAGCGGCAGGCTCAAACATGAGTGATTCCAGTGAGGAAATCCCAAAGTCCGGTGAAGATTACCAGTTATTTTCTCGGAGATTATTTCCAGGAGACAACTCTGAACCGGCTATTATGTTATCATCCGGTCTCTCATTGCTAGTAGGGGATAGATCCTTGGGTCAGATCATTTCCGCCGCAGCCTCTATGGGAGTGTCAGCTCCTTCTACGAGGTCGGTTTCTCCTTCATTAGGGATGTCTCCTCAAACACCCGTCACTTCTATACCCGCTCGGCCCACTGTCTGTGTGGCCGCATCTGCACCCGCTGTCACGGCACCCTCCGCAAGGGTTGTGCCGCCTCCTGAAGACGTTTACATAGCGACTGCTATGCCGGAGAATATCTCTCCGGAGGAGTATCGGTTGTCCCTACATCAACCGAACCCCGAGGTTGGACCATCCTCCCAAGATCCCAACCGCTCTTATTTTTCGCACTATGCACAGGATGGTACACCCGTGTATGCTTTTCCAGGTCAGTATGATGAGCACGGGGACATTTTACGTCTACCCGCTCCTGAGGCTCACCTCCATGCTCAAGTTTTACCTTATAACCAAGCTTATAACCCGCAAGGGCAACCTTTCCAAGGCCAACCTTCGGGCCAACTTGGCTATCCTTATGACCCACAGGGGCAGCCCGTTCAAGGCTATCCTGCGGGCTAGTAAGGGCCATCGTACAGTCCACAAGGACAGTATTACAACCCTTCCGGTCAACCTGTGCAGCCTCAGTCGGGGTACCAACCGGGGCCGGTCTATGGTCCTGGGGGGAAATTCCAACCTTCCCAACCCATGCAACCTCAGTATCCTGTCAATCCAAACGTTTCACACCAGCCAGGACTATCTTATGGTTCTGCTGCAGGTCAAACTGGTTACCAGCCACCACCTGGCTCTGTTCTGCCTCTGGACCAACTGGTTCATCCGATACAACCTGGTGCTTCTCAACAGCCAGGTCAACCTGCGCAACCAGCTCAACCTGTCCACTTTGGGCCAACCTGTTAACCTAGGGCCGCCCCCTCACCCAGGTCAGCCTGTTCAACCAGGCCAGCCTGTCCATCCTATTAACCCTGCACAACAGCCGACTTATTCGATGCCGCAGCCAAATCAACCGTTGCACCCAAATTACCAGGCTCAGCAGGGTTCCACCTATCAACAGCCCACTCAACCTCAAGGCGGCTACTATTCTCATGGTAAATACCGACCGAATTATAGCCAGCCCCAAGGTTCTAACTGTCGTCCTCAATAGCCCGGCTACACCTATACTCAGCAGCCAAATCCAAATGCTGCTTACACAGGGTCGATGTATAATCAGGGTCCATACTCTGGTTATCAAGCCCCGCACGCTGGTTACCAGCAACCAAATCAGGCTGGTTACACGACCTATACCCCCTACAGTCAGAATCCTACGGGACAGAACCCCTGGGGGCAAGGATATTCTCAACCAGCGTGGAGTACAGGTACTGGTCCTTATCAAGGGTCAGGGATGCCGTCCAATCCGCCATTGTCGTTCCTGGCTACCTTGGAATTACCGGATGTTTCAAAATTAACCAATGATCCAATTCTGCATAATCCTTATTGGCCTCCAGTTCCTACCAAGATACCTGGTGATTGCCCCAAGTTTGAGGGTAAAGCTGGGGAGTACCCCCAAGCTCATGTGATGACCTACCATCTTTAGTGTTCTTCCAACTCTTGGGTCGATGATTCCATTCGTCTGCGCCTCTTCCAGCGCACTTTGACTGGTGCTGCCGCTAAGTGGTATATGGAATTATCCCATGGCATCTTTCAAGATTTCAATTCATTAGCTATGGCTTTTCTGACTCATTTTCAGTTACCGGTTCGCTACGAAGTCGGGACACATCTCCTGACTTCTTTGAAGCAGGACAAAGCCACCCACATCTCTGATCGCATTCACGAGTGGCAACGTCGTCGTAGACTGATCAAGTTCCATATACCTGATCAGATACTAACTCATTGGTTCACCACCTCCTTTGTTAACAAAATCATCCAAGATATTGTTATGGGAGCGTGTGTGACTGAAGAACAAGCCATAGCACGTGCCCAATATCTGGATCTGGTATACTCACAGTCCGGCACGCTTTATGATATTTTTCCTGATGCTCCACGGTCTGGAACCTCTAAATCTCCACCTACCCCTGCGGTGGATGGTGTTATTGGTTCCGTGTCTCAGAATTCGAAGAAATATTCGAATCGGATGCAGAATTCCAACTCATCCAATAATTTTTCTCCTCCCGCTCCTATCGATTCTGGAAAAACTGCAGAGGTTAACACCGTTCAGGCCAATCCTATGGAAAAATCCTCCAAAGGGAAAAAGAAGGTCAAAGGTAAATCCAAATCTGACGCCCCAAAGCCAGAATCCAAATCTCTCACTGAGGATGGTTCTCAACGTAAACCAAAGTACCCCTGCCTCATTTGTGAAGGAGATCATTATACTAAGGATTTTCCACGACGATCTGAGGTTATTCAACTTCTAAAGGGCTCCAAAAGGGCTCCAGCAGTTCTTAAAGAACCATTCCCGTCTCAGCAGACCCAGATGGTTGAACAACCTTCACCATCTGCACCATTTGGGTCTCAGGTTTTTATGATGAATGGTACTGCACCTATCTCTATCGCTACGCGTTCGAAGGATTACAACGAATCGCACCAGGCACCTGGGAAGGCATTTGCGGATGGTCCACCTCCCCCGCCTGTCTCCAGTTCTTTGGAAATTGATAAGCCTACTGCTGAACCCGTTGTGAGGCCACCTTCTAAAGGTGTTCTACGAAAGTCTTCCTACAATACGAATGCCCGTGCCGCTCAGCACTACAGTATTGTTGAGGATTTGGCACAGGCGCCTTCTGCTATGTCCGCACTGGAAGTTCTTCAAAGTTTTCCTTCACAACGGAAGGCTTTATTGTCTGCCATCGGTGGCATCGATCCCGCCGATTCTAGTCTTCTCACCTTCGACCTAGAAAATTTCACCCCCGACTTCCACATCAGATCGCTCTTGTTATTCAAGTCGGGATTAATGGTCTTAACATCCATAGAGCCATTGTGGATGAAGGTGCTTCTACCTGCGTCATGTCGTCTGCTTGCTGGAAGGCCATTGGCTCTTCGGCCCTTTCATCGTCTCCTAATGCCCTAGAGGCATTCGATGGTCGGGAATCCAAACCCCTGGGTGTTCTCGAGAGTATAGCGATTACTTTGTAGGGGAAGACAGTCAATGTAGAAGTAGAAGTGGTCAACGCCAAGCTCAACTACAATATAATTCTCGGCCGCAGCTGGACTCATGCCATGCTATGCGTGCCATCCACCCTCTTTCAACTTCTCAAGTTCCCTCAGGAAGGCAAAATCGTTACAGTGGATCAATTGTCTTTCTTCACCTCCACCTCCGAGAACAACGTTCTGTATGTGGATCAGATCCCAAATCCCCCTGACAGTATAGGGCTCGGTCTCTTCAAAGACCCCGTCCTCATGGGTATTTTTCCCGCACCGCCACCACACACCACTCAAGTTAATATGATCTCCAGGACTGATGACCCCTGGCTCATCCCTACACCTGAGCAAGTGATTGAATTTGGAGAATCGATGCCCTTAACTCCAGTAGAGATTAGCTACTATGAAATCGTTGTTGCATCTGATCCTCCCCCGCCTCAGCATGCTCCCTTGAGCATGGCTTTAGACATCTATTATCAATCCCCCTGGCTTGGCGAGGCCGACTCGTCGGATTTTCTTAAAGAGACTTTTCCTTCCGATGAAGAAATTATTGAAACCATGTCTCTTGAGGAGCTTCCTTGGGGCGATGGACATCATCGTTTCTCTTTCATGCCTAACTTGGGGGCAATGTCAGATTTTCTAGAGCGTTTTTCATCTCAGGTTCCCACTCCACCTCTCCAGACGCCCATTTTGACGCACGAGGTTCTTTCGGAGGGAAACCTGAGTAATATCACTCAAACCATCCCGATCAACATCTCCGTTAAACCGGGGATCGTTGAGAATATACATGTGGGAGTGACTTGTTCTTCTGATGAGATTCAAGTCTATACTGATCTTTTTAAAGAATTCAGAGATGTGTTTGCCTGGTCCTACGAGGAAATGCCAGGGATTGATCCCAGTATCGTAGTGCATGAGATTCCAACCTACCCTAGTGCGAAGCCCGTGCGCCAACGCTTACGCCCTATGCATCCTCGTAAAGCTGCTGCAATTAAGGTAGAATTTAAAAAACTTCTAAACGCGGGCTTTATTCATCCCATCCCCCTCACAGAATGGGTTTCCAACATTGTCCATGTCAATAAAAAACAGGGTACTATTAGGGTCTGTGTTGATTACCGCGACATTAATCGCGCATGTTCGAAGGATAACTATCCCACTCCATTCATAGACCAAATCATCAACGAATGTGCCGGAAGTGAGATTTATTCCTTGATGGACGGCTTTTCCGGGTACAATCAGATAAACATTCTACCTGCTGATCAACACAAGACTACATTCATCTGTATGTGGGGTACTTTCACCTATAAAAAGCTCCCGTTCGGCTTGAAGAATGCTGGAGCCACTTTCCAGCGTGCGATGTCTTACGCTTTCCACGACATACGCCATATCATTCAGCCTTATCTGGACGACTTGCCCGCTCACTTAGCTAGGCGAGAGGACCACCCTGAACACCTCCGCCGGATTTTCCTTCGCTATAGACGCTACAATATTAGGCTTAATCCTCATAAATGTGTCTTTTGCGTGGATTCTGGCCATCTTTTGGGATTCATAGTCTCCAAAGACGGAATTCGCCTTGACCCTTTAAAATTCGAGGCTATCATCAATCTCCCATCACCCTCATCATTATATCAGTTGCAGAGTCTGCAAGGAAAAGAAAACTTCCTTCGACGCTTTATCCCGAACTACGCGGAGGTGGCTAAAGGATTCACGCGCCTATTAAAGTAGAACGTTCCCTTTCGTTGGGACAAAATTGCTCAACAATCCTTTGAGAAGCTCAAGACGTTACTTGTTAATGCTCCTTTGCTTCGTCCTCCTAACTATCACCATGATTTCACTTTGTATCTCGCCGCCGCGTTTAGCACCATAGTTATGGTTCTGGTGCAGGATGACGATGATGGTAATGAACATGTCGTTTATTATCTATCACGGAACCTTCTCGACACAGAAACACGTTATGCTCATGTCGAGAAGTTGGCGTTAGCTGCAGTACACGTTGTGCAGCGTTTTCGCCATTACATCCTGTTGCGTACGATAACAGTGGTTTCGGATTGCAACCCCATGACATATATTCTCTCTCGACAATTACTGGGGGGAAAATACTCCAAATGGATCATTATCCTGCAGGAGTTTGACTTAGATTTCACTACTGCTAAGTCAACCAAATCACTCGTTTTCGCGGATCTTATATGCTCACTCCCGACAGACTCCACTCCGTCACATTCCGAGGATCATATCCCGGGCGAAACTCTTTTCCTTATCAGTACTCGCGACCCTTGGTACGGCGATATAATTGTGTATCTTCAGACCTCCACATTTCGGTCTGAGCTGACTAAAGATGCCCGACGTCGGATTCGGCATCAGTCTCAACCCTACCGTATCGTAGGAGATACCTTATACCGCGTTGGAGTAGATTCGGTGCTTCGTCGGTGCCTAACCTTGGAAGAGGCTGAAAGGGTCCTAAATGACTGCCACAGTGGCGCCTGTGGTGGACATATGTCCGGATATGCCACTGCCCAGAAAATTCTGCGAGCAGGTTACTTCTGGCCGTCAATATTCAAAGACTGTATCGTCGCAGTCCGTAAATGTCACGCGTGCCAGGTGTTTCAGTGCAAGATGCGCGCGCCGCCTCTCCCTTTACATCCTGTTATTACCGTCGGCCCTTTTGCGAAATGGGGCGTTGAATTTATGACGTGTAACCCTCGTTCAGTCGGGGGGCATGCGTATATAATCATCGCTGTCGACTACTTCACCAAGTGGGCCGAAGCGATACCTACACTAGTTGTCGACGGTAAGACAGCTGCCCAATTCATATTCAACCACATCATTGCACGTTTCAAGGTCCCTCAAGCCATCGTTACTGACCATGGTACTCATTTCTGAGATTATATGATGGTCGAGCTGACTTCAAGGTTGGGCTTACGCCACGATAGCTCAACGCCATATTACCCTCAGGAAAATGTCCAGGTTGAAGCAGTGAACAAGGTTCTCATCACTATGCTTCAACGAACAGTTGGTATTCACAAATCCAATTAGCATCTCCAACTTTTCTCAGCTCTATGGGCATACCAGACGTCTGCAAAGAGTGCAACTGGATTCACACCATTTCAATTGGTGTATGGTCTGGAAGCAACTCTTCCGGTTGAATGCGAGATTCCTTCTTTGAAATTAGCTGTGGAACTTCTACTCGACACTTCTGCTGAGGAAGAGTGTCTTTTATATCTGGAACGGTTAGATGAAACCCGCCGTTTGGCTGCTTTAGTCATTGAAGCACAGAAAAAACAGGTCAAAGCACACTTTGATCAATCGGTTTCTCCACGTTCCTTTGTCGAAGGGGACCTCGTCCTCCTGTACGATCAACCACACGACAAGCTTGGGGCCGGTAATTTCCAACCTATGTGGCGTGGGCCCTACATATTAAAATGCGTTTTGAAGAATGGGGCTTAAGAGCTTATAGATTATGAAGGAGTTCCGCTGGCGCAGCCCAGAAATGGGTTGTACCTGAAAAAATACTACGCTTGAAGTCATTTTTGATGTGGTGTGTGTACATAGGTGTGTTTTTTCATTTGTGTACATGTGTGGTGTGGTGTGCGATGTAAATATCTTTCTGCTGATCGGGTCTTCCTGATTGTGCAGATGTCCATCAATCCGTTTGTTGGTTTTGCGGATGGTGCCTCCCTCAGTACCAGGAATCTGCCTTCGGCAGCCTGGGTAATCTACGATCCTGCTGGTGAGTTGGTCAACCTGTAAGGTGTGTGTCTGGGATGTGCTACAAATAACATTGCGGAATATAGTGTTGTGTTAGTATTATTAACCGAGGTTGTAAACCTTGGTATCCGTGAATTACTTGTGTATCTAGACTCACAACTTGTGGTATCACAGCTTAATGGTCACTATTCAGTAATAAGTCCATCTATTTTACGTATGTATCTGCGTATTCGTTTATTGGAAAGAAATTTTGACTATATTACATATCAACATATACCCAGACATATGAATACTTTAACAGATGCAGTAGCTAATTTGGTTCTTGATAGACATTTGCGCAATTTGTAAAACAACATCACATGTAAAAGAAAGATCCATCCAGAAATCGATATGTATATATATAGATATCGAAATGTTTACATAGTGTGCGTCGCATAAAGTCAAAAATTATACATGTTCGTCTTAATACATCCGGAGACGACATGTCTATCAAAAAATATGCATGAAATAAGCCCTAGGTGTTTAATCTGCATGGTGCTCATGATAACAAGTCACCGCACGCACTAGTCGTCTCTGGATACGGTGGAGGCGACTAGGCACTCCCACCGTATGTCTCTGGTATGCTAGTGGGACATCTGCCAGCCGGGCGTAGTCTGGAATCCCCCGGGCAATTCCCTCGAGGTTCTGAATCAACTCTCCCCCCTCAGCACCCTCCGCCTGAGGGTCAGATGCGGGCTGATTTCTCCATGAAATGGGAGACATACCGGCTGGTCTCTCTGGGTCGACATCTGCATACACATAAAACTGTTGTTAGAATGGACATGTATTAACAAAAAAAAAACATAAAACACAAAATAAAAAAGATGATCTTACCCAAATCCTCGTCCCAGTCATCTCCCTCCAGGAGTGGAAGATCTGGATCACCAGTGAAATCGGTTCCTGCATATGGCCAGTCTTCGACTACGATCAAATGACGCCGTAGCCACCCAAAAAACTCCGGCCTCCAAGACATATGTTGGCCTCCTCCCGCTCTGGGCATCAGTGTTGCCCAGCGAGCCATTCTCGGCTCTCGTGGTACCGGCTCCGCTACTATGGCCCCTTGGCCTTGGAATATTGGTAGTCATTCCAGAATGAACGATACCAGGATAGAACCGTAGCCAAACTGTTTCATTTTGGCTTGCTTGCATTTTTTCAGCTGCCTCTTCATGTTGACTGTCACTGTTGTGGCCCAATCGAATAGTGTAGGACTCATACACTCTAAGGCGAGTATAAGTTGGGCTTTCGTGGCTTCATGCGGGGCCTGTGCACCTGCAACCCGCGTAATGGTGTGTAGCACTACTCTGAGTGCTAGATCCTCGATGGTGTGAATGTCTACCTTTCCACTTCTAGATCTGGTTTGTGCCCCTGGGCACACCCTCGCCATTACTTGCTCCATCTTTTCACCTGATGGTCTGCTCCCTGTCAATATGGGCACTGGACCTCTGCGCGATAGTCCGGTTATGAAGTATACGTCAAAAACCTTCAGTTCCAATACTTGATCCCGCAACTTGAACACTTCTTCATCTGCATCCCAAATACTGATCAGGTACTGAAGAAGCTCAGGCTGAGCTCGTAAGCAAGGTGTTAGGAAAAACTTTTTAAGCCCACAGTTCTTGAGGGCATTCATACAAGTTTCATTTCCCATGGCTAATTCATCATCTTCTCCATGCTCCCGTTCTCTCCATTCAATCACCATTTTGCTTGGTCACTGTCCCTGCAATCCCCGTCCCACACATTGGAGGGCCCATTCCGTGACCTCTGAGCAGAGACAAGACTTGAAAATACTTTCATGACATCCCTCTAAACAAGAGCTTTCATTGCCCTGAAGACATCTCCTTGTGAAAAACCCTAAAAATGGCCCTTTTTGCATTGGCGCGAGCAGGCAGTTTAGTACCCACGCCAATGGGGAAAATACTTCAAAGAGGCCGCGCCAGTTGGCGCTCTGTCCCAGAGTCGCACTCGCGCCAGCCAATTTAAGGAATGTTTTTTAAAAATAAATGTGCGAAGTTTCGTCCTAATCGATCCAGAACCGATATCTATCTTGAGTTGGGAGGTTTGGCTACGGATTTCCACAGAGAGGAAGTGGTTTGCCACCTCTCATGGAAGCTTCCTTGATGATAGGGCCAATCCCACAATTATAGGGATCCCAACTCCCCTTCCTCCATCTATAAAAGCTTGCCCATCTCCATTGCAAGCTAGTCTTCAAGTTCCCAATTTCCCAAGAGCTTTATGCTGCAAGAACCTCCATAATTCCCTTAAGGCCAATTCAAGCAAGGAGACTATTGTCAAGAGCTGAAGAGAGAGGTTTGTCCCATACTTGACAGGCTTTTCGAGACGTGTTCTATTGGCGACCCTCCGAAGGAGAATTCAGCGTCAGAAATTGGTTGTAATTTTCCTTTGATTGATTATTAATGAACGACTATTGGTTATGGTTCCACTCTTGTTGTTGTTTATGATGATTAGTTATGTCCTTTCTGACTGAAATATAGTTGCATCTACTGGATTTTACGCTTGCGTTTGTTTTTTTCTCACATGTGCAGGTGTCCCATCACGGAGATCATGGGGATCGTGATCTGCTAGAGTTGAGGAATGGGAGCGCCACCTCTTCTACAAGCAAAGAGCGTTGATTCGGTGTTTCTCATCGCTAGTTGGTTTATTTTCAATTAGAACTCGAGACCGTAGTTGTGTGAACGACGGCGTTAGATTCGAAACCGGGGCTAGGTAAATCCGCAGAGGGGATTTACCTCCACAACATGGATACATGGCTCTTATGAGCAATTGTATCGTGACAGAGCCATACTCTTTCGAGGAATTTGTGGAGGATCCCGCATGGGTAGATGCCATGGTGGAAGAGTATGATTCAATTGTCAGAAACAGTGCATGGGAGATTATCCCAAGGCCGGAAGGGAAATCAGTGGTGGGTTCGAGATGGATCTACAAAGTGAAGCAAGTAGCTGACGGGAGTGTGGAGAAGTACAAGGCAAGATTTTTTGCCTGAGGCTTCTCATAGATTGAGGGGATCGATTATGAGGAGACCTTTGCACCTATCGCAAGGTACTCTTCCATACGGACGATTCTTGCTCTCTTAGCGCAGATGGGGTGGCACATTCATCAGACTGATGTGAAGACTGTGTTCCTCAACAGGGTGATTGAGGAGGAGGTTTACATAGAGCAGCCCGAAGGTTTTCAGATCTTCAACAGCGAGTCGCATGTGTGCATTCTCAAGAGAGCGTTGTATGGGTTGAAACAAGCACCTCGTGCTTGGTACACACGGATAGATAGTTATTTCACCGGACTTGGATTCTCCAAGAGTGAGGCAGATCCGAACCTATACCAGATAGTGGTGGAGGGTAAGTTGCTGATCATTGTACTTTATGTAAATGATTTGATTTTGACAGGTGATGAACTATTGATACACTCATGCAAGGCTGATCTTGCAAAGGAGTTTGAGATGAAGGACTTGGGCCTCCTTCATTATTTCCTGGGATTGGAATTTGGCAGCGCAATGATGGACTGTTTGTTTCTCAATGCAAGTATGCCCGGGAGATACTGGAGAAGTTCCTAGTGGATGGAGGAAGGAGGATGCTACTTCAGCGGAGGTAGTGGATGCCACTGTCTATCGATAGTTTGTGGGGTCGCTCATGTATCTGGTCAATACACGACCTGACATATGCTATTTTGTTAACCAGCTTTCACAAGCTATGGTTAAGCCTACCAAGCTCTACTGGAAGGCAGGCAAGCATGTATTGAGATATCTCAGAGGCACATCGAGATATGGATTATGGTACAGACAGTCGGATGAGGTGAAGCTGTGTGGCTTCACGGATGCAGATTGGGCAGGGAGCCCAACAGACAGAAAGAGCACATCTGGAGGGATTTTCAGTATCGGGTCGACAGCAGTTTCTTGGTACAGCAGGAAGCAGAGATCCATGGCACTCAGTTCAGCAGAGGCCGAGTATATGGCAACGAGTTTGGCTGCATGCGAGGCTATATGGATGAGGAAGATCCTGGTCGGGTTGTTCGGTTCACACTTAGATCCTACTGTGATTTATTGTGATAATCAGAGTTGCATTAAACTCTCGGTTAATCCAGTATTTCATGATAGATCTAAACACATTGACATCCGATATCATCATATCATAGATTGTGTGCAGCGGAAGATCATGTTACTTTCATACATTCCCACGGAGGATCAGGATGCTGATATCTTGACGAAGGCACTCACCAGGAGCAAATTCGAATACCACAAAGGCAAGATAGGGGTGGAAGATAATCCTTATCTTGTTGAGAGGGAGTGTTGAGATTGCAACAAGATGATGAGCTTAGTGGAAAGAAGTCGCCTTCACTAAGTGGGCCCGCAGGCTATTTTTGGCGCAAAGTCTATTTTTAGACATATGGATCATGTTCTATGAGTTGCAGGTTGCTATTTGTGGATGGTTGGTCAAGTCAGAAAAAATAGATGGACTTCTATTTTTAGACATATTGGGTGGAATCTATTTTTAGATTGCCAGTCTAAAAATAGATATGTCGAATATTATTAGCTCTTAATAATATTTAGACTATAAACATTATCTTATTCTGTTGGAGCACTTCAGTTAAGTGCACAGATGTGGCACAGGAGCTGAAAGAAGGAATTACGCTATTCCTGAGGGTTATGTGGAGCTATTGCATGGATACTTCAGTTAGAACTCATGTGAGAGATTTTGGTGGAGTTGATTGAGGAAGTTAATGGAGTTGTGTTTAGTTTAACTAATCTAAACATAGTTGAGCTAGTTGTATCTAG
This sequence comes from Pinus albicaulis, assembly GCA_034641835.2. Classification (NCBI taxonomy): domain Eukaryota; kingdom Viridiplantae; phylum Streptophyta; class Pinopsida; order Pinales; family Pinaceae; genus Pinus; species Pinus albicaulis. The sequence continues at coordinate 996,560,316 of CM076569.1, read as the reverse complement.
TCTAACTGATTGATACACTAGTGAGAGTGGTGTGAATTAATTATTAATTAATTCACTAATTATAAACTCATTAATAAACTAAAGAATACATCAGTTAACTTCAGTGCATGGACAGTTTCAGTGGAGACTAGTGGAGAGATAGGTGAAAGAGCAGTGTGACTATCAGTTGTGACTATATTATTGCATGATTTGCAACAACCAGTGATTGGAGATGCCAATGAGGATTGCGCAGTACAAGCCAGGTGGTTCGAAGTTATTTATGAGCCATTCTTCAGCATTTATTATGCAATAGAGGCAGGCTATCATGTGGCAGAGATTGGACCATGTGCTTTGCTAGATCTAGCTTGATTAGTGTGTAGCAATTGGAGATTGTACTGAGAGCTTGTGAGGAGCTTTGTATAATGATTGTTACATGATCTCTATGACATATAATATAAAAATAGTTGGGGTTTTCATCTTTAAGCTTTCCCATGAAATATTGTGTTCATATGTGTGATTTTTTATGGTTTTAATGTGCGCATGCGATTGTTTTTATTTCCGCAATTAATGATCAATGGTAGAAGAGATTTTGTATTGTGAATGAAGTTAAAATAGTGTGTGATCAGGAGAATCTCGGTGGATAACATATCATTTATTCAAATTTATACATGGTATCAGAGTGATATTGATCATTGGAGCAATTGAAAAACATTGAAGCAGTTGAGTTTTGAGCTGGTGGAATTCGAATTTGCAGCAGTGTTTTCTTGGTGTCAAAGTTGAGATGTCTTTCAAAGGATTGTGATTGGAGTATGCCCTTGAGGGCAGCTCGAATTATATTTCATGGAAGGACAGGATGGAGGCAGTGCTGGATGACAATGGGTTGAAGGAGTTCATAGATGCAGAAATTCCAAAACCTACTTTTAGTGATGCTGCCGTACTTGACGCATGGCAAAAGAAGACAGCAAAGTGTTGAAGGATTCTGTTGGAAGGTGTGAAGGATCACATAGTGTCCAGCCTTCATGGTAAGACTTCTCCATTCTTGAAGTGGAAAGCGTTGACAGACTTATTCCAAAGCAAGAGCGACCAGAGGAAGTTGGCGCTCAAGGATAAACTCAGAAACATAAAAATGGAGAAAGGCGACAGTATGCCCAAGTACCTCACGAAGTTCATCCAATGCAGTGATGATCTGGGAAGTGTGGGGGTTACTTTTGATGACGAGGACTTAGTGAGCTTGGCTCTCCTTGGGCTTCCGAAGAGTTGGAATTCCTATCAGGACTCTGTCAATGGTCGGGAGAAATTGCCAGGATGGGAGCGACTTTGGTCGAATCTTGTGCAAGAGAAGATAAGGCGAAGTACCAGGGACGGTTCTTCATCAAAGAACTCTGATGAATAAAATTGCACTTTGGCTACCAAAGCAAGGAAGGGGAAAATCAAGAAGAATGCTTCTCAATCTGGTGCGAAAGGCAAGAAGCAGGACATGTCCAAGGTGAAATGCTTTCATTGTCACCAACACGGACATTACACTACTAATTTTCCACAGAAGAAGAAAAATAAGCAGGCTGTTGGATCTGCAGCTGGAGAGGCCTTAGCCTCGCAGTTTGAGCTGGATTTTTTTTCTGATCGCATGCTTGGTCTCAAGTGTGATGGGTTCAGTGTGGTTTCTTGACAGTAGTGCGTCTTTTCACATGACAGGAGATCGAGATTTTTTTACTGATATGGATGAGAAATATGTTGGAGTGCACATCGAGATGGGCGATGATGGTAAATACAGTGCGACCGGTATCGGTACCATTTTCTTTGAGAGGGAGTCTGGTAAACCCTTCGTATTGAAGGAAGTGATGCATGTTCCAAGATTGAAGAAGAATCTTATCTCTGTGGCGATGTTAGAAGACAAGGGATATGATGTTGTCTTTAGTGAGGGAAAGGCTTTCCTGTGCAGTAAGGAAACTGGTGAAACCCGGAGGATAGGGGTTCGAGTTAAGAACCTTTATCGATTGCAGGTAGATGGTTGCGCAGCAATGGAAGGCAAGGCAGAAGGAGTGGTGAGCCAAGATGATGGCGAGTTGTCGCACCGGAGATTGGGCCACCTTCACCATGGAGCTTTGAAGATACTGCAGCAGATTTCTACTGGGCTTCCTAAGGGTACTCTTGCGTAGTGAGATCAGTGCAAGGGATGTACCTTGGGAAAATTTGTGAAAGCCACCTTTCACGAGAAGGATAGTCGTGCCACGATGATCGTTGAGAGAATTCACACAGACATGTGTGGACCTTTCTCAATAGCTTCGACAGCAAAGCACAGGTACTATGTGATATTTGTTGATGATTTTTCTTGTAAGTGCTGGATCTTCTTCATGCAGAAGAAGAGCGAGACATACTCAAAGTTCTGTGAGTTCAAGGCACTGGTTGAGAAAGAATCGGGTAAGTAGGTGAAGGCTCTTAGGAGCAACAATGGCGGTGAATTCATCTCTGTCGAGTTCAAGGACTTTTGCAGCACAGAAGGAATTCGAAGAGAGCTCATAGCACCTCATAACCCACAGCAGAATGGGGTTGCTAAGCGGAATAAAAGAACGATAGTGGGTGCTGCACGGGCGATGTTGCATGATCAGGGCCTTCCCATACACTTGTGGGCTGAGGCATGCAATACTGCAGTATATGTGCAGAACCGTTGTCCTCACAGGATACTTGGCATGAGTACACCCGAGGAGGCGTTTTCTGGTAAGAAGCCTGATATTTCCCATTTGAGGATTTTTGGTTCACCTGTTTACATTCATGTGACGAAGGATGCCAGGAAGAAGATGGAGCCAACCGCATAGGTTTGGATATTTTTGGGGTACACTAATACACCCCACAACTATCGTGTGTATTTTCCAGACATTCACAAGACTGTTGTGCGATGGGATATCAAATTTCAGGAGTAGAAATACATGAAGTGTTCGCTTGAGAGGGAGCTACACTTGCATGCAGAGGAGGAGCTATTAGTTCCTAAGGATGAGTCTCAGAATGTGGATCAACCACAAGATGAGGTTCATGGAGTGGAAGAGACCACTCATGCAGTGCCAACCATCAGAGGGCGGAAGTGCACTACAGAAGCTGAGCAACTAGCTCAAGATGCAGAGAAGGTTGTAGGAGCACCTACATCACAGCGCAGACAGAGACAGTCACCTGACCGGTACACTGGATACATGGCTCTTATGAGCAATTGTATCGTGACAGAGCCATCCTCTTTCGAGGAAGCTTTGGAGGATCCCGCATGGGTAGATGCCATGGTGGAAGAGTATGATTCGATTGTCAGAAACAGTGCATGGGAGACTGTCCCAAGGCCGGAAGGGAAATCAGTGGTGGTTTCGAGATGGATCTACAAAGTCAAGCAAGTAGCTGACGGGAGTGTGGAGAAGTAAAAGGCAAGATTTGTTGCCTGAGGCTTCTCACAGATTGAGGGGATCGAATATGAGGAGACCTTTGCACCTGTCGCAAGGTACTCTTCCATACGGACGATTATTGCTCTCTCAGTGCAGATGGGGTGGCACATTCATCAATGGATGTGAAGACTGCGTTCCTCAACAGGGTGATTGAGGAGGAGGTGTACATAGAGCAGCCCGAAGGTTTCGAGATCTTCAGCAGCGAGTCGCATGTGTGCAGGCTCAAGAGAGCGTTGTATGGGTTGAAACCAGCAACTCGTACTTGGTACACATGGATAGACAGTTATTTCACCGGACTTGGATTCTCCAAGAGTGAGGCAGATCCGAACATATACCAGATAGTGGTGGAGGGTAAGTTGCAGATCATTGTACTTTATGTAGATGATTTTATTTTGACAGGTGATGAACTGTTGATACACTCATGAAAGGCTAATCTTGCAAAGGAGTTTGAGATGAAGGACTTGGGCCTCCTTCATTATTTCTTGGGATTGGAAATTTGGCAGCGCAGTGATGGACTGTTTGTTTCTCAAGGAAAGTATGCCCGGGAGATACTGGAGAAGTTCAACATGCATGGCTGCAAGCCTGTTTATACTCCTCTTCCTGGTGGTTGGAGGAAGGAGGATGCTACTTCAACGGAGGTAGTGGATGCCATTGTTTATCGACAGTTGGTGGGGTTGCTTATGTATCTGGTCAATACACGACCCTACATATGCTATGTTGTTAACCAGCTTTCACAAGCTATGGTTAAGCCTACCAAGCTCTAATGGAAGGCAGGCAAGCAAGTATTGAGATATCTCAGAGGCACATCGGGATATGGATTATGGTACAGACAGTCGGATGAGGTGAGGCTATGTGGCTTCATAGCTGCAGATTGGGCAGGGAGCCCAATCAGTTAGAACTCATGTGAGAGAATTTTGTGGAGTTGATTGAGGAAGTTAATGGAGTTGTGTTTAGTTTAACTAATCTAAACATAGTTGAGCTAGTTGTATCTAGTCTAATTGATTGATACACTAGTGAGAGTAGTGTGAATTAATTATTAATTAATTCACTAATTATAAACTCATTTATCAGCTAAATAATACATCATTTAACTTCAGTGCATGGACAGTTTCAGTGGAGACCAGTGGAGAGATAGGTGAAAGAGCAATGTGACTATCAGTTGTGACTATATTGTTGCATGATTTGCAACAACCAGTGATTGGAGATGCCAATGAGGATTGAGCAGTACAAGCCAGGTGGTTCGAAGTTATTTATGAGCCATTCTTCAACATTGATTATGCAATAGAGGCAGGCTATCAGGTGGCAGAGATTGGAGCATGTGCTTTGCTAGATCTAGCTTGATTAGTGTGTAGCAATTGGAGATTGTACTGAGAGCTTGTGAGGAGCTTTGTATAATGATTTTTAAATGATCTATATGACATATAATATGCAAATAGTTTGGGTTTTTAGCTTTAAGCTTTCCCATGAAATACTGTGTTCATATGTGTGATTGCTTATGGTTTTAATGTGCTCATGCGATTGTTTTTATTTCCGCAATTAATGATCAATGGTAGAAGAGATTCTGTATTGTGCATGAAGTTAAAATAGTGCGTGATCAGGAGAATCTCGGTGGATAACATATCATTTATTCAAATATATACATGGTATCAGAGCGATATTGATCATTTGAGAAATTGCAAAACATTGAAGTGGTTGAGTTTTGAGCTGGTGGAATTCGAATTTGCAGCAGTGTTTTCTTGGTGTCGGAGTTGAGATGTCTTTCAACAGATTGCGATTGGATTATGCCCTTGAGGGTAGCTCGAATTATATTTCATGAAACGATAGGATGGAGGCGGTGCTAGATGACAATGGGTTGAAGGAGTTCATAGATGCAGAAATTCCAAAACCTACTTCTAGCGATGTTGTCGTCCTTGACGCATGGCAAAAGAAGACAGCAAAGTGTCGAAGGATTCTGTTGGAAGGTGTGAAGGATCACATAGTGTCCAGCCTTCATGGTAAGGCTTCTCCATTCTTGATGTGGAAATCATTGACAGACTTATTCCAAAGCAAGAGCGACCAGAGGAAGTTGGCGCTCAAGGATAAACTCAGAAACATAAAAACGGAGAAAGGCGACAGTATGCCCAAGTACCTCACGAAGTTCATCTAATGCAGGGATGAGCTGGGAAGTGTGGCGGTTACTGTTGATGAAAAGGACTTGGTGAGCTTGGCTCTCCTTGGGCTTCCGAAGAGTTGGCATTCCTATCAGGACTCGGTCAATGGTCGGGAGAAATTGCTAGGATGGGAGTGACTTTGGTCGAATCTTGTGCAAGAGGAGATAAGGCGAAGTACCAGGGACGAATCTTCATCAAAGAACTCTGATGAAGAAAATTGTGCTTTGGCTGCCAAAGAAAGGAAGGGGAAGAGAAAGAATAATGCTTCTCAATCTGGTGCGAAAGGCAAGAAGCAGGACATGTCCAAGGTGAAGTGCTTTCACTGTCACCAACACGGACATTACGCCACTAATTGTCCAAAGAAGAATAAAAATAATCAGGTTGTTGGATCTGCAGCTGGAGAGGCCTTAGCCTCGTAGTTTGAGCTGTATTTTTCACTAATCGCACGCTTGGTCTCAATTTTGATGGGTTCAGTGTGGTTTCTTGACAGTGGTGCATCTTTTCACATGACAGGAGATCGAGATTTGTTTACTGATCTGGATGAGAAATATATTGGAGTGCACATCGAGATGGGCAATGATGGTTGATACAGTGCGACTGGTATCGGTACCATTTCCTTTGAGAGGGAGTCTGGTAAACCCTTCGTATTGAAGGAAGTGATGCATGTTCCAGGATTGAAGAAGAATCTTATCTCTGTGGCGATGTTAGAAGACAAGGGATATGATGTTGTCTTTAGCGAGGGAAAGGCTTTCCTATGCAGTAAGGCAACTGGTGAGACCCGGAGGATAGGGGTTCGAGTTAAGAACCTTTATCAATTGCAGGTAGATGGCTGCATAGCAATGGCAGGCAAGGCAGAAGGAGTGGTGAGCCGAGATGATGGCGAGTTGTGGCACCGGAGATTGGGCCACCTTCACCATGGAGCTTTGAAGATACTGCAGCAGATTTCTACTGGGCTTCCTAAAGGCACTCTTGCGCAGTCAGATCAGTGCAAGGGGTGTACCTTGGGAAAATTTGTGAAAGCCACCTTTCACGAGAAGGATAATCGCGCCACGACGATCCTTGAGAGAATTCACACAGACGTGTGTGGACCTTTCTCAGTAGCTTCGACAGCAAAGCACAGGTATTATGTGATATTTGTTGATGATTTTTCTCGTAAGTGCTGGATATTCTTCATGTAGAAGAAGAGCGAGACATACTCAAAGTTCTGTGAGTTCAAGGCACTGGTTGAGAAAGAATCGAGGAAGCAGGTGAAGGCTCTTAGGAGCGACAATGGTGGTGAATTCATCTCTGGCGAATTCAAGGACTTTTGCAGCGCAGAAGGAATTCGAAGAGAGCTCATAGCACCTCATAACCCACAGCAGAACGGGGTTGCTGAGCAGAAGAACAAAACGATCGTGGGTGTTGCACGGGCGATGTTGCATGATCAGGGCCTACCCATTCACTTGTGGGCGGAGGCATGCAATACTGCAGTATATGTGCAGAACCGTTGTCCTCACAAGATACTTGGCATGAGTACACCCGAGGAGGCGTTTTCTGGTAAGAGGCCTGATATTTCCCATTTGAGGATTTTTGGTTCACTTGTTTACATTCATGTGACGAAGGATGCCAGGAAGAAGCTGGAGCCGACCGCAGAGGTTGGGATATTTGTGGGGTACACTGATACACCCCATAACTATCGTGTGTATTTTCCAGACAGTCGCAAGACTGTTGTGCGACAAGATATCAAATTTCATGAGGAGAAAGCCATGAAGTGTTCGCTTGAGAGGGAGCCACACTTGCATGCAGATGAGGAGCTATTAGTTCCTAAGGATGAGTCTCAGGATGTGGATCATCCACAAGATGAGGTTCATGGAGTGGAAGAGACCACTCATGCAGCGCCAACCATCAGAGAGCGGAAGCGCACTACAGAAGCTGAGCAACTGGCTCAAGATGCAGAGAAGGTTTTAGGAGCACCTACATCACAGCACAGACAGAGACAGTCACCTGGCCGGTACATTGGATACATGGCTCTTATGAGAAATTGCATCGTGACAGAGCCATCCTCTTTCGAGGAAGCTTTGGAGGATCATGCATGGGTAGAGCCATGGTGGAGGAGTATGATTTGATTGTCAGAAACAGTGCATGGGAGATTGTCCCAAGGCCAGAAGGGAAATCAGTGGTGGGTTCAAGATGGATCTACAAAGTGAAGCAAGCATCTGACAGGAGTCAGGATAAGTACAAGGCAAGATTTTTTGCCTGAGGCTTCTCACAGAATGAGGGGATCGATTATGAGGAGACCTTTGTACCTGTCGCAAGGTACTCTTCCATACGGACGATTCTTGCTCTCTCAGCGCAGATGGGGTGGCACATTCATCAGATGGATGTGAAGACTGTGTTCCTCAACGGGGTGATTGAGGAGGAGGTGTACATAGAGCAAATTTCAAGGTTTCGAGATCTTCAGGCTAGCTGAGTCGCATGTGTGCAGGCTCAAGAGAGCGTTGTATGGGTTGAAACAAGCACCTTGTGCTTGGTACACACGGATAGACAATTATTTCACCGGACTTGGATTCTCCAAGAGTGAGGCAGATCCGAACCTATACCAGATATTGGTGGAGGGTAAGTTGCTGATCATTGTACTTTATGTAGATGATTTTATTTTGACAGGTGATGAACTGTTGATACACTCATGCAAGGCTGATCTTGCAAAGGAGTTTGAGATGAAGATCTTGGGCCTCCTTCATTATTTCCTGGGATTGGAAATTTGGCAGCGCAGTGATGGACTGTTTGTTTCTCAAGGCAAGTATGCCCGAGAGATACTGGAGAGGTTCAACATGCATGGCTGCAAGCCTGTTGATACTCCTCTTCCTGGTGGATGGAGGAAGGAGGATGCTAATTCAGCGAAGGTAGTGGATGCCATTGTTTATCGACAGTTGGTGGGGTCGCTTATGTATTTGGTCAATACATGACTCGACATATGCTATGTTGTTAACTAGCTTTCACAAGCTATGGTTAAGCCTACCAAGCTCTACTGGAAGGCAGGCAAGCATGTATTGAGATATCTCAGAGGCACATCGGGATATGGATTATGGTACAAATAGTCGGATGAGGTGAGGCTATGTGGCTTCACAGATGCAGATTGGGCAGGGAGCCCAATGGACAGAAAGAGCACATCTGGAGGGATTTTAAGTATCGGGTCGACAGCAGTTTCTTGGTACAGTAGGAAGCAGAGATCCGTGGCACTCAATTCAGCAGAGGCCGAGTACATGGCAGTGAGTTTGGCTGCATGCGAGGCTATATGGATGAGGAAGATCCTGGTCAGGTTGTTCGATTCACACGTAGATACTACTGTGATTTATTGTTATAATCAAAGTTGCATTAAACTCTTGGTTAATCCAGTATTTCATGATAGATCTAAACACAATTACATCCGGTATCATCATATCAGAGATTGTGTGCAGCGGAAGATCATGTTACTTTCATACATTCCCACGGAGGATCAGGATGATGATATCTTAATGAAGGCGCTCACCAAGAGCAAATTCGAATACCACAGAGGTAGGATAGGGGTGGCAGATAATCCTTATCTTGTTGAGATGGAGTGTTAATATTGCAACAAGATGATGAGCTTAGTGGAAAGAAGTCACCTTCACTAAGTGGGCCCGCAGGCTATTTTTGGCGCAAAGTCTATTTTTAGACTATGTCCATTTTTAGACATAGGGATCATGTTCTATGAGTTGCAGGTTGCTATTTTTGGATGGTTGGTCAAGTTGGAAAAAATAGATGGACTTATATTTTTAGACATATTGGGCAGAATCTATTTTTAGATTGCCATTCTAAAAATAGATATGTCGAATATTATTAGCTCCTAATAATATTTGGACTTTAAACATTATCTTATTCTCTTGGAGCACTTCAGTTAAGTGCACATATGTGGCACAGGAGCTGACAGAAGGAATTACGTTATTCCTGAGGGTTAAGTGGAGCTATTGCATGGATACTTCAGTTAGAACTCATGTGAGAGAGTTTGGTGGAGTTGATTGAGGAATTTAATGGAGTTGTGTTCAGTTTAACTAAGCTAAACATAGTTGAGCTAGTTGTATCTAGTCTAACTGATTGATACACTAGTGAGAGTGGTGTGAATTAATTATTAATTAATTCACTAATTATAAACTCATTAATCAACTAAAGAATACATCAGTTAACTTCAGTGCATGGACAGTTTCAGTGGAGACCAGTGAAGAGATAGGTGAAAGAGAAATGTGACTATCAGTTGTGACTATACTGTTGCATGATTTGCAACAACCAGTGATTGGAGATGCCAATGAGGATTGCGTAGTACAAGCCAGGTGGTTTGAATTTATTTATGAGCCATTCTTCGGCATTGATTGCGCAGCAGAGGCAGGCTATCAGGTGGCAGAGATAGGAGCATGTGTTTTGCTAGATCTAGCTTGATTAGTGTGTAGCAATTGGAGATTGTACTGAGAGCTTGTGAGGAGCTTTGTATGATGATTGTTACATGATCTCTATGACATATAATATACAGATAGTTGGGGTTTTCAACTTTAAGCTTTCCCATGAAATACTGTGTTCATATGTGTGATTGTTTATGGTTTTAATGTGCGCATGCGATTGTTTTTATTTCCGCAATTAATGATCAATGGTAGAAGAGATTTTTTATTGTGCATGAAGTTAAAATAGTGTGTGATCAGGAGAATCTCGGTGGATAACACATCAGTTATTCAAATTTCTACACTTTTTGTTTTCGGGTTAATTTTTCATGGTTTTTTGATGTTTTTTTGCTAGAGTTCTCTTTTTGAGGTAATTTTTCCCGTTTGATCGATAACTATGTTAAAACTGAAGTACAAGTGTTAAAGGAACAGTTAATAGATGCTAGAGAGGAGGTTAGTGAGACCAAATTGGAATTGTAGGAAGCCAAGGTAGACAAGAAGCCGATGGAAGATTTCAAAGAAGAGGTAAATGAGCAACCAAATAAATATGATGAGTCATTGACCAATGCCAAGAAACTACTAAAAAGAACACTTCCTCTACGAAGGGTAATGAAGCACACAAGAAAGAGAAATATATGGTTGCAAGCTTAAATAAAGAAACTCAAAAGCCAAGTCAAAAAGCTAGAAGAACATATGGAGATGATACAGTCAGAGTTAAAGAAGAAAGGTCTTAAAATCACAGTCATAAATGAACCTGAAGAGATTCAACCTCCTACTGCCAAAGGTGAAGCTTCCAAAGCTTGAAGAGTGGACAAACTACCTTTTTGACATTTTTGCATCATTCAGAATCAGCATTTGCAGATCCATAGGAAAAATTTTGTAGAAGAAAGGAAATTTTTTAGTTTTCTTCCAATTAGGCAAGTTCGTAGCGAATCCCAGGTTTGAAGACCATATTTCACTACGAACTCGTTGTAGGTGTATTTTTGTTTAAAATCACAGATATGGTCAAAATCAAGGCAAGTAAAAATTTGTATATAGCTCTTTTGACTTAACAAACAGTTCCAAATCAATAAAGAGAGCTAACAGGTGGTAGATATAGGTGAAATCAATTTGCTACAAACTTGCCATAACTCCCTTGTTTATGCAGTGAGCAATTTTTTGTAGCATTTTTTGGTTTTGATGGTCTATTGGAGGCAAGCCAGCCACTGGAAAGCTTAAAGAATATCAGAGGAATATTTTGGTGGAGGCATGGTTTTCGACAAGGTTGTTCAACCCACCAGCTCATCATGAAGACAATCATCGTTTATCTTGACACCACCTCCTTAAAAGTAGGAAGACTAGTCTCCTAACTTAGTGGCAGAAATTATGTTCTTGGTTATGGTCAGTGCCACCCAAGCACATGACTATCTTCGATGTAAATATGCAGTATTTTCAGTTGGTTGATGTAATAAACAGGTTGTAAGGTCCTAGTAGGTATCTAAGTCCTAAAGTTAGTAGTTGTCAATTTTATTTCCATGTATTTTGCTTATTGTTAATATAGGTGTCAGCAAAGAAGCCCTATGATCTAGCCATGTAGGCAGATCTAATGTAAAGAGACTAAAGCATATTAATAGGAAAAATTTCGAAGAATACAAGGTTGAATGATGTTATTTACACTACTACTATTGTAAACATTTTCTGATTAGTAATATACAGTAGTTGTTGGCTCTTTCTTCACCTAAGATTCATTTGATGTTTTCATGAGAACTTTTCCTCTGTATCTTGTTATTTTTCCTTTAGTACTTTGATGATTGATTACTTAGAATTCATATAAGTCATGCTCTAACTTCCTTCAAGCATTAAACTATTGTGTATCTATGTGTATTGCCTTTTCATAAAAACATCTTAATGCCTCAGCTTCCACAAGAAGAACCATGTCACTAAGTTTCTTAACACTGACTCCATAAGCCCAATGGTAGTGAATTCTATACATATTTCACCTGCAAACAAACACACTTAAAACACTTTTGTCAGATTTATCCATATGTGAGCTTCATTTACATAATATTATCAATATCTTTGAGAGAGCCCTCTCAAGCTTAAAAAGCTAATTTTCAGCTAGAAGTTGGTTTGAAAGAGTTACTCTAGGTTTTCTGGTGGAGCAGTCTATCTGTACCAACTTAGTGATAACACAAGGTACACAACACTTATGTACAAAGACAAATTAACATTACATTCAAAGCTATTAGAACTATATATATATATATATATATATATATATATATATATATATATATATATATATATATATATATATATATATTGTGCAAATAACAATGACCAAAAATGGGTAATGTCATTTTGTATCGCATTGTTTGCTAGCCATTGAAAGCATTATCTATTATGTTATAAGTAACACACAATATTCTAGTGACATATGGCTAAAAAACACACAAATAAAAAAACATTGTCCAATCGTAATCATAGGGCTATAAGTACACTAAATTGCAAATCACAGCGGCCAATGCACCTTTGTATCATATTTTTTAATAGGTATTCAAAGCATTATCAGCTATGTCATATATAACAAAGAAGATTCTAGCCACACGTGACTACATAAATTGCAGATAAAAATCATTGCTCAATATTAATCATAGTTCTATAAATACATCGAATTACATATGCACTTTACTAAATGTTTCAATTTGAGCAAAAGATATTGCACCAAAATTGTCTAGAAATGCAATAATTTAAGCTTACATAGTCACCCATCTTGGAATAAATATTCCAAGTACACATATACAACAGAAACAGATATGAGATTACATCTCAATCTAATACCTACCAATTTTAGCATTACAATCTACCAAAAATCATTTTGACATGAGACGTACTGAATCAACAAATTTATCATTTAAATCACTTAACAAAAAAAATTAATCAATGTTGCCCTTTAACAATCATTCATTGTTCTCTATATTTGAACAAAGATATTGCATACAACAACACAAAAATTTGCAACATTCAAAACTACAACCAATCCACCTTTCACGGAAACTGCATCCAAACCACTCATTTCTTTTCCTCTTGTCTGTTCTATTTGCATAATCCAATTTTTTATCATCAATCTCCTCCTTTATAAGTTGTTTCAATGACTTGGACAATTGCACAACTTCACAATCCATGACTCAAAATCACTCACAACTGCATAGCACTATTTTTTAACAGATTCTACCAAAACTAGCAAACATTACTGAATCTAGTAAATCATCAAGTCACATACTGATTTAACAACCTAAATAACACTGCTATTTAAAATAAAAATAAAAAAATAAAAAAAATTAGTGTCAATTACAATAAATAATACCAGGGAAAAGTGTTCTAAAAACTAATTGTGTTAGTTCAAAACATTGAAATGTAAACAAATTGAACATCGAATTATACCTAACATCAACTAACAAAAAAATTCAAATTTAGGTATCTAGAAGTATTCAAAAAACCCTGAAATTGTCTTTAAGTGTTCAGACATTAAATGCTCTTAAATACCACAATTGAAAATAACAAAGGTTGTAAGCTTCTTTAATTCCTTCTAGTTCTCATTTGTCTTTTATTGCTTTTATGTAATTTAACTGCAAATAAATGGACAAGAATAAATTTTGTTTACAATTTCTGAGAAATATATATATATAAGTTTTGGATATTGTCTTCCTTAAAAAAAAAATCAAACCTACACAAGTGTCTACAACATCTTAATTAGTATGATCCTATATCTATAAAATAAAGAGTGCATGCAAAACCAAATACTTCTCAGCTAATATAGTAATCATTTCATCAAATACTAAAAACATATATTTTAAAGGTCCATTATGAATATTATGAAGGGAGTAAACTAGTGCATAATTTATTTACATAAAAATCTTAGATAGAATAGTTTATATTAGCAATTTGTATCAATGACTTTATATTTTATTGCTCAAATCAATTACATTTTTTCTCTCTCAATAACGTTTTTCCATTAAATATCAATGCATCATGATTAACAAAAACTAATAAAAATTATAAAATGTTTCTAACTAATCAAATAATATTAATATTAATATATTAGTAAAACATACAAATATTAATACTACAATGTGAAAAAAATAGGGCTATAATATAATACAACAAAATGTATTTTTTAACTACAATATTATTGTAATTTTCATGTTTATTTACATTTATTTATTTATTTTTCTTCTCTTAAATTCAAGAGCATCACAATAATATCCCAAATACCAGAAAAAAAATTTAACATTCATGGAATTTAAAATAAACAAATATAAAACAACTTTATAAAATAATTTAATACGTTATTTATTTATATATAAAAACAAAAAACAAAATTGATAATAAATCAATTTAGAATTATATAAACAACTAAACAAAATAGAAAATTATTCAACTTTTTTTTTTTATTCCAAATACTTAATATAAAAAATATATGAATAAAATTAAATCAAAATTCAAATAAAATTTAAATTTACATTCACATTATTTTAAACTAAGTCTCTTTTATTTTTATAAAGTTTAGTCAAAATAATTAAAGTACACATTGAAACTTTAATTCATATTGCAACCATCCACAATCTTAAGCAAAACCAATAAAACTTAACAACTTAGTCAGTTGCCACAATTTAAAATAATTAGGACCTTCAAACAAAAACAAAAAACCAAAGAAAAACATGGTCAGCAAACAAAGTAAAAAAAATCTTAATATAAAATGCACTAAAACCAAAAGTTAAATATGTTGTGAACCTATATTTTAAATATAAATTGATAAAATAGCTAACAAGTATAAAAGAGTTTAATTATTCTATATACATTGTAAGTATAAAAGAGTTTAATTATTCTATATACATTGTAAACTAATTTGGTTGTATATTTTTTGACAAGATTATATATATATAATTTTAGAATCCATTGTCTAAAATTGTGATTTAAGTAAATAAATTTGAAATTTAAAACAAAACTTTTCTAGAAAAGAAGAAAAAAAAAAACATAAAAATTATTTCCTTGCCTATTTATATTTATTTATAATTAAAAAAATAAATTAAAAAAAAAATTATATATATATTTCTACTAAATGTCAAGTGTTGAATGTATAATAACAACTAATTTTGATAGATATCCAATTTTATATTCATAAAAGATCAAATAATGATAGATATTATCATAGAACTCATTTAAGTAATTTATAAAAAATAACAATAATAAGAACAGTGAACTTGAGTTCTAGAAAACAAAAATCCAAAAATTATGTTTTCAATCCATATTGAATAAAAAAGTATATTACAAGCCAAATATGTATCAAAACAGAAATAAAACATGGCCAATAGAATAAATATAATTTGCAAGTAATAAATAGCATCACCACTTTGAAATCTCAACTTAAATGGTAAACACCATGAAGCAAGATAATTTGTCCATTGTTGCCCATTTCCTCATAAAACAGCAAAGCACATTAATCTCACCTAATATCAACATTAATGTATACGTGAGTAATTTTGACTAAAATCATATTTAAATATAACACATATGGAAACTTCTGTTCAATTCATCATCGTCCGTGTCAGCTTTCATGTACTACCGTAGCTAGAGCCGATTTGGTTGGACATTGTTAATAGTCGCAAGTGTCCAGAGACACCATTCAAACGACAAGGTCGACTTCCAACCTTATAGCCAAAGCTAACTTTGACTCGCTTTCAATACAGACCACAAAACAAATATGTGCATATGGTTGGGCCTGTTTACAGAGTCGAATAGGTCGCGGAGTACCGTAAAATTGTTCAAAAGACAATGATGACCTCTGACCTGATAGCCAGCTCGACCTCCGAATTGTTTCTAGCAGGATCCACAAAACAAACATATATGTATAGATGGTATTTTTATAATTTATTATTTTGTTTTTTCATATAACATATTATTCGATAGAATTAATTTAAAATATCTTATTTTTTATCAATAAAAATATAAATTGAATAAATTATTCTTATAAGATAAAATGTTTAAAAGAGGTAAATCCGTTATCCCTTCTTTGAAGTAAAAATAATGTCAAGATGGTTATTTTTTTTTCTAATGATAAAAATAATCAGGAATAAACAATATAAATTATTATAAAAACTATTTATTTATATTTAGAACAAAACCCAAAATGTTATACTTTCGATTTATATTGAAAAAAAACTAAATTACCAATAGTGTATTTTAATCTCAAATAATATGACCATTAATGCATACATCAATAATTTTGATTAAAATAATATTTATATCAAACAAATATTGCAACCTACGTTGAATTTTTCTAACCTCGCACCAGCTCACGTGAAGTATTGAAGTTCTAGTCAAATTGGTGGAGAAGTGTCAATAGTCGAGAGTGTCTAGAGAACCCATTTAAACAACAATGTTGACCCCTAACCTCAAAGTCAGGCCAACCTCTGACTTGCTTTCAATAGTCACCACAAAAGAAATATGTCCATATAGCCTTTCGTGCTTACAACTGCAACCTCCGACCTCAAGTCAGTCTGACATCTGACTTGCCAGTATAGAGACCCACATAACAAACATATGTGTCTATAATATACTATTTTGTTTTTTCAATTAACATATTATTTAATAGATGTAATTTAAAACACTTTGTTTTTTATCTATAAATAACTAAATTGAAAACTATTTTATTCAGGAAAATTCATTTAAAGTTGTTCTATAGGAAAGATCTTTATTATTCACTATGCAAAAATGAAAAATATAAATTGAATAAATTATTCTTACAAGATAAAATGTTTAAAAAGCTTGAACTCGTAATCCATTTTTTGAAAAACAAAAAAATTCAATATGGTTTTTTTTTTAATGATAAAAATTAATCAACAATAAACAATTTAAATTAATATAAAAACTATTTCCTTGCCTATTTGTACTTAGAAAAAACCAAAATATTTATACTTTCAATTTATATTTAACAAAAAAACTAAATTATCAATAGAGTACTTTTTTTTTCTAAGTAAGATTAAATTATATTAATGAAACATAATTTACATGGAGCAGTTCAAACCTATATCAACGGCATAATTCGCAAAAAAGGGGCTGCCCACGCAGGGGAAACCAGCCCATAGATAGTTTGATTCGCTGCCTCGCGCGAGGAAACCAGCGTTATACAGACAAAATTTACTATGCCAAACATAGACAGCAACATTTAACAAGACCATGATACTGAAAGCAATAAACCGGAAAAAACCTGGGAGCCTAGGTGTCATGAGGCGTAGGAGGAGTCTCTTCGACGATGAGACATTTGTATTCGTCTGCATCGGTGTCCAGGGTGGCAAGCACTGCATGTCGAGGCTCCATGGCTTCACCATCTTTGCCCATGGCCTGTTTTCTCTGCTCCTTGTCGTCCTTGCTGTTTCCCGAGCTACTGCTGTTGTCCGAGAGTGAATTGTGCTTGCCAGAGTCATGATACCCCTTATCATCCGCAGAGGAATTGAAAATCACTGCATGGAAGCTTCTGCAATATGGGCGAACCATGGCTGGGAACCTCAGCGGGCTCCTCCCTGAAGGAGACTGAAATGGTGACAACAACACGGGGATGGTCTAAGGAGCATTGGAAATGGAATTGTGTAGAGCTAGAGTTCTACGGGGTGACGGAGGGGACCAAACAAGGCAGAGGTTGTGGGAAGGGCTCTGAAGCAGAGGGCTGAGCCGAGTGACGAGGTTGACCAACCAAGCGTCCGCACCCACTTTGGGTGGCAGGATACTTGCCCAAGGAATGTTCCAGTGAAGAAGACGAAGAATCAGACCAGGAGGAGAGCGACGGACGAGCAGCGCAACCTCTGTTGTTGCCACGCCTGCATCGCATGCGATGCCTGAGTCAAGGCATAGTGGCGTAGTAAGGGTGGAGGGCGCTCTGGGCTGAAGAAGAAGCAGGGTGGTGGCACCACAGAGACGAAATATCAAAGGTGGTGGTGAGACCAGAGGCAACAGAGATATTCGAGTGACAGAGGACACTCTGCGAGTAATGATGGCCTGGGAGAAATTCTATACAGCACCGAAGACTACAGCGTCTCCCTATTGGCGTGCGGGAGCTCGGCTCCGCAACTTCAGGGGGACAGCAGCTTCGCAAAGGAGAAGACCGGGGAGGCATAAAACCAGGAGGCCGAAGAGCATAACCAAGAGGTCGAAGAGCATAACCAGGCAAGAGAGAGAGGAACGTCATTTTGAGGCGAGGGTAGCAGCCTCGATGTTTGCAATGAATTGAATGATGCTCGGGGTGACGGCCAGAGCACTTAAATACTCGTCGATGTAGCTTATGGGTGGCCATGTGGCAATGCCACGCGCCGACCCACAAGCCCATTGTCGTATACCCCTCATAAATCACCCACATCCGGGAATCAATAGAGTACTTTAATCTCAACTAATATGAACATTAATGTATACGTCAATAATTTTGATTAAAACAATATTTAAATCAAACAGATATTGTAACCTACGTTGAAAATTTCTGACCTCGTACCAGCTCACGTGAAGTATTGAAGTTGGAGTTAAATTGGTTGGGCAGCATCAATAGTCGAGATTGTATATATAAACCTTTCACACAATAATGACAACCCCCAACTTCACAGTCAGTTCAATCCCCGGCCTTACAATTGAACCGACCTCCGACTTGCTTTCAGTATGTGCAAAAAAATAAATATGTCCATATGGTCATCCGTGCTTACAACCACAACCTATGACCTCATAGTCAGCCCGACCTCCGACTTGCCCATACAGAGACCCTCATAACAAACATGTGTTATTATTTTATTTTTCCATTTTACATATTACTTAATAAATGTAATCTAAAACACTTTATATTTTTATCAATAAAAAAATAAATTCAACATTTTTTTTACTTTTATAAGATAAATACATTCAAAGAAATTCTATAGAAATGATCATTAGTATTTCTATCTACAATTTTAACATAACAAACCAAAAAATACATCACAAATTAAAACAAATTAGTATTTAAATGTTTAAAAGATATCAACCCCTTATTTGTCGTTTATGAGAGTGTCTAGAGAAACTATCCAAACAAAAATGTCGACCTCACAATTGGCTGACCTCTAACTTGCTTTCAGTAGGGACCACAAAATAAATATGTCCATATAATCATATATGCTTACAACCGCAACTTTCGACCTCATAGTCAGCCTGACCTCTGAGTTGCCCGTACGTAGGCCCACATAAGCAACATATGTGTCTACAATATATATATTTTTTCCCATTTAACATATTATTTAATAAATGTAATTTAAAACACTTTATTTTTTATCAATAAAAAAACAAATTCAACATTATTTTTATAAGACAAATTAATTTAAAGCAATTCTACAGAAAAAAAATAATTATTATTTATATTTAAAAGTTTAACATAACAAACCAAAAACTATGAACAAATTAAAACAAATTAGTATTAAAACGTTTAAAATATATCAACCCCTTATACCTCGTCTAAACAAAAGAATAATGTAAATATAGTTCATAAATTACAAAAGTAAAAACCAATAAAACTAAAAGCGAGTTCCAACTTCAAGACCGCTCCAAGCTCAGCATTTGCCAAGATGAGTCAGAGGTCGGCCTTTTCCTTATAATTATTTTCCACATACATGCCAACTCCCCGACCACGAAATCGAGGCCGACCTCGATTACGGATTTCCTACCACCGATTAAAAAAAAAAAAAAAGACCGATGCCCTTATTAGAAATTTGATTTTTTTTAAACATACTCTTACCACCGCAGCTCAAGAATTTTCAGCTATGTATAAAATTTACGAAAAACATGCATTAGAAATTCCCACCGTTGGAAACTCAGAATACGAGCAGCATTGGTCATAGAAGTTCTCCAACATCCTTGAAAGTTCAAATTTGGTGTCAATTATTTTATGCACTTGTTTACCTAGTTCGCAATTATCTCTATTGTAATTTCCCGATAGTTAAACTACAACTTTACTCAAATAAATCTAGTTTTTTAAAAACAAATTAATAGCACCAAATGTGTCC
The DNA here is from genome assembly GCA_034641835.2 of Pinus albicaulis. Taxonomy (NCBI): domain Eukaryota; kingdom Viridiplantae; phylum Streptophyta; class Pinopsida; order Pinales; family Pinaceae; genus Pinus; species Pinus albicaulis. Next base: position 996,540,292 of record CM076569.1, on the reverse strand, counting down.
TATGATAATGGCATGAACGTAAAATCCATGAGAAAACTCGTATACTCAGAACAAAGATCTGAACTGAAAAATAAATGATCTAACACAGCTCATTTATTTATTTTTTCATATATTTATTGCTCAAGGGCCTTGTGGAAATGCAAAAATATGTCAAAATTTGATACCAAAAATTTTACAAACTTAAAATGATGCGCCTATGCGTCGGGCACAACTCAGGTCGGCATTATTTCCTTCGCCACTTAGATATTCATGCCAATAGATCTCTAACACCTTGACTATTCCTTGTCCATGAGTCCGCTAAAACGCAAACATGCACCAACTTCTGACATCGCAAATTTTAGAAACTTAATAATTAACATATCCTTGTGTCTACGCATCGCGCCCGACTGAGCTCCGATTTATTTTCTTCTTCAGCCACATTTTTATATTAATAGAACTCTGACACCCTAACAATCTAAAACAACATGATTTAGAGTCAGAGACACCACCTTGCTCATGAGCCTTCTGAAAATGAAAACATTCCTATACTCCCGACCTCGCAACTCTCGGACTAAATTCCACGAAAAATGCATCGTAATAGCTACAGGAAAGCATGAAATAGTGGTCGAAAGACAATTTAAAACAAACCACATGCAATCAGGGTGGGCAGATTGCTCATGGGACTTCTGCAAATGCAAAATATGGGTCGACCTTTGACCTAGTCACACTCAGTTACTAATGTTATATTCCTATAGCATTGCATCTAAACTTGACCCTGCAATGTATTTAACACTTATGTTAACAAATAAAATCACCCATTAAACCATAGTTTTCTCACAAGGAGAACTCACTGAACTCATCAGGTTTTCGTTGCTAGAATCCAACGATCCACTTACCCAAACAATTGTTATGCTCTAAATTCTAAAGTAAACCTGCAAATTTTGTGAAACAATGAACCATTAGAACTTCAAATTATGCACCACGATAATTAAAGCACAAAACAATTTCGACACATTCACTTATCAAACAGTCATTGAGAAAGTTGGAAATCATGTGCCCTGAAAGTTCATTGCTTCAGTACTCCGCACAGAAAGTCCACTGCTTCAGCATTCTGCACAAAAATTTCACTGCTCGCATCTGGCGAAGTAAAATAAAAACCTACTTGCTAATAACAACCAAACCCTGACAAACAATGATTATGTTGCAAAGACACCACAAGCACAGAAATACGAAATGCATCGGCAACGAGCGCCACAACAGCACCTTTCAAAGTCGAAAACACCTAAACCTGCTTATCGATAATCAAATAACACTAATAATTCTCCACCAACACCCTTAACACGAAATTTACACCACCAAAGCTCAACACAACCCAACTTAACTCTCAATTGCACGAACAATCCCCCTTTCATGCACCTCCATTGTACAATCAAATCAACACCCTGTCATGCATGGAAGGATGACGTCAAAACTCGAATTCTAGAGTCGGGCATGTGGTGGCGTGCTCATGTCATCCAAAAAATTCACTTGAAACCTAATGTTAACTATGGAAAAATGAAAATTTTCAATAGTACGGACAAACTATTTGCTCCCAACTGATCATAGATGTCACTGCATAAGTAGTGACATAAAAAACACTTCTAACCAATAAAAATTTATGAAAAAACGTTAAAATAAAAAATTTAGAAAAAGGTCCATAGGGTGTTGGATATACAGTTATTGGGTGACCTATTAAGACACTCCTTGATGTGAAGTCACCAATTCAATTCCTTGTGTTGATCGGGGTGATATATTGGACATGATGAAGATGTAGCCCTACCAAACTTTAAAAAAAACAACAACATCATAAAAAACAAAATAAAACAAAAAAAAACAGTTAAAAAAAATTTTAAAATAATGTTTTTTAATATATATATATATATATATATATATATTCATTTTTTTAAATGTTTTTTTTTTCAATTTCTTTAAATATTTTTAGATTTTTTTTTTTTTTTAAATATGTGTTCCTTCATTCATTTATATTTTTTATTTTTAATGTTTTTTTCTTAAATTTTATTGTATTTTTTAATTTTTTTAATGTTTTTTTTTACTCTATTTTTTTTTAATTTAATGTTTTTTAACATTTTTATTTATTATTTTTATGAATCAGTTTATTTATTTATTTTTAATTAAATGTCATTATCTTTGCATATAAAATTCATAAAATTTATTATTTTTCCAACTTTTTTTATTCAATATTTTCATTAAAAACATTTATTTAACATGTCATTTTTTGATAAAATGTCTTGAAATACACATTTTTTAAATTATATCTATATGAAAAATATATATTTTTTGTCAAATGTTTTTAATTGTTATTGTTTATTGACAATTGCTTTATGTCTATTTAAGTATTAATTAACGATGTATAAAAATGTAAAAAATATTAACTTCAACATATTTATTTTATTTTATTTTTTAAACATTGCAAAACAAAACAAAAAAACATTTAAAAAAATATTGCAAAAAACAAAAAATATAAGTTTGGAAAACCCTTAAAAAAACAAACATCTTAGGGCAGAAAATAAGAAGAGGAAAAAAACAACTTGAAAAATTGTTAAATAATCAACATTTAAAAAAAATATATGAATACTTAGGACATAAGAAAATTTAAATTGTTAAAAATATGCCTAAAAAAAAAGTTGATTCTATTTTCAAAATCTGCATGAAAATCACTAACATTTTAAAAAACAATTATCCACACTTCATATATCAAAAAATATTGTACCAACATTTTTCAAAATTGGCATGAAAATCACTAACATAAAAATAAATAAAAATAACTAAATAAATATATAAATCACATACTTTAATACATAACAAAATTTAAAGTGTCAAAACTATTCTTAAAAAAAATGTATTTTGAATCAACACTTTTCAAAAACACAACTCTAAATAAGTGAGAACTTTGTATAGTATGATAAGTAACTATGTTAATATTCAAAAATAAATTAAATTTGGTCCAAAAATCATGTGGGTTTTTGGCTCCATATTAAAAATAAAAAATTGAATTTTAAGTCATCCCTCTAAAAGGCAGGTCTGCCTCCCTCTCAAAGGCCTCCTTGATTATAAATATATATGTTTGATTATAAATATATATGTGTGTGTGCCGCTTTAAAGCTCCATATGGTGTACTTATGCGCTAATGAAAAGCAATCTAATCAAGTGACCCTTTTGTGGCACTATGGAACAACAAAAACTCTCAAGAATGGTCGTAGTTTAAAGAATTGGTTAGGGATGTTTCTTTTCATTTTTTGGGGGATTGGTTATTCGTTGAGGAACAATGGTCTATCTAAAGGCTATTCGGCCTATTCTTCTGAGGTAAATCTGAGGTACTTGAAGTCTTAGCTAGTTTTGAAGATCCTTCGTTGAATTTTCTACCTGAGGGTTTCGTTGGGCATCATTCGGTCTCCCCGAAGCTTCTTTGTGCACTTTCTATGAGGAATTTCACACTAGTTCTAAGGCAACACTTGTTGAAGTCTAATGTGAGCTTCTTGTGGAAATTCGCGCTGGAATTCTAAGCTTTAATACAAGTTGTTCTGAGATTATCTAGGGTCGAATTAAGTTTGTACATGACCACAGACAACCCTATGTGCAGATCATTATAAGCCTTTGTGTAACAAATTATTGTAAATACAAAAGGAAGGGTATGGAGTGAAGTACAATCACATATATCTAAAGTCATGTTTATCTCTGTCACTATCTGGTAGCATGTGTAATCACATGGAGTTGTGAACCTGGTTGCATTGAATGAGAGTGATTGGGAATGTTGCCTATAAAGTGCGTAGGGGCATATATGGTGTGTTGATATCATTGAATGCATGATTTGAATTTTGAACCATATAGTGCGCATTGTGTGAACATACCAATGCAATGAACTAACGCGTAAAACGATCATTTTGTTGTTGAAGGTTAACAATATTGTTTGATAGATAGTGAATTAATGGTAATGTAGAAGCGCTTGGACATGCATAACATCTATATCAGAGTATCTTGAGCACATTGTAAGTATGAAATATAGACTATGCGCATATAGTAACAAGTGAAGGTTTTGCGCGTTAGTGAAGGTTTTGCGGGTTTGGTTGGAGTGATTTGAGACAGAGAGCAGAGAAACCACTCTATACATCAAGATCCATAGGTTGATTTGAGTCAAAGAGTCCCAGAGCATTGAAGTATAGATGCATAGGGGTCAGAGTGTGCTTAAATTGAACATTGTGTGTTGAACAACGTGCATATTATCTGTGCATAGATATTTTTAATTGCTACTTGAACAATTGTAAAATTAACAAGTATGTACAAAATCTAGCTGACATGATTAAGATCGATTTACCTGTAGAAGAACTTCGCGATGAACCTTTGCGGATCGGATTCTTATCTTTTATAACAGAGTGACTTTATTATAACAAAATATATTGTTGAAGATAATGTTGCTTGAAATATGTTGAGGATGTGTGTTGTGAAGTTGTTGCAAAGAATTGTTGATGGTTGAAGGTGTGGAAAAAAGTGTGTTAATAATACTACTAAGTTTTTTCCTGGGCCTTACTCTGCAGGTTTTGTTGTGTTGATGGCAAGATGTTGATATATGTGTGAAGGAATTATTGTAAGGGTATTTATTTTGAGAATATTATTGTTATTGGTGTACTACTGAGTGTATTGAGTCAGCAGAGGGTTGAGAGCAGAGAAGCATATATATCTTCAGTAGAGTTAATTATGCAAGTTGCAGATGACAGTACAATGGTGACATCAGTTTTATGATAGTGTATATGACTTAAGCAGTGTTGTTGTGAGTAGTGAGACAAAGTGAATCCAATGTTTCACGGTCATTGGAAAAGTAAGGGTTTTTTAGGTTGTTGTTGATGATGAATAGAGTTGTTGATTTTGTATGGCTGAACTTGTAATTGAATATGTATAATGTTGGTAAGGTTTTGTATTGCAAAAGTAAATTTGGCCAGGTAACTAGATGTTATTGTAGTAGTGATGATGAGAAAAGAATTAATTACTGAAATATGCTACTAGGGAATGATTGATGATGATATATGTTGTGTTAGGGTTTCTACTTGAAGATGTCAGGGTTTGACCAAGGCATGTATGTCCTAAGTAGAGTTGTTAAATATGTATCATGTTGATCATTGTTGATAAGAGTATTGCTGAAAAATATTGTGGCCTAGGGTTTGATATGTATGGTGGGCAGAGGTCTCGTGATTAGACAATTTGATATTTGAGGAGAAGCAGTTCTAACTAAGGGGAGATGGTATTGTAGTTTGTTTTTGTATTGTAATTGGGCATAGGTGGATCCAATCTGAAAATTGTGAAATGTGGTACGCTTGTTGAATAAGATGGAATGGTGGTGCAAGGCAAGAGAGTGGAGTCTCCTTCGAGTTGGAGTCTAAGAACACTTTAGTTTGGTAGGGTTGTGCTAGGGTAGATTGAATCTTACGTGGATTGTTGGAGCATCCTTTCAGTCAAAGATGGTAAAACCGGGGCATTGGAGCGTCCCTCCAGTTGGAGCTAGTAAACTAGGGTGTTGGAGCATCCTTCCAGTTGGATCTAGTAAATCGTTGCATAGGAGCGTCCTTCAGGTTGGAGCCTATAAACCATGGGGTTAGAAACTCCTTCGGTCGATGCTATAAATCTTGGAAGTTGGAGCTTCCTAATTGATGTAAATTTTGAAGACTTATATTAAGAAGCATTCGGTGGTTTTTCTCTTAGACTAGTTTCCACCTAAAAATATTATATCCATTTTCTTCGATGATTATGCATTGTTCAATGGTGTTGTTATATGTTCATGTGATGTGATGTTAACTTATGTTTTAATATAATTCTAATTATGATCAATGAGCTGTGAAGTTAAAGTTAATTGATTAAAGTGAAAAATTTGATTCACCCCTCCTCTTAGTATTTCCAACAAAGAGTTTCTATACCTCGTGGTTGAGTATCTTATGTAAATGTAATGCATGTCTTTATGTTAGTGTTGATGTTGAGTGTACGCAATTCCTATAATGAGTGCAGGGTTTTAATAACTATAAAGTTTCTAGTAATCAAGAATAGGCAATTCCTATATAACGTGTAATGTTTCTTGGGTATTTGAAATCGGTGTATATTTTGTGTTAATGTGTGAACGTGTACACAAGAACGTTGTGATTCCCAACAGTGATGAGAATACAAGGTTTTTGTAGAAATGTTTTAATACCCTATGAGAGTTGAAGTTGGTTCTTGTTAGGGTGAGAGTGAATTGAATGGTAGAACGATTAGCTAAAGTTATGTATTGAAATATTGGTGATAAAATCCTGAAGAAATGATGAAGCATTGACTCAAGTTCTCTGTTGAATTAAAAGGAGCACTGCTAAGAGGGTTTGGTTTCCTTAAAATTTGGATTTATTTCCAACCAAATGCAATGTGTAGAGAAATTTTCCATGAAAGGGAGGAACCTGACATTGTCCATGAGATTTGATTCTTTGAGAATAGAGATCCTCTTTGAAATCAAGTTTAAATGTGTGGGAGCAGAATATTGATTGGATGACTAGTCGGTATGCATGGCTGGAATTGATATCCACTTGTGCAATGCTAAGTGAATGTGTTGAAGATTGAGGTAGTAACCTGTGTTCGTATTCACACAACATATTCAGACCAAGCGCAAGGAGATCTCTATAACCCAATAAAGTTGTGGAGTATTGCGTCAAAAGTGTCCAGACCTTCCAAAGATCATCCTATGCCTAAATACAAAGAAAATTTCAAGTAATATGGTTTTATTATCATTTCATTGATTGGAATCGATTTCGAAGTGAATCTATGTGTTGTAAATAAAGTCATTGAGAATGAACTAGAGTTAATATTCTCAAAAAGAAGTAGAAATGGTAAAACCAACCAAATAGTTATTCAAAGAATTTTCAGCTACCCTATGGCATTCTGGTGACTGTAGTTCAATTCCTGCTACGTGTGTACAAATCCTACTACCATAACAAAGTATATTAAAACAGGTTGTTTCATAGAAGAAGAAGTGATGGACAATTTGTTTTCATTGTGAAAGAGTAATTAGATTCCATTGAACATTTAATTTCCTAGTGACCATAACACATCCCAAAGAAGGAAATCACGTCATTTTCCTGCACCATTAGTGTGAGAACCCGCCAGCTAGATGGCCGAAATCAAGTCGTATCAAAGCAGTAATGCTCTTTGGGATTTTAAATTAAGGAGAAAGGTGTGTTCTTTGGAAAAATAAGTTAGGAATTTCTCATTGAAAGGGTGGTGTTCAAAGCTTGCAGCCAAAAGATAATTTCAGCTAAATATATAGGGCTAGGAAGAGTTTCTTGAATATTGGTAAGTAAGTAAATGTTCTTTATATTTTAAAATTACTAATTGTGCAGATATGGCAGGAGCAGACAAGACATTTTGATAGGAGATTACAGCTTGAAAGTTGTAATAAAGGAAGCAAGGAGGCTTTCAAGTATATGAGAAGTGTGACAATGGAAGATATTTTGTTACATTGAAGACAGCTAGGAGAGTTGTAACAAAGAATAGTGGAAGTTCTCAAAGAGGTGAGCTAATTTAGTGCAACATCCAGAAGAGCAAGGAGTGCTCAAAAGAAAGAGTTTATAAATGAGAGAACCTGGGAATACCAAAAGGTTGAACTAAGGAGGAGCTTGGTGAGGTATTGGTAAACAAGTCAATAGAGACGACTTGTTATATAAGCTTGGCTGCAGTTCAGAGTGGGAAAGAGGAAGCTCACAAAGAGAGGAATAAAATGAATATTGATAGCCATAAAGAAGGTTTGAAAGTAAGCCACAAAGGGATAAGTGATGAGGATTTTGATAGGGAAAGAACTAAGATGAAAGTACATTTGGATGTACTAATGAAGCTAATACATGAGGAAGACCAAAGGTGCAAACGAAATATCCAAATGAAAGTGAAATGGCACAAGTTGCAAGTGAAATAGGAGCATATATTGAATGCTCAATTGAAGAATGAAGAGCTCAAAGCAGCAGAGATTAATGTTTGCATATGTGAACCAAATCAAATATCTATCCTTGGTGAAGATGAGGATGAAGGAGTTGATGAGATCCAAGAATCTCATGATTTTGAAATTAATGATTTTTTTGTGAATGCAGGTATTGAAGATAGAGGTTGCCTAGTGAAGACAATACCAAGAAAATTCCAATCAATGGATTTGTGGAATAACTTCTTACGATAGAGGGAAAGGGGTGTAGATCTTGTTTTAAGATAAGGAACCTAAGGAGTGTCACATGGATAGTGATGCATTGGAGATTATGTCAGCAAAAGAGTATTATGTTTTTGAAGCTAATAATTGGTGTATGCATGCATATTATGAAAAAAAATGAAGACAGATAGTATTTTGCAACTGTCGTGAAGATTGATAAAGGTTTCAAGGTTAGACGTGATGAAGAATGACTCTCAATTAAAGATAGTTTTGAACTGTTGCAACATAAGAAGCTCTTACATGTATTATTCAATGGAGAAAAATTTTAGTTTGGAGAATAATTGGATGAACTTGAATACAAAGATTGTGATACAAAATTAGATACGCATAATGATATTGGTCTCCTTGATTTAGCAAGGGAAGACAAAGAGGAAGAAGAGAACTAAATAGATGATTTGAGGATTGTTGGATAGGACATGAAATATATTAATGGTTTTGCGGTAGAGTTAGAGATTTTAGAATATGGATTGAACAATCGAAAGGTAGATAAATATTGTAAATTGATTGCATGCATAATGAGTTCCAGAATAATAAGTGAAAATCGTATAAATAAAGAAGAGAACATTCAAGACATAATTTCTATGACAGCAAAGAAGTGCAACCCAAGAATATGTATTAGAGAACAATGAAATAAATTAGGAGATGGACAAGGAGAAATCGTGGTTTGTGTACCAAAGGAGACAGCTAATTACTTGTTTGTTGAAGGGGAATATGGTGAGTTAACAAAGAGTGATAATGAACAACAGGATCTAGAAATAGTTTGTTGTAATAAGCTTCATCCATGTAATAATTTTGGAATTCAAGGCAGTAAATTTTACTTGGAGAAACAAGAAAGATGGAGTAGACAATTGGATGTCTCAAACACTTTGAAAGTGACAACAGTACAACACAATTCGTGTATAAATTATACAACAAGCATGTATATCTTGGATTCACCCGATCTAACGATTTACTAAAATTAAATATTGAATCGCTTCCACAAATATTTGCGGAATTAAAAACACAATCACTAATCACATGAATATGAAGAAGAATCAGATCACACACAACACAGATAATTTCCCGGGGAAATATTACAGATCAAAACCCCAATATCTTCAATTGCATATTCACAACATGGATCATGAAACAATTACATACAAAAATCTTCTCACAAGAGCCCTCCAGTACTCAGCTAATTGTCTCACATTTTCATATGCAAAACTGACCAACACATTGCCAATTCTCAGCCTCCAGACAGCCTGCCTTGCTTGTGCAATCCCTGATGAATGCAATCCCTAAAAGATAGGAATTATTTCCTCCCTTGACTGCACAAGTATCGTGGGCACTCCAATGGGTGTTTGGTTGCATGGGTGCAAGCCAATAATCCTACAACTGATAGTAAAACATCAGTTGCATTCATCAGTTGCATGTGAGATCACTGCATGTGAATTAATTAATATTTAATTCACTTGATCTCTCACTAGTGTATCTTCAATTAAAACTAGCACAACTGACTTTAACTCCCTTAATTGAGTTAAACTGATTTACAACATGCATTAACTAATACAGCATTTCACTTCGGACTCTATTACAACTAGAATTACTCTGCATGCCTCACCAAAAACCTCTACCTCGAAATACATGAGCTAACTGAGTTTATCACACTCAGTTAACTATTACAAGTCATCATTGGGAATAGACTGAGTTTATTGTCCATTTATAATTAAGGGATAGCTAAAAATAGACATGCGCCTAAAAATAGCATTGTGGGCCCCACCCTAGTTTAGATGCTTAATGCAACTAGGCGTGGGTGCTGAATTTTCTTGTTGAATCTCAACACTCCCTCTCAACATGAAAGGTATTATCCTTCACCCCGATCATGTCTCTATGGTATTTGAATCTTCTCCTGGTGAGCGCCTTCATTAGAATATTTGCATCCTAATCTTCCGTGAGAATGTACTGAAGCAACATTATTCTTCTCTGCACACAATCTCTGAGATGATGGTACCAGATATCTATATGCTTGGACCTATCATGAAACATAGGATTAATTGTGAGTTTAATGTAACTCTGATTATCAAAATGAATCACTGTCGGATCCATCTGAGAACCAAACAAACCAACCAAGATCTTTCTCATCCAGATAGCCTCACATGCAGCGTGACTTGCTACCATGTATTCTGCTTCCGCTGAACTGAGTGCCACAAATCGTTGCTTCCTACTGTACCAAGAAACTGTTGTCAATCTGATACTAAAGATCCCTCTTGATGTGCTCTTTCTGTCTGATAGACTGCCCGCCCAATCTGCATCCGTGAAGCCTTGAAGCTTCACTCCCTCTGTCCATCTATACCATAGACCATACTCTGATGTGCCCCTCAGGTATCTTAGGACATGCTTCCCCTCCTTCCAAAAGAGCTTTGTAGGCTTAACCTAGCTTGACTCAATTGGTTAACTGTGTAGCAAATGTTTGGTCTCGTGTTCACCAAATACATTATTGAACCCACTAACTACCTGTAGACAGTAGCACTCCCTTTGTCCATCTGTACCATAGACCATACTCTAATGTGCCCCTCAGGTATCTCAAGACATGCTTCTCCTCCTTCCAAAAGAGCTTGGTAGGCTTAACCCTAGCTTGACTCAGTCGGTTAACTGCGTAGCAAATGTTTGGTCTCGTGTTCACCAAATACATTAGTGAACCCACTAACTACCTGTAGACAATAGCATCCAATACCTCTCCAGAAGTAGCATCCTCTTTCCTCCAATTTCTTGGAAGAGGAGTATCCATGGGTTTTCGTCTCTCCATGTTAAACTTACCCAGTATCTCCTTTGCATACTTTCCTTGAGACACAAAAAGTTCACCATCCCACTACCATATTTCTAATCCAAGGAAATAATGGAGGAGGCCCATATCCTTCATTTCGAACTCCCTTGCAAGATCCTCCTTGCATGAGTGTATCAGCTGCTCATCACCAGTGAAAATTAGATCATCAACATAAATAAAAATTATCAATAGCTTACCCTCAACCACAATCTGGTACAAGTTTGCATCTTCTTCACTTTTGGTCTATCTAAGTGTACCAAGCACGGGGTGCTTGCTTCAGCCCATACAGTGCTCTCTTGAATCGTCACACATCTGAGTCATTGTTGAGGATCTCGAACCCTTTAGGTTGCTCTATGTACACCTCTTCCTCAATGATCCCATTGAGAAACGCAGTTTTCACATCCAACTGATGAATGCACCAACCCATCTACGTTGAGAGTGCAAGGATGGATCTTATGGAAGAGTACCTTGCAACAGGTGAAAAAGTCTCATCATAATCTATCCCCTCGATCTGTGAGAATCCCTGGGCCACAAATATGGCCTTGTATTTCTCCACACTCCCACCAGCAGCTTGCTTTACCTTGTAGATCCATCTTTATCCAACCACTGATTTGTCGATCGGTCTTGGGACAATTTCCCATGCATTGTTTTTGACAATGGAGTCATACTCCTCCACCATTGCATCAACCCAAGTTGGTTGTTGCACTGCTTCGTGAAAGGAAGATGGTTCAGTCACAATATGTTTGCTCATAAGAGCCATGTATCGAGTAAATCGGTCAGGAGATTATGTCTGTCTGTGTTGTGAAGTAGGGGCTCCTACATTCTCTGCAGCATCAAGTCTCAATCTATCAACTTCCATGGCGCGCCTTCTGTCATTTCTGATGGATGGCTTTGCATGAGTGATTTCCTCCACTCCATGAACCTCCTCATGTGGCTGATCCACATCTTGAGAATCATCCTTGGGAACCAACAGCTCCTCCTCTACATGCAAGTCCAACTCCCTCTCAAGGGACAACCGCGTGGCTTTCTCCTCATCAAATTTTATATCCAATCACACAACAGTGATTTTGTTGTTTTGAAAATACACGCGATAATTATGGGGTGTTTCAGTGTACTCCACAAAAATCCCAACCTCAGTTGTTGGTTCCAGCTTCTTCCTGGCGTCTTTGGTCACATGCACATAAACAGATGAGCCAAAAATCTTAAAATGTGAAACATCAAGTTTCTTACCAGTGAAATCCTCTTCAGGTGTACTCATGCCAAGTACTCTGTGAGGACAATGATTTTGCACATGTATCGTTGTGTTACATGCTTCCGCCCACAAATGCATCGGTAGGCCTTGATCATGCAACATCGCTCGTGTTGCACCCACGATCATTCTATTCTCTCTGTGCAACCCCATTTTGTTGTGGGTTATGAGGCGCTATGAGTTCTCTTCGAATTCCTTCTTTGCTACAGAAGTTATTGAATTCATTAGAGATGTATTCTCCTCCATTATCGCTCCTAAGAGCCTTCACTTGCTTCCTCGGCTCTTTCTCCACCGGTGCTTTAAACTCAAAGAACTTAGAGAATGTCTGATCTTTCTTCTGCACGAAGAAGATCTGGCACTTAAGAGAAAATTCATCAACAAATATTACATAGTACTTATGTTTTGATGTCGAAGCAACAGAGAAAGGACCACACACACCTGTGTGAACTCTCTCAAGGATCCCTGAAGCTCGGTTTTCCTTCTCATGAAAGGTGGCCTTTACATATTTTTCCATAATACATCCCTTGCATGTGTCTGACTGCGCAAGTGTACCCCTGGGAAGACCAATAGAAATATGTTGCATGACTTTCAAAGCTCCATGGTGAAGATGGCCCAATCTCTTGTGCCATAATTCACCCTCATCCCGACTCGCCGCTTGATCTACCTTGCCCATCATTGCTACGCAGCTATCTACCTCCACCTTGTAGAGATTCTTAACTTGAATCCATATCCTCTTGGCTTGTCATGTTGTCTTATGTCGCTGGAAATATTTTCCTTCACTAAAAACAACATCATAGCCTCTATCCTCCAACATTGCGACTGAGACTAAATTTGTCTTCAAACCTGGTACATGCATTACATATTTTAATTGAAAGAGTTTAACTAACTACCTCTGGAAGGAAATGGTACTTATCCGAGTAGCATTGTACCACCCGTCGTCACCCATTTCAATATGCATCTGGAGATCCTTCTCCTCCAAGTCACTGAAAATTTTCTTGTCTACCTTCATGTGAAAGGAAGCGCCACTATCCAAATACCACACAGATCCCAATGCAGTAGACACCATGCATGAGATCAATGAGAAGTCAAGCTCAAATTGCAAGGCAAGGGCCTCACCAGCTGCAAATCCCCCAGCCTTCTTGTTCTTCTTATTTTGTGGACATTTAGTAGCAAAATGCCCATGTTCGTGACCGTGAAAGCACTTCACCTTGGACATGTCATGCTTCTTGCCATTCTTGGACTCGAATTTGCAGTGAAATTTCTTCCCCTTCCCCTTCCTCGCCTTGGCAGCCAAATCACAATCATCTTCATCCTCATTCTTAGATGAAGGTCCATCTCTGGTGTTTCGTTTGAACTCCTCCTGCACCAAATCCGACCATAGATGTTCCCAATCTGGAAATGTTTCCCTTCCATTAACAGAGTCTTGATAATTGTGCCAACTCTTGGGAAGTCCTAGAAGAGCCAAGTTCACCAAATCATCATCAAAAATTGTTATTCCAATGCTCCCCAATTCATCCCAACATTGGACAAACTTTGTTAGATATTTTGGAATGGAGTTGCCATTTTCCATCTTGATCTTCTTGAGTTTATCTTTAAGCGTTGATTTCCTATGGTCGATGCTGCTTTGGAATAGATCCGTCAAATCCTTCCACATTGCATATGGTGTGGCTTTCCCATTAAGGCTTGAGACAATGTGGTCTCGTACTCCCTCCAACAAGATCCTCCTCGCCTTTGCCACATTTTGTTTTCCATGCATCAAAATTTGCATCATCTGCCACAGGGGGCTTAGGAACATCATTGTCAATGAATTCCTTCAAGCCATTGTCTTCGAGTACTGCCTCCATCCTGTCCTTCCAAGGAATGTAGTTTTAGCTGTCGTCGAGTGCATACTCCAACCTCAAGCCATTGAAAACCATTTCAATCTTGAATCAGCTGTAGCACCAAGAAAGTCTTTCTGCAAATTCGAATTCTATTCAGTCACAAGCTCAGCTCCTGCTTCACTTCTGCAATTTCTTATGATTTTATACCATGTAGAAATTATACAATAAGCATGTATATCTTGGATTCACCCGATCAAAAAATTTACTAAAGTTAAATACTCAATCGCTTCTACAAATATTTTGCGGAATTAAAAACACAATCGCTAATCACATGAACATGAAGAAGAATCAGATCACACACAACACAGATAATTTCCAGGGGGAAGCTTGCAGCTCAAAACCCCACTATATTCTATTGTATATTCACATCATGGATCATGAAACAATTACGTACAAAAATCTTCTCAAGAGAGCCCTCCAGTACTCAGCTAATTGTCTCAACACATTGCCAATTCTCAGCATCCAAACATCTTGCCTTACTTGCACAATCCCTAATGAATGCAATCCCTAAAAAGATAGGAATTTTTGCCTTCCTTGACTGCACAAGTATCATGGGCACTCCAATGGGTGTTTGGTTGCATGGGTGCAACCCAATAATCCTACAACTTATAGTCAACTTCCCTTTCACCTAGATCTCAACTGGGTCTCCGTTGAATCTGACATGCATACAGCTAATAATAGTAAAACAGCAGTTGCATGTGAGATCACTACATGTGAATTAATTAATATTTAATTCACTTAATTAATATTTAATTCACTTGATCTCTCACTAGTGTATCTTCAGTTACAACTAGCACAATAGACTTTAACTCACTTAACTGAGTTAAACTGATTTACAACATGCATTAACTAATGCATCACTGCACTTCGAACTCTGTTACAACTAGAATTACTCTGCATGCCTCACCAACAACCTCTAACTCGAAATAGATGAGTTAACTGAGTTTATCACACTCAGTTAACTATTACAAGTCGTCATTGAGAATAGACTGAGTTTATTGTACATCACCTAAAAATAGCACTGTGGGCCCCGCCCTAGTTTAGGTGCTTAATGCAACTAGGCGTGGGTGCTGCATTTTCTTGTTGAATCTTAACAATTCGTGTCAGCAGGTAAGGACAAAGTTAGATGAAGAAATTGACAAGTTGGGATGCTAATGAAGAAAATTACCAGAAAAAGAGACAAAGGCAAGAGATAAAGCAACCCTGTGACAATAAAGGAAGAAAATCAATGAGATCACAAATAGTTGGACAAGGACAAGAACCAAGAAATTATAATACTAGAAAAATATTTAGCCAAGGAAGAGTTTCATACTCTAAAGAATTATATGAAGGTTGAAAATAAACAATCAGTTCAAAAGGTGGAAACAATATCAAAGGAAGCTATGAAAGATGAGGATAGACAACAAGGAGGTGAGGAAGAACTTACAGCTAAGGAACGTGATATAAATTACTACTATGAGCAAAGTTTGTAGAAAATCCACAAAATTCTAATCTTATAATATGAACAATATGAAAAAAAGATTTTCTTTTCGTATAAACACAGAATTTCTCTACTCAATTTGTAGTGGAATAGAACATAAATAAATGCAAATTTTACACGAGAACAACACAATTTTTCTAGGAACCCAACTAGAAAATCCCTCGCTTGCTTAATAATTTTATTGAAGAAGAATGAGCAATAGATCTCTTACAAATACACTTGCTTCAATAGAGAATACAAATATATCTCAACCTTAGACCATGCTTGAAATAATCTTGTAAGAATGTTGATCCAACCTTCTCAAACTCAACCCAAACTTGAGCCCTATGTCCTTGCGCTAGATCTCCTATTTCCTAGCGCAATAGGTTTCCTAAAAAATAGGAATTTCTCCCTATTCTCGTGCACACTTCTCAAGGGAATTTCCTTCTCCAATAATTCGCACAAGTCTCCTTGGCTCCTTTCTCTCACAAGCTCGTACTCAATAATGATACACAGAGTGCCTTCATTTCTCATTTTAATGTAATTCGAATGGCCAAATTTAGTTAATTTTTAATTAAGGAGTTTTCTTTTGTGATTGATTGAGTTAGCATGAGTTAACTACTCATGCAATTTGTCTTATATATTGAGAATCAACCACTTGTTCTTCTCCTCGATCAACTCACACTAGAAGACCAAGAAACTCGACCTTCCACTTGAACACATTAGTTCACTGCATCATAGCTCATCCTCATTTTTAGGGACACTCCTAAATTTTAGGAACTTGAGCATGCATAAGAAGGAATATATTTCTCGCTACTTTTCAACACTCCCTCTTAGCGTGTAAGAGATTATGTAAAACTCCCAACTTATCACTGTGAGGAACAAAACTGCTTCTTGCCAATGCCTTGGTCAAGATGTATGTTGTCTGCTCCTCTATTGGAATGTATAGTAGTTTCACTATCCTTTTTTGCACACAATATCTAAGATGGTGATACCGGATCTCGATATGCTTTGAGAAGTCATGAAACATTGGGTTCTCATAGATTTTGATGCAACTCTTATTATCACGGTGAATCCCAGTAGGCTCCATCCTCTGCCGGAAAATTCCCACAAGAAACTTCCTCATCCAAATAGCCTCACATACTGCCAAACTAGTAGTTATGTACTCGGCCTCTGTTGAATTGAGAGAAACTGATCTCTAATTCTTGTTGTACGAGGAAACAACTATTAACCCAATGTTGAAGACGCCACCTAAAGTACTCTTCCTATATGTGGATCACCCTTCCCAATCTGCATTTGTGAAGCCTTCAAGCCTCACTCCATCAAAATGTATGTACCACAATCCATAGTTCGTTGTGCCTCTGATATATCTCAACATATACTTCGTTGCAACCTAATGCAATCTGGTTGGTTCCACCATGAACTGGCTCAGATGGTTGACTGCAAACAAATATTGTGTCGTGTTAACAATGTACATCAATGACCCAATGAGCTACCTATATACTATAGGATCAACTCGCTCTGATCTAGTGCCATTCACCTTCATCCAATTTGTGACTAGAGGTGTGGCCATGGGCCTACAATCCTGCATATGAAATATTTGGATAATCTCTATAGTTTACTTCCCATGTCCCATGAAGATCTCACCATCACCATGCTAAACCTCCAAGCCAAGGAAATAGATCATAATCCCCATTTCCTTCATCTCAAACTCCCTTGCAAGGTACTCCTTGCATCCTTGGATCAAGCTCTAATATATAGCCAATATAAGGTCGTCAACATAGAGAACTATAATGAGTGGAAGCCCTCCAACCATGATTTATTATAGGTTGGAATTCACCTCGCACTGAGTGAAGCCCAATCATTGAAGGTAGTTGTCAATATGAGTGTACAATGTTCCCAGATCTTGCTTGAGCCCATAAAGATGTCTCTTCAGCCTGAACACATGTGTGTATTTGTTGAACTGCTTGAATCCCTTTGGTTTCTCCATATAAATCTCCTCCTCAACTACTCCATTGAGGAAAGTTGTCTTCACATCCATCTGGTGGATCTTCCACCCCATCTGTGATGTAAGTGCCAGAATAGTCTTGATGGATAAATACCATGCTACTGGGGAAAAAGTTTCATCATAGTCTATGCCCTCAATCTATGAGAATCTCTTGGCCACAAACCGGGCCTTATACTTCTCCACACTCCCATCTTCTCCATGCTTCACCTTGTACACCAATGTCGCTCCAACTACAGATTTCCCCTCAGGTCATGGAACAATCTCCCAAACATCATTCTTCGTGATATAGGAATACTCCTCCACCATGGAAACCTACCAAACCTGCTAAGAATTTTCCTCCTTATAAGAATAAGGCTCAGTGTCCACCAACTCTGTCATCGGTGCCATATAACATGTGTACCTTTGTGGTTTTCTACTCTACCTAAACATGGTGCTAGGATCCTCGACCTACTCCTAATCCTCTTGAATAAATCTCTCGGCACACTTGGCCATCTTCCTCCCAGTGGTCGCATGAACTCTCCTCCTCATCCTGTTGTGATGTCCTCTTTCCACCTGGTTGTGGTTGTTTTTGTGGTTGACTCTGAGGTACAGGTGATGACTCCTACTTGGGAGTGAGTAGCTCCTCCTCAAGTACTGCAATATGCTCACGCTCTAAGGAAACTCTCAAAGTCTGATCCTCCTGAAATCTCACATCTTACCTGAGAATTTCCTTCCTGAGTCCTGGAAGATACACCCTGTATGCCTGAGTTGTCTCATTATATCCCATGAAAATTCTCTTTTTTGTTGTGGGATCCAGCTTATTCCCGCTATCCTTGTACACATGACATTAGACCTTTGTGCCAAAGATCTGAAAGTGTGAAACATCAAGTTTCTTTCTTGTGAAAACCTCCTTTTGTGTAACTCATCCAAGCACCCTATGTGGACTCATGCTCCGCAGAAATACTTCAGTGTTGCACGATTATTCCCACAAGAACATAGGTAGTCCCTAATCATGCAACATAGCCTTGGTCTCTCCAAAAATATTGTGATTCTTCCTCTCAACCAACCCATTCTGCTGAGGTTTATGAGGAGATATCAACTCTCTCCTAATTCCTTCCTTTACACAAAACTCCTTGAAGGCATTGGAAACATATTCTCCACCATTGTCACTCCTTACCGCCTTGATCTTCTTCCCAGATTACTTTTCCACCAAGGCCTTAAACTCTATGAACCTGTCTATGACCTCATCTTTGTTTTTCATAAAATAAATCCAAGTTTTCCATGAAAAATATCAATGAAAGTAACATAATACTTGTGTTTCATCAATGATGGAGAAGAAAAGGGCTCTCACACATCTAAATGCACCAACTCTAAAATCCCTTTGGCTCTATTATCCAGAACATGGAAGGAATACTTGGCATACTTTCCAAGTGTGCACTTTCCATGAAAAATATCAATGAAAGTAACATAATACTTGTGTTTCATCAATGATGGAGAAGAAAAGGGCTCTCACACATCTAAATGCACCAACTCTAAAATCCCTTTGGCTCTATTATCCAGAACATGGAAGGAATACTTGGCATACTTTCCAAGTGTGCACCCCTTGCACACTCAACTCTTTTCAAAGTTGCTTGCTGGTAATCCTATGGAAATCTGCTGAAGAATTTTCAGCTCCCCATGATCCAAGTGACCCATGCGCATGTGCCAAAGTTCACCAACATCTACACATCATGCCTTGCTGCTAAAGTTTGCACAAGTCTCTACCTGCAACCTATAAAGTTTCTTCATCCTCACACCTATATGCTTCACTATCTCGGAAGCTAGATTCTTGAGGTAAGACTTACCTCTACTGAAGATGACATCATATCCTTTATTCTCAAGGATAGCTACTGAAACTAGGTTCTTCTTAGCCTTGGAACATAGAGAATATATTTGAGAATGAGAGTGCTCCCAGGTTCCGTCTCAAAGCTAACAGTATCAACCTCCTTGGTCGCATACTTCTCATTATCTCCAAGCTCGATATGCACCTGCAAATCCTTCTCCTCTAGTTGGTTGAAGAACTCCCTATTCTCGGTCATGTGGAAAGAGGCACCTGAATCAATATACCACGTGTTTCTCCCTATTGAGCTTGTCGTGCAAGCTATCAATGATAAATCCTTATCAAACTGAAAGGAAAACCTATCTACCTCAATTGATGCAGCTACATGCTCCTTATTCAACCCCTTCTTCCGATTAGGACACTAAGAAGAAAACTTCCCAAACTCATGGAAATGGAAGAACTTGATCTTACTTAGATCCTTGTTCTTCTTGTCATTCTTCTGACTGTTCTCACCCTTCCCTTTATCTTTCTTGCCTTTGGCCTTACCTACAAGATCAATATTCTCCTCTTCCTTCTCACCCTTGGAACCCTTATCACTGTTGCTATAAGCCTCAACTAGACTTATCCTTAGCTCCTCCTGAGTGAAGTCACTCCACATGAATTCCCAATCTGGAAACTTATCTCGTCCATTAATCCCTTGAACAAAAGTAGCCCACTACCTAGTAAACCCGTTTATAGAAACTCATACAAGCTCTCCATCCACCAGCTTCTCTCCCACAGTTATTATCTCATCACGAACTCCCTGAATTATGGTAAGATAGGAAGTTACATTCTCATCCTTCTGCATCTTGATTGTTCTCATCTTGTCCTTGAGAATCTTTCAATTCTTGGAAGGGTCTTGATAGAGCTTCACTAAGGCGTACCACATCTCCTTAGACGTAGCTTTACCTACAACATGAGGGACTACATGATCTCAGAGTCCATCGAGAATCATCCTCTTAGTCTTGGCCATCTGCCTTTAGAAAAGCCTCAACTCGTATGGATCTTAAGGTTCTACAACACCTTTCTTTGCAAAATCCTTCAACCTAAACTCGTCCAACAAGAACATTATCCAGACTTTACCAACACCAAAATTTGAGGCGCCATGAAGTATATCCCGCTCTCTCAATCCTACTATTGTGTGTGTCATATTTCAAACTTGAAAGCTATGCTTTGGTCGATTCATATTCACTGCTCGGATACCATGTAGAAAATACACGAAATTTTGATCTTCTAATATGAACAATGTAAAAACACTTTTTTTTCATATAAACACAGAATTTCTCTACTCAATTTGCAGCAGAAAAGAACAAAAATAAATGCACAATTCACACAAGAGAACAACACAATTTTTCTAGGGAACCCAACTGGGAAAACCCTTGCTTGCTTGAGAATTTTATTGAAGAAGAATGAGCAATAAATCTCTTACAAATACACTTTCTCCAATAGAGAATACAAAGATCTCTCAGCCTTAAACCAAGCATGAAACTCTCTTACAAATACACTTTCTCCAATAGAGAATACAAATATCTCTCAGCCTTAAACCAAGCTTGAAAAAATCCTACAAGGATGTTGATCCAGCCTCCCTCAAACTCAGCCCACACCTGAGCCCTATTTCCATGTGCTAGAGCTCATATTTCCTAGCACAATAGGTCTCCTAAAAAATAGGAATTTCTCCCTATTTTTTGTGTACTTCCCAAGGAAATTTCCTTCTCCAATAATTCGCACAAGTCTCCTCAGCTCCTTTCTCTCACAAGCTCGTGCTTAATAATGATACAAAGAGTGCCTTTGTTCCTCTTTTTAATGCAATTCAAATGGCGAAATTTAGTGAAATTCTAATTAAGGAGTTTTCTTTTATGATTGACTGATTTAGCATGAGTTAACTACTCATGCAACTCGTCCTATCTCTTGAGACTCAACCACTTGTTCTTCTCCTCAATCAACTCACATTAGAAGACCAAGAAACTTGACCTTCCACTTGAATACCTTAGTGAACTGCATCATAGCTCATCCTATTTTTTAGGGACACTCCTAGTAAATTTTAGGAACTTGAGCATGACAAGAAGGAACTCGAATTTGACTCCTTGAATTAAGGCACAAATCAAGGAATCCATTTTTCACTACTTTTCAACAAAGTTGTTATAGAATTCTAGAAAATGATTACAGAAGTGCAGATATGATACCCAAATATTAGAATATTGAGTTAGAACACCATTTTCATATTCATACAATTGACAAAGGACAAGTAATTAATGGTTGGTTGTCAGTGGAAGAAACCTATGAATTTCATGAAATTTCTGAACAATGTGTTGAAAAGTTAAGGTAATTATGTGCTTTACAAATCTATGATGGAAAAGACATTTTGTGAATCAAGACTTTACTAGTGTTATGGCAGTTATGCGGAGACAAAGATATGATTTTATGAGAAGAATATATTCTCAGGGACATGAAGACCATAAAAGGTATGATGAAACAAAAATTATAAACAGTGAATATGTCAAAGAAATGGAAAGGACTACAAATTTTGTATGCAAAAATAAAGGAGAATATATATCAACAAAGAACAAATTTATACAATGAAACTGACAGTAAGAAGAAGCAGGGAGTTAACAAAAAAGTGTAGTTGATTAGAAATGATTTTGCAGATGAGTTAATGGGGAAACAAAATAGAGTATGGTGCCATGGTTATCTACAGACAATGATGAGACAACATGACAACAAAGCAAATGGCCAGCTATAGCATATAACGTTTGGGATCTAGGAGGATTTGTGCATCAAAGGCTTATGTCCAGGGGGTCATAATTTTTTTTAAGGTGAGTCTGATGTAGGAGCATTTCAGCTTCCAAGTCATCAAATGTTGGAAGGAAATTTTCCAAAAGAGGGGTTTTTACATTTGGAGAAGAATTTATTTACTTCTTTGTAAATAAATTTTATTTTCCTAATTTGATATATTTTTGCGCTATAGAGAATGAGTAATAGATTTAAAAGAATTAATTAAGGCATGAAAGATTGTAGGAGAGGAAGCTTGGCATAGGTTCTAAACCAAATTAGTTATCATTTCTAAGTTTTGAATGAAGCAATTTGTAAGCCTACAGCCATAAGGAAAGGAAGAAAATACAAAAATTCAACTCTGTGTGGGAGAGAGGGAAAAGGCTACATGCATGTGCTGAAGATCAGGCCAAGTGATGTATCTCTATTTTAATGAATGAAGAAAAACCTTATGAATAGTTTATATATCTTGTGGTTGAGTACCTTTTGTCAATGTTATGTGTCTTTGTGTTAGTATTGATATTGAGTGTATGTAGTTCAAGTAATGAGTGCAGGGTTTTAATAACTGGTAATTTTCCAGTGATCAAGAATAGGAAATTCCTGTAGGACGTGGAATGTTTTATGGGTATTTGAAATCAATATATCTTTGTGTTATGTGTGAATATGTATGCAAGAATGTTGTGATTTCCAGTAGTTAAATGAATATAAGGTCTCTGTAGAAATGTTTTAATACCCTATGAGAGTTGAAGTTGATTCTTATTGGGTTGAGAGTGAAATGAATGGTAGAACAATTCCCTAAAGGTCTGCGTTGAAATATTGGTGATCAAATCCTAAAGAAATGGTGCTTTTATATTAGGTTGATGAAGCTTTGACTCAGTGTTTGCGTTGAATTAAAAGGAGCATTGCTATAAGGCTTTGGTCTCCTTAAAATTAGGATCTATTTCCAATCCCTAAAAGGGAGGAAGCCGACATTGTCCATGAAATTTGATTCTTTGAAAATTGAGATCTTCTTTGAAATTTTTCACGGTGAAAAAAACTATGGCTTACATACTGTGCCATTCAGAAAAAATTTTACTATGAAAACTTTCTGATATGTCATTACAGCCTAGTTCCAGGATGTATAAAAGATGAAATCAGTTTTCCACCCAAATGGGTAAAAACATTTTTTTCCAGATAATATACAGTAATCCATTCTACAGCAAAATCATTGTGGATCTATAAGAAAGAAAAAGGCAAAAAAAACCATTGTTCATGTTACATCTTTCCTTCATTATGCAGAAATAAACCCATCTTTCAAGCCTTCGCTCTGTACAAAGTCACCCTGTCAGAAATGGCAAAAGCTGAGCGATCATGGAATCATTCAAAATCTACAGATTTAAAGACCAACACAAGAAAACTAGGAAAAGAAAGTGATTTGTGGCCGCAGGTTCAAAACAGAAAGTAACCTGTCAAAAAACAAAAACAGTGAGCTGTTAAAAAAACCTCAATAGAAGCTCACATTTCCAACCGCTCCAAGACCTGCTGCATCCACCAACTCATAATGCATAGTACCATACACCCTAGTCAAGCCTTTTTTGACAGCCTATTAGCCTGTACATTCCTTTCCCGGAAGATATGCCTAAAATTTATGTTTGTAAAGGATTTCCTGAGAATCTGAATACGTTCAAACCAAGTCATCAGATGGCCAGGGGCCAAATTTGAATCTTTGTTGAGGTACTCTATTAGAACTTTCGAGTCTCCGAACACCCAAAAGTTGTCAATGTACAGCTTGGATGCAAACCATAGTAATCCCCATAGTGCCAATATCTTCGCCCTCATATTCGAGCCAACACCACCAAACCAATGAATCTTGTAGTAGTATTGAGGCGAGATCACCAGCCACGCACCACAACCACAGACAGATTGTTGTGATGCCCCATCAAAAAAACCGGCTGGATATTGTATCTCAAATGGTCACAACCGCTTGGATAAGTCCACCTGGCGGGTCTCACCGGATCTCAAATTATCCCATAAGCAAATAATGTTTTTTGTAGTCCCCTCAAGGCAACACTGTAAATCCTCAAAAATCTTCTTGTTCCGACTGATCCATCTAAATCAAGTAGAAATGTGTGGGAGAAGAAAACTAATTGGACGACTAGTTGGTATGCATGGCTGGAATTGATATTCACTTGTGAAATATTGAGTGAATGCATTGAAGATTGAGGCAGTAGCTTGTGTTTGTATTCCAACAACAAATTCAAACCGAGAGCATGGAGATTTCTATAACCGAGGGAAGTTTTCGATTCCTGCATCAAAAGTGTCCCGACCTTCCAAGTATCATCCCCTACCTAAATACAGAGTAGATTTAAAATAATATGCGTGTATTATGGTTTCATTTGTTGGAATCAATTTCGAAGTGAATCTAGGCATTGTCAATATAAGTCATTGAGAATAAATTGAAGTTGATATTCTCACAAGGGAGTAGAAATGGTAAAACCAACCAAATCATTATTCTCAAAATTTTCAGCTACCCTGTGGCATTCTGGTGACCATAGTTCGATTCCTACTACATTTGTACAAATCCTGCTACCGTAACATCGTATTTTAAGACCGATTGGTTCAAAGAAAAAGTGTTAAACAAATTGTTTTTCATTGTGCAAGAGTGATTAGATTCCATTGAACATTTAAATTCCCAGTGACCATATCATGTCTCAAAGAAGGAAAATAAAAACCTTTCTCCTGCACCATTAGTGTGAGAACTTGTCCTTGAAAGGGTGATGCATGCTCTCCTTCTTGAAGAAAAGATTTTCCCTGTCAAACAAGTAAGGGCTTTTAAGCACAATTTCACAAATACTCAACGGAACCACATCTAGTTCAACCTCATCAACAATTTGGATGTGATATCAAACTTAAGCCTACATTGTTCAGTTACTTGTAGCTTAGCATTTTTATGTACCCATTCAAGAGGATAAGGTTTAGGATGCGGTGTTGTTTCCAACTGTAGCTTCTTAACAACTGCCTCGGATATCAAATTGGCTTAAGAACCAATACCATATTAGGCTTCAACTTTTGTACGTATGGTTACAATCCTTATGTGAAAAAATTCATTCTCTTATTTTCAAAAATAGGAGGTGAAATAGAAACACTGGGATCCTCATGAAAAGATGATACACCTTTAAACCCCATAGCCATGATATGTGTTTCATCTTCGAAGCCTGACCCCAGAGCTTGTTGGACTGTCGCAACCACCATATGCTTTCCCTTCCGATCTCAGAATGACCTGGGCCTAAGCTTTGGATGCAGTCTCCAACAATGATCAACTTTGTGCCCCTCTTTTTTGCAATGGGAACAAGAAAGATTTTCATCTCCCTTCTTTACAAAAGTTGTCCTCTTTGGTTTCTCCTTTCCTTTGCCTTTGTATTCTTTCCACTGCATGGATTCCATGGAGACACCATCACCTCGTTTACTTGCATCAATGGAGGTCACTTGCGCACATACCTCATCTAGGTTAGATGGCTTTAACTAAAAAATAGTATCACATATATAACCATGCAAGCTATCAATGTATTTAAGGAAAGTCTCTTGTGCATGTAGTGGAATGTTTAAGGCTAGGCTTTTTTCCTAAATTCCTGTATAAATCTTTTCAAACTATGTCCTTTACATTTTCGTAGGGTTTTCCATTCAATAAATTCTTTCTGGTTATGTGCTACATGATAGAGTTGCTTTTTCAATGATGAAATGAATTCATACCATGAGGAAAGAGACTTACCTTCCCAAAGCCTAGTTTCCCACCAAATTAGCATGATACCTTCGAATCAAAGAAAGAGAGGCCAATTGAATTTCAACATCATCTTCAACAATCTTTTGCACACAGTACTTCTCCTCCTAGCCAAATTTTGGTGGGTTTTCTCCACACGGAAATACCTTCCAAGCTACCCAATTTTCAACACTCTCTTAGTGAGGAAAATATTTCCATCGCACATTGAAATATCCAGCTCCATGACCTTCCTTGCATACTAATGATTGTCCTCGCATGAGTCATGACTCTCCCTTACATGGCCATGATTGTCCTGTGATGTTCCATTTTGGAATTATGACAAATAATCTGGAATAAAATTGAAAACCCACGAGAAAGTAATTTGCAGTGATAAAACCTTCGTGCACAAATAAAATATTCCAAATAATTCCCTGTAAATTAAACTCAAACCCTCGTGGAACATAAAACATGTTGGATGAAACAATAAAATATAACCAATGATTACTGACCAATAGATAGAAAGACGGCAATTGCAAACACCATGAAAAATAATGGAACTCAACTTTATTTATTCATTGTAATGACCGTACATAGCAATTGGTAAGATAATCTACAAAAATTGAAAGATAAACCAATAGGCACACTTGTGGACCTTGAATGGAACCACCAAAGAAAAGATTGGTATGATCGGGTTTACATCCGATCTCTCAAATATCACCGCGAAGTTTCTGTCTCGAGATCAAAGATGGAACTGGCCATGTCAAGTTCTCCACAAAATACGCAATATGATATCAAATCCAGGGTAATCCAAATGACTTGCTCCTTCTCCCTTTTAAATTCTTGATGAAACTCTCTCCAATCTTCTAGAAGCCTTTATTTTATT
The DNA here is from genome assembly GCA_034641835.2 of Pinus albicaulis. Lineage (NCBI taxonomy): Eukaryota > Viridiplantae > Streptophyta > Pinopsida > Pinales > Pinaceae > Pinus > Pinus albicaulis. The sequence goes on along the minus strand of CM076569.1, from coordinate 996,513,432 downwards.
ATTTTGTATTCTTCTTCTAGAAATTTTCCCTTCTATTTATTTCATTTAAGTGATGCTTTTAATTTAAATTATTTTTTTTAAGTCGCATTTTACATCAGAAATTGATTGTTTTTCTCCTGCACTTTCTCTGGCCATTGAAAGTTGCTTCTCACCATCCCATCTTGTAAATCTCCTCATTATGGTTCTAATGAGCTATTACACTAAGGTATTCATTTCGAAAATTAGTTCTGTAAGTACTTAAAATAAGCTTGATAACGTATTGCGGGGTCCATACATGGTTGGTTAGCATGGAGGCATGGTGTCGAACAATGGTTTGTATGGGATCTTGGTATCTATGTACAGATGCCTCTACAGTGGTCAGATGTGGATTGCTTGAGCGAAAGCAATCTTAGCGCAGGAGAATTCGTAATGTCCCCATTTTCAATTTCCTCTATAGTATAGCCAAGATGGATTTCCAGGATACGTGATGGCCAAGTCACAAGAGAAAGATTACGTCATCATAGGTCTCGGAGGAGTTTTGAGAAGTTTTGTGGGGTTTGATGGCATTCGCTTGGCATATTCCATCATCAAGGTTAGTGCCACACAACTTGCTTTTGGTTCTGTTGCATTTCGATAATTCTCGTAAAACAAGGTTATTATTGAGTCTAACTTAATTAATTATGCTTAAGGTGGCATTCTCGAAGGAATATTTGATGGAACACCTTAGTGTAATAGTTCGTTGGAACTGGAACAAAAAGATCTACATGATGTAATGATGAAAAGTGACTTCAGCATCTAGAGCAAGTATGGTGGGTGATTTACCATTTTCCCTTATTAAAAGTGACTTTAATTAGTCACTTAATTGAATAAAAGAAGGGGTAAATGATTAATTCAAGGAAAAGCGAAAAATGTGAAGTAAAATAAAATGAAATTAGAAGTCACATAGATAAAGTTAAGGGAGAGCTTTTAGAATAATAGTAAAATAATCAAAATAAAATACTTTTAAAAATTGGAGATCTATCTATCGTGCCTTTAAAAAGAGGAGGGTGAGATCATTTGGGGCATCTTGGATGTGCGTATTGTCTTTGTGAGAGATTTTGAGAACTTGGTTCTCAACTTCAATCAACCCCAAGATGAAAACACTTGGGTATTCCACTGCAATTGGATGAAATCCCATCTCATCTCTTGGTGAATTCATTCATAATTCACATGTGTACTTATTGATTGTTCCAGTCAGTATGGAGGTCGGGTTAGCATTGGAGCAGATTATTTTGGAGGTCAGCTTGGGACATCTTGGATCTGTGTAATGTCTTTGTGAGATATTTTGAGAACTTGGTTCTCAACTTCAGTCAACCCCAAGACGAAAACCCTTGGGTATTTCAGTGAGATTGGATGAAAACTCATCTCATTCCTTGGTGAATTCATTCAAAATTCAAGTTGCACTTATTGATTGTTCCAGTCAGTTTGGAGGTCGGGTTAGCATTGGAGCAAATTATTTTGGAGGTCAATTTGTTCATCTCAACTATGTTTTTGTAATCTTATATTCAGTGATTAAATAAAGATGAGTTATGTAGTATTTCTTATGAGTTTGCAGCATTTCTGGTTTTCACATTGCAAATTTGTTTTAATTTTGCCATAATTTCATAGTGCATGTTCTATGATTATTTGGAGAAATTTATGGTAAAAAATTTTAAGCAATTTTCTTAGAAATTTAGGCAAATATATAATGTGGGAATTGCAGTGGTGTCATAGCACAATTCTAGTTGTGAGTTAACTCAAATTTTGTTGTATTTCCATATGGTTCTTGAATAATAAAGGAGCCAAGTTCATGGATTATAATTATTAATCTATTTGCCAGAGAATAATTGTTGCAGGTGACTTTTCAAAGTGTCGAAGAAAAACAAGTTGTCATACCAAATTTATTACAAGTAAATTTCCTATGATCCTCAAGTGCCAAAATGACATATTTTTTCCAGAGCCAAATTTATCTATTTGTTGAGTCAATTTTATTTGGAGCCCAGTTTACTTGTTAGGACCGGATTTGTCTATTTTGTCGGTTCAAATTCATTTTGTTGGGCTAAAATTATTTTGCTAGCATAAATTTATCTTGTTGTGTCGAATTTCTCTTGCAAGGCTGAAATTACTTTGATTGGTAGAATTTATATTATTGTGTCAAATTTATGTTATTATGCCAAAATTATTTTGTTGTGCCAAATTTCTCCTCATGGTCCGAAATTATTCCATTGGGCCGAATGTATCTAGTCATGCCAAATTTCTGTTGTCAGGTTGAATTTCTCTTGTTGGGTCAAATTATTCTGTTGGGATGAATTTATTGGTGGAGTAGCTAATTAAATTTTACAAGTTAGAACACCAAAAAAAAGACTCGTCCTCGGTATTATTGGTTGGGTTTTTTGTTATGGCATTTTTCAATTGAAAACTTGTGATTTACCGAGTGGAATTTATTATATTTTTCAGCAAAATTACTTCTAGAGATTTGCTGAAGAAATTTGAAAAGAAAAATGTGATTGGCATGTTGACTATTTGTAAAGGTGGAATTTGACAACTGGCTCATGGATGACCCATCAAGGATTTGGCGTGAAATGGACAATGGCCAACAAAGGTTGGAAGAGTCATTGAGGCAGCTAGCAACCCTTAGTGTTGACCCTCTCACTAGAAGAAATTGGATGAGGAGAACTTTTGGGGAGTCTAGATATAGAAAGGATGAGAAGCCAAAGCAAAAACAATTTCTAGAACTCCCAAGAGCGAGCAAAAATCAAATGAGAAGAGAGTATATAAGTTTCAGATGTCAAAAAGCATGGACACTAGATCACAAATGTAAAGTGGGAAGGGACAGAGAACCAGATGAGACTGCAAAAATTGAAGCAGAGCAAGAAACTCAAGTCAACTGATTGTGGATAGAATTAAAGGGTCCATGGTTGGACAAGAGTCGCATGCAAAATGATCTAACTTGCTTGATCACAAGGAGAGGTGTGACTCATAAATGCCTAAATTGCATCATGAGGATCATGAGTCTACTCTTTTGGAGAGCCCACTGAAGGCTCGGGTTATAATAATGGATGAGATGGGGTCCTCTACTATAGTTGAGTCCATGGATTTTCATGAAGATGCCCTTGGAAAGCATAAATGCCTAAATTGCATCATGAGGATCATGAGTCTACTCTTTTGGAGAGCCCACTGAAGGCTCGGGTTATAATAATGGATGAGATGGGGTCCTCTACTATAGTTGAGTCCATGGATTTTCATGAAGACGCCCTTGGAAAGCATGAGCAACCATGTGAATATGTTGACAACATCTCATCTATGCATCTATGTCTGATGGAGGTGACAAATGAAACTCCTAGTGAGCAGCAAATTGTTCCCATGATATTAGAAGGCCCTGAAGAAGACGCTCAGGGATACGCGAGGGATGAGCCAATAATGATGATCCAACATGAAGAGCACTCAAAGATGCATGAACATGAGTATGGCATAAATCATCTGCATGATGAGTCATCTATGGAGACCCAATTAAAGGCTCAAGTTCTAGTCATGGTTGAGGTAGTTGAGAATCTGTCTTTGGGGCCACCCCTTGAAGAGGTGCTAACAAATACAGAGGCATCCAATGGGGCTACAGAAATTTCAAGTGAGAGCCACAAAGAGAAGATCGAGCATTTCAAAACCGATCTTATGGCATTGATGCAGAGGATCCAAATAGTTTGAGGCACCATCTTACAACTTAATAGTAAAATTTAGGGGCTTATAGTAATGTGTGTTGAGTCAGAAGCTAAGTTGTCTATAGCATTGAGGGACAGCTAGAGTCCTTAGTGAGAAAGAAAGTGGAGTACACTTGGGAGTTTCAAAGCAGCCCTCTTCAAAAGAACATAGATAGAGCTTGCAACACTACCAACCCACCTCTATACATTGGAGAGAGGGGTAAAGTTTCCCAAGTGGATCTTGTTGGTTGACCAAGCTGAACAACTTGAGTTAACCATGAAGTCCATCCCATTTCGATAATCTCGTAAAACGAAGTTATTATTGAGCCTAAATTAATTACAATTAAGGTGGTATTCTAAAAGGAATATTTGATGGAACATCTTAGCGTAATAGCTCGTTGGAACCGGAACAAAAAGATGTAGAGGATGGGATGACGATAAGTGACTTCCAACAACCAGAGAGTATGGTGGGTAATTTACAATTTTCCCAAATTAGAAGTGACTTTAATTAATCATGTAATTAAATAAAAGAATGAGAAAATGATTAATTGAAGGGAAAAGGCCAAAAGTGACTTAAGTAAAATTAAATTAAGTTAAAATTCACTTAGATAAAGTCAAGGAGGGGCTTATAGAATAATCGTAATATAATCAAAATAAAATACTTCTAGAAGATTGGAGATCTATCTATCAAGCTTTTAAAAGGAGGATAAGATCATTTGGAACTTCTTGGATTTATGTATTATCTTTGTGAGAGATTTTGAAAAGTTGGTTCTCAACTTCAATCAGCCCCAAGACGAATACCCTTGGGTATTTCGGTGAGATTGGACGAAAACCCATCTCATCCCTTGGTGAATTCATTTAGAATTCACAAGGGCACTTATTGATTGTTCTAATCATTTTTGTTGGTCCAATTAGCATTGGAGCATATTATTTTGGAAGTCATTTTGTTCATCTCAGCTATCTTTATGTAATTTTATATTCAGTAATTAAATAACGTAGAGTTTTGTAGTATTTCTTATGAGTTTGTAGCATTTTTGGTTTCACATTGCAAATCTATTTTATTTTTGTCGCAATTTTAGGGTGCATGTTATGCACTTATTTGGAGAAATTTATGTAAAAAAATTTACGGTATTAATTTTGAAGCAGTTTTCTAAGAGAATTAAGCAAATATATAATATGGGAATACTACATGTCCTCACATGTGCCATGTCTTCTTTTGTACTTGGCCAAGATTTATCTTGCATGGTGCATGATTAACCTTGCATACTGCATGACTTTTCATTGAATGCTCCATAATTGTCCTCATATGGGCTACAACTTCCCTTGCACCACAATGAGTGTCATTGCATGGTTCATGACTATCCTTGCATGGGTTGAATACTCCACTCTCTCTCTTGAATCTAAAAGTTCAAACTTCCACTGGGCAGTTGATAATCTCCCTTTGAAGCTAGACTCCCTCTGAGCCTACACAACCTCCACTGCTCACTCCACTTTCTCTCCCAAATTGTGTTGCTACTAAACTTGTGTAATTCCAAAGTCGGGGCCAAGTTGTAGTCGAACACAAAGTCTAATCCACTCTAGACCACCGCAACTCAACTTTGCAAGTGTCCTCATCCTCCTAGGTCAAACACCTCATACACACATGCATCCATTGTCAGATGTGCAACTCTTCAACCCAATGAAGATATTATCTCACAATCAACTTACCATCCACACAGAGCTATCTCCTCCATGCCAAAGCACCTTCTCTGTTGAACCTTATACTCCATGTCTAGCAGTTTCACAACTCCCTCTTAAGTTGATTCATGTGCACACTTTAATCCACATGCTCTTCAAAGCAGCTCAGATACCATGTTGAAATTTCCATGTAGTCTAGGTCTGCTTTGTTCCCTAGCTAAGAACACAACACACTAGAGAATCCCAACACAAAAGTACTTTGCACAATAGAAATATAACAGTGAAATCCATAAAAGTACACAAGTTATAGCCCAAATCTCGATCTTTATCAATCCATTCCAAGGATCCCATGCCAAGGATCATGGCCCTTTGGAAACCCTTATACAAACTAGTATACACAATATACAGCTCGTAGGGTTTGAGGTCTAATCCTTCAACCACTCAACTGCCTAATAAATACAAACAAACAAAAAAAATTAACTTAGTTGCTATAACACTCCTTTGCCTTCAACCCTTTATGTCCTCTTTGTCCACTATCCCTTGGTTGTCCTTTGCCTCCAATCTGCATACAATGATTAATTCCCTTTATATCACTATGTATTGTTGTAGCTCCCAGCGACTTCACCCTTTAGTTTATTGAACATAACAACTAGCATACACCTTGCGATCAACACTCCCCTTAGGTTATTAGACTTCCTTTCTTCATCCCTCCTCAATGACCTTAGTAACCCTTAATTTCTCCATGATCAAACCCTAACCTACCTTGATCTTGGCTACAGCGACCTCTAATCTTCCCACGACTGGCCTCAACCCTATCCCTAAGGGTCTCGGCCCTAATGTAGCACCTATGATCAACCACAACTTGTCCTCGTTCAATATTGAGGCTCTAAGCCTTCACTTTCCAGCTTGTATTACCCCTACACAACTCATTAACCTTCCTTCTATCTAACCAGTTAACTCAGCCAATCAAACTTACCCTACAACAACATTTCCACAATAGTTAGGGCACTTGATTCCCCGCTAGAACCCTCTACTAGCTTATTTACAATGTCAAGACCCTCGACCTACACAAATGGACTGGCCTAGTTTCTGAGGTTTCTCGGCCTAGTTCACCCTTAATACGGCCTAATCTAAACCATCTCAGACATTTGTTGCAGTGTTTCAACATATATGGGCATATTCCAGAGGCCTTTTAGTCATTTTACTAGGGCTTCAATGCTCTCTCTACTCAGACACGTAACTCATTGTGACTAGATCTCTACTCAATCAAATTGCAGCCAAGCTACTATAACAGAACTCGACCCTTTACTTGGTGACAAAACTCATCCTCCCTAGGACAAAACTTGGCATCCACATATCAACGTCCAAGCTCGCTTCCTGAACAACTATCTCCTTGCTCGATTATCTCTCTCTAGGTTGCAGCTTCTTTAGGGCAAGTGAATCTCTCGCAAGAACAACTTGCACTTGTCACTTGTGTCAAATGACCTTCCATGGGTCTCTTATTTATACTTTTGTGTGAGTGATCTTGGGATTTTCCTTGTCCCTCAAAAAAAACCTATATTTTACCACTCAAGCACAAATTAGGATAAAATTAGTTATCTTAAGTTCCAAACCCACAACTTTGGGTCCAAAACCCCAACTACTTGAGTACTTTGCCCAACCAACTAACTTTTGGTGGGTTTTGTCCACTCAAAAATGCCTTTCGAGCTACCCAATTTTCAAGACAAAGAACAAAATGCAAGGGATAACAATCATAGAAAGAGATCAAATAAAAGACACAATGCCACTAGTTGTTGGATAATGGTCCCTATCTTTGAATGGGGTCATCTTGTCAAAGGGAAAGCATGTATAAAGTATAGATCAAAGCGTCGGAAAGAGTTAATCATTCATTTGATTTAGTCATCTGTGCGTGCAGGGATAGATGTAGTTTGTCTTATCATTATAAGGATATATTTGTTGGTAGTGTAAATGAAGAATGAAAACCCCATTTCAGAAAAAATTAGTGTCAACGGTGCAAGGGGACGTGTTCTCAGTTTAAGTTCTTCTACATGGATGTCTACTTACATGATGCAATGATAGTTTATATCTTTGATATATTGTGATGCTTGGTGTAATGGTGATTCTGACAGTAATTACATATAATTTGGGTTCCCTTTGTTGATTATAAGCTTCTTATGGTCGCGCATGTTTTCAATCGATTTCCCCTTGTATCTTTGAGCCTTAACAATGCACCTTATGTGAAACCCTCCATATTCACGAGGTGATGCTAGACTACGACCCCTTTGTTATACACTCACATGGACCCTAATATACTTATTCGAACCAACGTTCTATGCACCAACCATTGGAATGATATGTGTTAATAAGCTGACAAAGTCAAGCTTCCATGCACCAACCCTTGGAATGAAATGTGTTAATAAGCTGACAAAGTCAAGCTTTCCGGTTAATTTATTTTTGCTCATTGCAAAAAAGTTCTACACTAATCCATGGTCAAAGTTCCCAATTAGGTGAAATTGTAACTTCAGCTAAATTCCTCTACTGGATTTGGGGAAGAATTTCGACCAGAGAAAAGGTGAGTTTGTCCACTTATTTTCTCCCTTTTGAACTACAAAACTAATTCACCCATGGCCTTATCAAACTGCAAATATCAAATTACCTTTGATAGACTGACACAGAACATTTCAACCCTGCAAACTGTTCAAAACTCAATCCTCCACAGCATCCTGCATAGTTTTGAACGGGAAATTTTAACAAACACAACTTAGCGCACAAATTGAAAACTCTTCACAAACGACAGTTTACACTTCAAATGACACCAAATAATATCAATTTATATTACCCACAAACCATATTGACTGTCTAACCAACTAACACGCAGTGCTGAACCAAAGGCTCATTACAGAGCGACTTCCCACTTGGAACACAAAACAACGGAAACTACAGCAAACAACACTCAATATCTCTACTAACAAATATATACATGTCCCACTAAAAGCACACATGCATGGAAATATATGGAGAAAGTGAAAGGTACACAAACAACACTTCAAGTGACACCACCGACAACCTGTTTCATGTATGTGCTAAAACAAACAGCACATGCTTGGAAATATCTGCAGGAGAATCACATAGTTTAGCAGCACTAAGCCTCAATGTCATACGATCATTATCAGTTAAAAAATCAGCCAAGACACAATTCTAATAGGCTGTGCTAATAGGCGATTGTAATCTACTGAAATATTTTTCTGTTGAATAATAATGTCCACCATATTAGTAGTAAAGAATCATGCAAAAAAGGGCAACAGGCACCACTCCCAGGACATTACTGACAACTGACATTGTAGTATTGTACACAAAAATAGATGTCCGGAAATTCTATTCTGCAATGCTACTCAAGATTATATTCATTATATTCATTAGAAAGATCCTCGAGATATAAAATACATGTTTTTTCTCCAAATAATTGAAACAAATTCGTATATTTTTCAGTAGAGTATCACTGGACAATGTTCCTCAATTTGGAACTTGTCTTTCTAAGTATTCCACATCCCATGTACCAAAACCATTACTGTGACAAAGAACTGCTTTAAAGAAAAGTTGAGCTGAATTTACAATAATACAATAGAAATATGCACAGATTCAAAGCCTATATGCAGGACTCATGCCATGTGGAGCCTCATGGATCATACCTTCCAGCTAACAGCATCCTCCCTCGAAATACGTAAATATGACCACATCGCTTTTGAAGGCACAAGAATCATAGGCTACCTCTGCCTTATTTCACAGTAACAGGCAAAGAACACAAACTTATACATTATCCCACTAGAAACCAATAGTTATTGTAAAATAAAGTTCATAGGTCAACGCTGCTGCTATTGTATTATGTAAAACAATGATTTGGGACACGGGAGCAGGGATACAAGGGTGTACAAGTTTCAGAGATGGCTGGATAAAACTCCCCAAATTACAGGGGATTAGAAGGGAGAGGATATTGGGGGCCACCTACCCCTCGACCAAAAAGAAACAAGGAAAATGAAAAAAATAAAAAATAACAACATCATTATCTTGAAAGTTTAATCTAAGATAATTTATATTGTCTTAGATACATCATATAAAAAGTAAAATAACAAGAGACAAGGGTCAATCCACCAGCCAGGTTTAAAAAGCTTGTACTCGGTCTTATACTTCCATGATGCAATAATCCTTCAGCGTCGGATCCATTGCAACTGTCACTCTCACCATTAGACTCTTCTGGTTTATCAAAAACATCCAGTGGCCTTTAAAATTCTAGCAGAGACCGTTCAGAAGTGGGAAAGCTTGATGGTTTTTCATTTCGGCCCACTGGACCCTCTAGGGAACATCTGGACAGCCCCCACAGGGTCAAGGGGGTGTACAGGTGTCCTTTAACAGAACCCAGGCACAAGGCATGCCCCTGTGGAGTTACCTGCTGAATCCCCATCCCTAATCCACAAAGGACATAAGGGGATGTCTGTCCATGGTTCCCTGATGTAAACCACTTTATGAAAAATGAAGAAACAACTGCTATTACACAAATCTTAAAAATGCATTAAGGTTCTCAGAGAAGCATCTTTCTCTTCATTGTTGTTGGTTACAGGAAATGGTTCTCACCATCAAGTAATAAATAAAGCAGTGCACTGTCTTTCCAGACCAAAAACAACAGAAAGTCGTCTTAAAACGCAAAAAGATACAATGGAAAGATGTTTTCAAGGAAACAATTTCTCCCAGTTATTGATGCATGAAGCTTGCTTACACCAATTTGAAATTTTGAACAAGATCGACTACCAGAAAAGCATACAGAATGTTGAAATTTGGTTAGCGGCGGATAGGTGGTTCCCTAAGGCTTTGATATTTGGCCTAGGGAAAAGTGTCCAAATGTATTTTAATTTTTTCTCCTAAAATGACTTTATAAGTTATAAAGTCAAATCTAATTTAAAAGTGACTTTAAGTGATAAAGTTACTAAGTCTAATTTTAAAAGTGGCTTTAATAAAGTCATGTGAAATTAGAAAGTGAAAAGTGACTTTGAAAATAAATGACTAAGAGGGTCTTTATTAAAGTGGGGTGAATTAAAAAATAGAAAGTGAGATTTAAATGAGCATTTAATCTCAGCCCTAGATCTAAAGCTATTTCAGCCATTGGATTTAAGGATTCCCCAAAAGTCACTTAGGGTTAGATTAAAAGAGGAAAATGAGAAAAGGAGAAGAAGAGAGCAAAGGAGGTTTCTAAGCAGTGAGGAGGAGAATAGAACCTTGGCATGCATACCGAGGCAGCACTTCAGCAAATCCGTACAAATGAGTCGGCACACAGTTCAAGGCAATTTGGGCACGTTTTTCGAGGCAGTTTTCATACAGTGGCTTTGGATATGCATTCCTAGGAAGTCATACAGTTTCTGGCATAGATTTCAAGAGACAAGTTGTTTTTGTGGCACAAATTTCGAGGCAAGCCGTACAGCCTACTGCTGTTTTGTGCACAGAAATCGAGGCGGATTCCATACAGCATCTATTGTTGTTCCTCCACGTTTTTCGAAGAGGCCGTACAGCAGCATTTATTGTTGTTCTGCATGCAAAACGAGAAAGCCATATAGCATCCTTTATTGCTGTGATCTGGGCACAAAAAACAAGGAAGACCATACAGCATTTATTGATGTTTCTGTTTTGCTGTTTGCACATTTTTCGAGTCGGCGGTTAAGCACAGAAAACGAGATAAATTGTATTTGTTACTTGCTGAAATTTTCTGAGTATTTCTCTCTCACTGTAAAAGCTAAATTATCAGAACTAAAGAAAAATTTTCGAACTGGTTTTTCCCAACAGTTGTAGGGGGTTTTCCAGGGTCATCTTGACCAAAAATCAGCGTGTCAAATTTCCATGTGTGGCGGATTTATTTTTCTGAGTTTTTATTTCTGCATTTTCAGCACTTTGAAATTTCCAAAATTTGTGTTTTCAGAAAATATTTATTTTTCCAGCTTGTTGAATGTATGGTTATGGGAATGGGCATTTAACTTTATGAGAGAAATAAGGAGAAACTGAAAACCAGAGTTGGGAACAAAATTTATACACAGAGCTAAGGTAGGTATGCTAAACTTCACTCATATTATACTCAGGTTTTACAGAAATATTCTCAGTTTCAATGCACAATAATCCCCTAAAAAACATGATTGTCCAGGACTGAATTCAATGAAATATATGTGGTGGGATCAAGTGCAAACTTTACTGGTTTGTCAAGAAATCACTTGCATAATTAAGAAGTAGTTCGCTGCAAAGTTACCAAATCCAATAAGATTTGTCTAAAGCATATGCAGCTGTCATGAAACAAAGAACATTTATTCATAGTTGTAGACAAAATTATAAATAGCGCAGTAAAATAATTGAAACATCATTCAGATTGGTATCTTGTCATGACATGGATAAGAAGTCTCTATCTCAAGACATGTCAAGCAAATCATGAAATTTAACAACCAGTTCCTTTGATGCAGAATAAGATGAGGATAAATTGGCAGTGTCATATAAATTTGGCAAACTCCATGATACTTCAAGATTCTGTTGATGTTTTCACTATAAAGTTCTGCCTGGAAATCGGATTCATGACAACTGGAGGACCAGCTTCTCGAGGCCAGGCCTGAAATTTCTTGTCAGTTTCTTCCCACCATCCTTTATCTGCAACAGTTCTAGGCACAGAACCTACAAACACCAAAAATATGTGTTTTCTTAAATTAAAAGCACTAAAAAAAGCTTATTTTCCAACAAAAGAGATCATCAAATTGTCAAACACCAAATTTCAGAACTCCTCACAACATAGTTGATAATAAATGGAATGTGTACATATATCGCAACAACGGAAACATGGTAAACAGTAGGAACTGTCAAATAGAATATATGATAAAACACCATTCCATGCCTTGTGGCTAAATAAAACTAATCTCCTAAAATAGAAATATGTCTGCCCGTATCACCTAACACTTATATTGCACCAGAAGCAGCCCCTCTGTAATTATAGGGGAAATTTCTAATAGAAAATGGTAAGGAGAAAACCTCAAAACAGAACTTTGTGCCTTCACTAACAGACAACAGTAAAATCATACATCCCTTCATCAATATAGTAATATCACATGCCACTGTTTATCCATCCTTGCGAATGGGATTGGATGTACAACTTCTTCTGACTCATGGAATGAATAGATTAACAAATGAAATTATACCTGATCTTCTGATTTTATTTTCTAATGTAATGAATAAATAATGTAAATGAATGATAAATTAGTTAATTAGTAATTAGGCTGAAAAGTCATGTCACAGACCTTTCGTGAAGAGGCACCTGTGTAGGATATAAGCAGGCCTCATTTGTAACATTCAGCATCTCATTCTTCACACAGTTTATACATAATAATATTTGTATCCTCATGGATATCTTTGTATTCCAAGTCTTTTGGAGCATTTAACTTGAAAAGGAACTTTGTTCACTTCATTTGGTATCATTTATTTACATTATTTATTCATTAAATTTTGAAGTTTACCACAACCTACTAAACATTACCACCTTCCTTGAGACACTGGACCCTCAGCCAGCTTTAGTCAATTTTGCTTCTTGAATTGATGCTTGTTGAGAAATGTAGGTCTTGCTCAGATTCAGTTTGGACTCTGAACATGCAGGGAGTGGTTCAAGGTATTTTTTTAATGACCACTAAATAATTCCATGTAATTTCACTTGAAAAATAAAAGAAAATGTGAAAGTATTATGTTTTGAAATCAATTAGTTTCTTAGGAGTCTAAATTAAATGTTCCAGAAGTTTTAGAACATTAGTGACCTGGATTAAGATTTAATTTAGACATCCATCCCATGATTGAGATAGGTGGAAGCGAGGATTGAAGAGATTAGTTGCTAGAATTGACAAGATTACTTATCTCTCTCAAAGCATAAAGAGTACAAGATAGCAGAAGTTGATCTCATATATGAGAAGAGAGCAAAATAGCTGGAAGAAGGAAGTGTTCACTCAAAGAGAATGAATAACACATTGCTAAAGAGACCAGAAATATACCGGAAAGCCATACCACTGTTGTAGCTGTCTTTTTCTTATTCACACCCATAAACCTACCAAGCTGGGCATAAACAGTCTTCTGTGGATTGTTGGAGTGTGTTGTAACTATTCCAAGAAGAGAAGGAGTAGTTTGCTGTCCAGGAAAGGCAGAATCAAAGCAAAGCCATACTGTTGTAGTTATGCCCTCACTTACACAGGCCATACGCTGTTGTTTGAGGTGGTTTCACTGGCACTCTCTTACATAGGCTGTACACCGCGCTGTTTGAGGCAATTTTATTGACTCTACAGCTGCTGGTTCAAGCTCACTGCATAGGTTACCTTGTAAGCTTTGACCAAATCAATGAAATGCTGATCAGAGAGAGAAATCCCTATGTATGTGTTTTGTTTATTCTGCTATTCATTTTCAACTACCATGTGATTGATGCAATGTTCAGAATTTTATTTTTCACTGCCAAATACATTATGTTTTGAGTTATTTAAAGAGAAAATTGGGACAGCAGTCACCTAGGCTTGAAAAAATTACACGGTATCAGAGTCTGGTTTCTCTGATTGAAAATCTCAAGGATTTACAACAGTAAATCAACTACCGGATACAGCCAGGAGTTAGAGGATTTCAATATTCCTTTTAACTACTAATCTTCAGATATGGGAGTTTGTGCATTAGATCGCAGAGATGGCCTCAGCTAGTCCCAGATTCGAGGATAGACTGGACAGCACCTCAAGTTTCCTGTCATTTGTCATAAGAAGGGTAAGAAGCAGGTAGCAACCTCTATAAAAAATCATATGAACAAGTTGGCTACCAAGTTCAAGAAGGATTTCACAATGGTATCTTGCCTTTCCGCAAACACAATTCCTAGGAATTCATGGGCATGTGGACAGGGGCAACTCATTATATGACATGACCACAGGAATTAATTTCAAGTCTAACGAAGCAAGACTCAAGGGTACAGGTTGAACTTGGTGGTGATGCCAACACCAATAGCAAGAGTTGGCACTATTCTCTTCCAGCTCAATTCAAATAACTCTTTTGTTTTTAACAACATCTTGCACGTTCCAAGCCTCAAAATGAACCATGTGGCTAGCCCAGATACAGCTCAAGTAATAAGGGTTAAGGAAGGTAATATTTACAGGTTGCAAGGTGAACATGTTCAAGCCCTGGTTCATAACAATGACAACTTGTGCAAGTTGCAACACAAGAGAATAGGAACCTGCATCATAAAGCATTGCCTATGTTTGTCAAATGATTGAATCAAGGAGGATACTCAAATGGAGTCAAAGATTGGTAGCAAGAAGGGTGGGGATGAGAACCTAGCCCTAATTGGTCAAACAAGTAAGAGCGGAGGTAAAGAACCCAATAAGGGTAAGAGAAACAATGAGGAATCAGCCTGACAGTCTGAAAAAGACGCGAGTAAAATCAAGTGTTTCATTTGTCATAAGCACGATCATTATGCATCACAATGTGCAGATAAAAAGGGTAAGCGAAAGTAGCTGCAAAAGCATGTAGCAACCCCTGCAGAAACTCAAATGAACAAGTTTGCTACCAAGTTCAAGAAGGATATCTCAATGGTATCTTGACTTTCTACCAGCATGATCATAGGAATCCGTGGTCCATGGACAAGTGGGGCATCTCATCCTATGACATCATCCTGACAGTTATTTTCTAGTCTAACAAAACAAAACTCCAGCGTTTATTGAAATTGGTGATAATGCCAAGTACCATTAGCAAAAGTTGATACTATTCCCTTCTAGCTCGATTCAAGCAACTTTGGTTCAAGAACCAGGAAATCTTCATCAGGCTGAAGTCAATAGTGAGTTCTAGGTGGCTCTACAAAATTAAGCATAAAACAATTGGCACCATTGAGAAGTTCAAGGTGATGTTCATATTGAAATGGCTCACACAAAAAGAGGGAGTGAACTGTGAGAAGACAATTCCTCTAGTCACCAGGCACACTTCCGTTAGAGGAGTTATGTTCCTAATTTCATTTATGGGATGAAGAATACATCAGATGGATGTGGAGACAACTTTCCTTGATAGGATCACTGAGGAATAAGTGTACATAAAGCAGCCTCAAAGCTTTGAAGTAAATGGGAAAGAGTTGACATCTGAAGGCTTAAGAAAGCTTTTTCTGGACTCAAGCAAGCACCAATGGCATGGTATTCCAAGATAGACATGTTATCTACAAAGTATGGGCCCCACAAAAAACGAAGCAAACCCTGAAAATACATTATGTATTTGTTGGGAGTAATCTGCTCATTTTGGTGCTATGTAGATGCCTTATTTTTACAAGTATAGAGAAGCTCATTTCAGGGTGAAAGGCAAACATGGCAGCTGAATTTGAGATGGAAGGATATCTGCATAATGCATTACTTCTTTGGTTTCGAAGTTTGGAAGCAACTAAGGGAAATTTTCCTTAAACAATGTAAGTATGTAATTGAGATCCTAAAAAAGCTTCAAATGGAGGATCGCAAACCTATGTCGACACCCATGATCACTAATCTGAAGAACGTGACAGCTTCACATTCAGATCTGGCAGATCCCACATTATACAAGCAACTGACAGGTTTCTTGATGCCTTTGTTCAACACTAGACCAAATAAATGTTTTGCAGAAAATACCTTGGGTCGGATCATGGTAGAGCCAAAGCAGGAGCAGTGGGTTGTAGCAAAATATCTGCTCAAACATTTGATGGGCACATTCAAGTATAGTCTAAGATATCTTGGAGATGGTGAAGCAAAGTTGCAAAGGTATACAAACTCAAATTAGGAAAGCAAGAGCACCTCAGGGCAATTCCTTAGCTTGGGTTTAGCAATGGTATCCCAGTTCAACAAGAAGTAAACATATTTGGCACTTTGCTCAGCAAAGGAAAAATACATGGAAGCCAACACTGCTAATTGTAAGGCAATCTAGCTTTGCAAGTTACTTGCAGGATTGTTTGATCAAGAATTGGACCCCACAGTCATTTACTGTGATAATCAGAAATGTATTAAACTCTATAAGAATCCAATGTTTCATGATAGAGCTAAATACATAGAGACCCAATATCACTTAATACAAGATAGGGTTCAGAAGAGTTCAATGAAACCCTTAGCAAAAGGGAAGCTCGAGGCATCCAGAAGCTTGGATAGGTGCAGAATTTCTTCCTCACTAAGAGGGAGTGTTAAGAAATGTAATTTGACCAAGAACTTTTTGCGCAGTCACTATAAACATGCAAGAAGAGCTTCAAGGCATTTCTTTAGAGACCGCTTAGAAAAAGTGGTAAATAATTCCATCTTGTAATTTAACTTAAAATATAAAGAAGTGAGTCTTATGTGTTGAAGTCAATTAATCTTAGAAATCTAAATAAAATGTTCTATAAGTTCTAAACCATTAGTGACTTAAATTAAGATTTAATCTTAGCTGTACATCTCATGATTGAAATAGGTGGCAGACAGGAGTGAGTAGATTAGTTGCTAGGATTTACAGGATTACTGATCTCTCTCAAATCATAAAAAGAGCAAGATATGAGAAGTCAATTTCATGTATGAGAAGAGGCGAAGAGAACTAGAAGAAGGAAATGTGCATTCAAGGAGAAGAAAAGCAGATTGCTAAGGAGATCAGCAATATACCAGTATGCCATATAGGCCATTCCACTGCCTTTTTCATACATACAAGCCATATACGTTCAGATATGGTCACACAGTCTTTTGCAGACTGTTGGAGAATATTGTAGCTGTTGAAAGGAGAGAAAGAGCAGTTTCCTGTCCAAGAAAAGCGGAAGGAGAACAGATTGCACTGCTACAGCCGTACCCTATATTATACAAGTCGTACATTGTTGTTTGAGGTGCTTTTGATGACCGTACAGCTGCTAGTTCAAGTAGGCTGCAGAGGTCGCCTTGCAAACTTTGATCAAAGGGATGAAAAACTAATTAGAGGGAGAAATCCCTGCATATATATTTTATTTCTTCTACCATTCATTTTTCAGCTACTGTGTGATTGATGCAATGTTCATAGACTTGATTTTCTGCTGTTAAATAAATTCGACTGAGTTCATTAATGAGAGAACATTATGATAGCAATCGCCTAAGCTTGAAAAATTACAATGCTTTGCCCTACAACTTTTAGGTACTCTATACAAGTGTACAATCTTACTGTATGTCATTGTATGCCACTACAGTCAATACCCAATAAAACTACTATACAAAACAATTTTCCATTCACCCCATGTTTGTGTGCTGTTCTTAACATTTTGGAGGGGGGAAGGCAGAAGCAGCAACATATTTACACACGCTAACAAATCTGCAAGGATTACATCAAGAGGTCATGAGCCAGACGAAAGATCTTTCCCCCAAAGTTAGGGTGGTCATATGTTCAAGTTCAACTCTCTTGATGGACTTCAGGTTAGACTCCATAATCAAGGCCAACAGTTTAGGCCATTTACCATCCATGGATCATGTGGAAGTACTCAGAGGGTTTTCCGCAAGGTATTCCTTGGAAAGAGAAAGATATACACACCATAATACACTGATAAAGGTATCATCCTGTAACCTGAGGAACTGCACTCTCAGCCAGCTTATGCCATTTTTTATCCTAGACCTGATTTTCTCTGCAACACTTAGGTACTCTAGAAAAATTTACAACCTTACTAAGCAAAACACTTCCCATCCACTGCATATTTGAGTGCCAGTTTTTTTCTATTTTGAAGGGGAAAAATGCACAAGCATTAACATAGATACATACACTATAATACACTGGAAAAAAAGTATCCAAAAATCCTGATATCTAGATTCTACACACACAATACCACAATAATCTGTACATCTAAGTCACATGACACAAAAACACAGGACACGCAAATTCAAGTGTCTGACATGGGCACGTAGACCCCCCGGAACAGGACATGTAGGACATGTTATATATTATATTATAGATAATATAGATCTAGATTCTTACACAAATTTAGATATAGATCTAGATTCTACATTGTAAATTTAAAATTTGTAAGTCGTACAATGTAACATTATGCATACAAATACAATTGTGACAAATTCATCAATGGATCCAATAGGAGAAAGACAACAAATTGCAGTTTTCTCATTAAGTCATCAAAATCAAAATGTGATACATAGGTGGTAGCAATGCCAATAGCGAATACAAAACAACTACAAGGAGGTAGCTCATCAATCAAATATCATCATCAAAACCAGCATCATTGTCATGGTCACCAGTACTCTCCTCTGTATCCAATGTAATCTTTGCACTTTCTGGTGTGGAGGATGACAATGTTGTATGTGCACACCAACCTTCGTTTTATTTATAGGCAGAGGTATGAGTGGAAGGGGAAAACAAAGATGTGGGATGTCTTTCCTGATGAAATGGGTTTGGACAATAATGTTGAGTTGGCATTGGCCAACTTGGAACAAGACACGTAGAACACGTTATATATTATTTTATTTAATATATATATAAAATACAAAATAGATATTTCTTACACAAATTCTCATTCATAATACAAATTCAGACATAGATCTAGATTCTACATTGTAAATTTAAAAGTTGGAAGTTGCACAATGTAACATTATGCAAACAAATTCAATTTTGACAAATTCATCAATGATCCATTAGGAGAAAGACAAGAAACTGCAGTTTTCTCATTAAGTCATCAAAATAAAAATGTGTTAGATAGGTGGTAGTAATGCCAATAGCAAATACAAAACAACTACAAGGTAGTAGGTAGCTCATCAATCATCAATATCATCATCAAAACCAGCATCACTGACATGGTCACCACTGCTCTCCTTTGTTGCATCCTCCTCCGTATCCAATGTAATCTCTGCATTTTCTAGTGTGGAGGATGACCCCTCAAGAGTATCACCATCATCAAAAGTGACAAGCTCTAGCACATGGTCATTAAGATTCAAGTTGGCCAATGTAACTCAACACTGTTGTCCAAACCCATATCATTAGGAAAGACATCCTACATCTTTGTCTTCCCCTTCACCCACTCATCCCTCTGCTTGTAAATAAAACGAAGGTTGGTGTGCACATACAACATTGTCTCTACCCTAGACTGCTCAAACATGTTCTTGACACTATACAAATTCCCATATGTGCTCCAGTTCCTCTCGCAACAAGAGGATGAAGTCACCTGAGAGAGGAGCCTCATAGCTAACTTTTGTAGAGGAGTGCTTGTTGCTCCATGAGTTGCCCACCAACAATAGGGCTTCTTAGCCCCCTTATCTTTTTTTTTTTCTAAATTTAGACTAATTCTATTAATGGCACAAAAATTACATGGAGGCACCGGCCTCTGCAGTACTAGCCCAACTATGGGGCATTCTCAGTCTAAGAGCCTGAAGGCTACCAGTTTGCCAAACATACAGAAAATTAGCCGCCCACGCAAGGGAAACTGACTCTTCAGTAGTTTCATATAACAAAATTAACAAAATTATCAACAGTTCATTATATTCAGGAGTAATCCAA
Organism: Pinus albicaulis; assembly: GCA_034641835.2. Lineage (NCBI taxonomy): Eukaryota > Viridiplantae > Streptophyta > Pinopsida > Pinales > Pinaceae > Pinus > Pinus albicaulis. Next base: position 996,493,555 of record CM076569.1, on the reverse strand, counting down.
ACATTGGGAAAACGAAAACCCAAAAACCTGCAAATGCTGAGCATGCTAAGGAACATGAGGAGAGGGAGGAGATTCTTCAACAACTAGGCACCTGTCGGCGTCCATATCTTCCTCCACCGTCTGATGATCATCGTTGGTCTTGAAGCTTCCATGTTTGTCAGCCACAACATCCTCGCCTTCGCTGCAAGGAGCCATCTGCTTCATGCCAGCACACAGAGAGTCGCCCTGGTTCATTTGATTAAAGAGGGGAAGAACAGCAGAGCCAGAGGGCTCTTCTTTGAATTCCACAATGATAATGGCTGTGACACAGGGGCAGTTCAAGGAGCTCTGAAAACGAAAATGGGCAGTGTGCACCGAAGTCAGGGGATTAGTAGAGGTGGTACAGGTATCGGGGAAGAAAGCAAGATAATGCCCAGTGAAGTATTCAGACGATGGAGAGGAGGAGCTGGATGGAGACGAGGAAACTTGACGCCTGGCTCTGCCCCGACTACTGCCTCTCCTGCAGCGCATATGCTGGCGAAGGCGAGGCATAATTGCAGGGTCAGGAAGCGCAGCAAAAGGGTGGACTAAATCAGTGAACAGCATAACAGAAGTGGGAGACAGGGGCGGAGAAGAGCGAGCAAGAGAATCCACAGCAAAGCAATTCAAGCACAAAGAGCACAGAGGGTTGTGCGAGAAGTGCACGTCGAGTTCAAGCTCTAAGCAGCAAACAATCGCACAGCACCTCCCTGTGACGGTGCGGGAGCATGGCTGCGCTGCGACAGGAGGGCAAACACTGTGCAAAGGATGCAGAATAGGGATGAAGCCATCGAACACCATCTTATGGAGGAGGGCGAACAGTTCTTGGCGGGCGAGGTGAGTTAATGCAGGAGGACGAGAGCGTGTGAGCGACTTAAATGCAGTCGACGTAAGAGCACGGGTGGCCATGTGGTAAAGCCACGCACCACCCCCGCACAAAACCCAAAACCACTAGCTAGTGAGCACCCGCATCTGGGGGATGGAGATCTTGATGCACCAGAAGAGTGCAATCTTGTATGAGTGTAGCATCATCAGTGTCATTCAGAGTTTCAGTGAAGAATGGAAGATTCTGATCAACGCCTTTGTTGGCAAGTCTGTCCGCTACCTTATTGGTTGTGCGCCTAACATGCCTGAAGGATTCTAACTGTTCCAACATGCTTAGAAGCCTCCAGCTAGACGCAACTTTGGCTGCGTTGGTGCCCGAATGAATTCTCGTTGCTACTTCTATAAGTATCTAAGAATCCCCTTCCACTTCAAGGGGAAAGAAGTTCTCTTTTTCTGCTATGCACAATCCTTGCCATAATCCTTCTAATTTCGCTGCATTGTTAGTATCCCTTCCAAGAGAACCATAGAAAATGTGAACTATATTGCCTTCTGCCGATCTGAAAAGACCCCCAAAGCCTGCTAATCCAGGGTTTCCCTTAGCTGCACCATCAAAATTCATTTTGAAAGAGTTGGAAGGTGGAGGAGACCAGAAAGTGGGAGAGTCAGAGTGAGGAAAAGGAGGGGGAATGGAAGAAGTAGTAGGATGGATGGTGAGTTGCCAACTGTCCAAAATGAGGCATTCCGATGAGGTAGTAGGCATGTCTGAATCCTGCCAGTTGCGAAGAGCGATGGTTTCTTGCAAGTTGCTTTTAAGCTTGGACCAAAGAATATCGGAAGGAGTGTTCTCATTATTAAAAATTCGCTTATTGCGCTCCTTCCAGATAGTCCAAAATATGAAGCCTGGAAGTAAAACCCAAATAACATTGAGCAAATTACTGTTGAAGGGTTCTGAAGGCTAGTACCGTAACGTATTGAGAATGTCTCCTTTCCACCTCCCCGTTCTTCTGCAACAGATAGCTAAGTTCTCCCATAACTGATTGGCCAGAACGCAAGTGTCCAGTAGATGAGATATGGTCTCACCATGAGTGGAACAATTGGGACATCGAGAGGGGCCACTAAATCCTTTTTTCTGTAGATTGTCCCATGTAAGGAGCCTCTTCTTACTTAAAAGCCATAGAAAGGAGGAGATTTTTGGCCATATACCAGGCTGCCAAACTTGGTTCCAAAGGTCATCTTTTTGAGCTGGCATTGGGTGAAAAAACAGTTGGTATGCTTCTTTGGTAGAGAAACTTCCACTAGGAGTGTAGCCCCATTTTAACTTGTCCTCCTAATTAGAAATTCTGATTCTTCAAAGGCTGAGCTCGTGGTCTATGTCTGCATACGTTTCCTCCTGCCAGTTTTCTTGCCATTACGTAGCAGGGAGCCACTTTTGAAGATCTTGGGAAGGAGGCAGTTGCCAAAAGTGGTGAACTAGAGTGTTTGCAGAGTGCTGTATAGCAGTTTGCCACTTAGGTTTGTGAAACAAATTGGCCAGCTTGGGTAATTGCTGCCAAGAGTCTTCCCAAAATCTGGCTAAGGTTCCAGAATCAATTTCCCAAAAACTGTTAGCTTGGATGAAGGCGGTGTGTTGTTTAGTTGTGTTCTAGATCAGTGAGCCTTGAGTGGTCGGATTTAGTCTGATGATATCCTCCGGGGTACTACCCGCTACATATTTTGCCCGCCAAAGCCGAGCCCAAGGAGTGTGGGGCTTGGAGATCCAGTTCCACCATATACGAGCTCCCATTGTGGGGTTGCTATGCTGAGGATCCCTTATTCCAAGCCCACCCGCAGATTTGGGAAGGCAGACTTCGATCCATTTGACAAGACCCCATTTTCTATTAAGTCCCGAAGAGCCCCAGAGAAAATTTCTTTGAATATTGTGAATTAACTTAAGGACCCATTTAGGAGCAGCCAGAATAGAGAAGAGATACAGGGGCATAGCCTGGAGAACAGACTTGATCAGGATTAATCTGTTGGCTATGTTGAGCGCCCTGTAGGTCCAAGAGGTGAGCCGAGCTTTCAACTTGTCAAGGAGAACTCTCCAAGAGGAATGCTTTATAGCAGAATCAGTAAGGGGAGCTCCCAGATATTTTGATGGAAGCTTTGCTATCGAAAACCCAAGGATTCGAGCTATGTTGCGCTGATTGATGAGAGGAGTATTAAAGAAGAAGATTTGAGATTTTTCAGCATTGATGGTGGTGCCTGAAGCTTCAGAAAAGGTGTCAAGTAAGGATTTGAAAGTTTGGGCTTCCTGGACTGAAGGATGGCCAAATAGCATATTGTCATCAACAAATTGTTGGTGAGTCAACGGAGGGTTATTATGCAAGGAGAGACCTTTAAGAGAATTGGTGGAGATAGCATGATTAATGAGACGACTAAGACCTTCTGCCATAAGGACAAACAAGAAAGGTGCGAGGGGATCACCCTGTCGGATGCCTCTAGAGGGAGTAAACATGGAAGTGGGGGAGCCATTCAGCAATATTGAGAAAGTGGGAGAGGAAATAAGATGCATTATGCATCTGGTCCAAGTAGGGCTGAATCTGAAGGCTTGGAGCATTTGGTTTATATAGTTCCAACTCAATTTATCAAATGCTTTAGAGAGATCTAGCTTGAGAAGCATACCTACCTTCTTGAGTTGTTTGAGAGAGTGAATAGCTTCATGAGTTAGGATAATACCATCAAGGATCTGTCGTCCTTCCACATAGCATGTCTGCTCCGGCGAAATGAGAAGGGGAAGAAGAGGTTTGAGCCTATTAGCAATGACCTTTGATATGAGCTTGTAGATGACATTGCATAGAGCGATAGGTCTAAATTTGTCCGGAGTGCTGGAGTTCTCCTCCTTAGGAACTAGAGCCAAGAAAGTAGAATTGAGGGAGGGGAGGATCCAATGCATAGTGTGGGATTCTTCCACTAGATCCCAAACTTCCTGTTTGATTTGCTCCCAAAAGGCGCGAAAGAAATTTGCAGTGAATCCATCTGGACCAGGAGTTTTCCCGTCTTTGAGCTGAGCCATTGTTTGCTCCACTTCTTGCAACGTGATAGGTTTAAGAAGCATAGTGTTGTGATCATCAGTGATGATCTTAGGAATATGCTGAGTGACAATCCGGATGGCTTGATTCCTGTCTCCTTCAGGCTCTTGGAGAATGGTGCTAAAGTACCCTTCGAGTTATTCTTCAATGTCAGCATGATCCTCCAATCGTTCCCCTTGACCGTTATTGAGAAAAGCAATATTGTTGTGCATTCTCCTTTGTGTAGTGGATCTGTGGAAAAATTTGGTGTTTTTCTCACCATCCTTTAGCCAGAGGATACGAGACTTCTGACGCCAGAGTGTTTCCTCCTGTACTCTGCGCTCTTCTATTTTGGAAAGAAGATCTTTCTCCTAATCTGCATAGGCGTCTGTCCTGCCTTCCGTAATGATGTGTTGTTGCAACCCTTGCATTTGTTGTTCTAACTCTTTCTGGTGAGTGAAGATATTGACGAAGCTTGTGTGATTCCAATGTTTCAGAGTGCGCGTGAGGGCTTTGAGCTTTTGTTGGAACTGATACATTTTCGATCCTGAAGGAGGATGAAAGTTATTCCAAGCTTTTATGACCACATCTTTGAAGTCGGGGTGATGGAGCCAGAAAGCCTCAAATCGAAAATGCCTGTTACAGCTAGTGCCAAGTTTGGACCATTGCAAAAGAATTGGCCAGTGATCAGATCCGGCTAAGGGCATGATAGAAGTGTGGAAGTCGCCCCCCAGGTGGATAACATTATCAGATAGCAAGAAGCGATCTAGTCGTGAAGCAATGTGTTGCGTTCCTCAACGCTTATTAGTCCAGGTGTAAATTCCATTTGAGGTAAGTATGTCCATGAGCCAGTTGTTCTGTATGAAGTCTTTAAACCCCATGCTATCCATCTCAAGACGATTTTTGCCTCCTTCCTTTTCTTCCAAAGCTATAATCATGTTGAAATCACCACCACAAATCCAGTTTTTTCTGTGTTTCTTGCGGAAAATAGACGTTGGTGAGATGGTCGTGAGTGTTGGAGCCCACTCGATGAAAAGTGGATTGAATGAAGTGATGAGAAGCATGAAAATCATAAAGAGAGATGACCTGAGGATTCCAAATTATTGCTAATCCTCCTGAAGCACCTGTAGCATCTACTGTGACCGATCTACATCCTACCCAAGACTTAACCAAAATAGTTTCCAGGGCTTTGCTATTGCATTTTGTTTCCTACAGGAAGACAATGGTTGGTTTGACTTGCTGAATCATATTTTTGAGCATTCTATTTTTTGAGGGACTATTGAGCCCTCTCACATTCCATGAAATGAGCTTCATGAGGAACTTTGGGGGATCTGACGAAAGAACTTGGTCAACTTGGGGTACCTTCCGGATTCCACAAGCATTTATCCAACAATGATAGTCCTCTGTAGATCTGTTTTGCGCCCTCTCTTTTTTTATTCTTTCAATACCTTCTTTCCATCCTAGGGGCATCTTGCTTGAATACCTAGGGAGTTGTTTTGCTGAGCTCTGAAGAGAACTACTTCCAAGTTGTCAATCTGCCTAGGTGAGATCTTGTCGTAATTTTTCTGCCGGCATGCGGTTTCCAAGGTAAGAATATCCAGATCTCCCAGATCTATACTCTCAGGTTCTTCCTCCATATGGGTAGGTGCATTTTGTTCTTCATTGCCCCCGCTGCCATCTACATCCATCTGTGAATCTCTTAGAACAAAGCTTTGTCCAGATCTGAATGAGAATAGGAGGCTTGGGGAACTTCTTTACCAGATTCGGATGTCGAGGGAGAGGCACTGGATTTGGGGATATCAGAAGGCTGTGAAGGGGCAAAGGGTTGACCCATCTGGGCATCTGAGGTATCTTGAGTTGCTAAAACTTCGAAGCTATTGCTGGTAACTGGCTTGTTTGGCTCGCTGGGGGAGGCAAGGGTTTTCTTGGACTGTTTCTTTCTGTTGGTTACTCTGGTAAAGCCTTCAGCATCCTTTCCTTTATTAAAAGAGGGAGGGTTGGATGACTGGTTCAGAGGGCAATCCCGAAATAGATGTTCGAGCTCATGACATTTTCTACAACAGAAAGGTACATGCTCATAGTCAATAGTTTGGACCCATTCAAAGTCGTCGTGAAAGAGACTTACCGAATCCGAGAGGGCTTTGACTAGGTGCATGTAGACGCAGATCCTGGCACAAGAAGTATATCTTCTGAGTTTGGTTTCCTCTGCGACTTTGATGAACTCTCCCAATCCATTTCCTATGTCTCTTAGGGTTTCCTCATCCCAATACTCTAATGGTAGAGAGTACATTTTGATCCAAACATGTGCCCAGTTGAAGTCCTCCTTGTCCGAATTAAAACGTTCAATCCAGTCACGCAAGTACAAATCTGCAAAGTTGAAAAACTAAGGGCCACCGTCTAAGATACAGTTTCGGTCCTCAACACAGTTGAAAATGGTTGTAAAGAAACCCTTTGGACCGAGCTGCAAGGTCACGTGACCTTTGGGCTTCCATTTTGAAGTTATCCACCCTTCAAGCACTTTTTCAGTCAGCCATAAGCCTATGAACTTGCCTATGAGGGCGTGGTCTTTCATGAACTGAATATGACCATTGATGCGGTGACTAGGTAGCTCGATTTTGATTTTTTCGACGACAATCGGAATGCAAGTGTCTGACGATGCTTTTGGCTGAGTCGTTGCATCTTCTTTGGCAGTGTCGTTGTCCTTTGGAATTCATTAGCTGTGACATCCACATTTGTGTTGACCTTTGGCGGTATTTGATCAGAGGCATTGTTCATGTTTTGTCCTGTTTTCGTTGTTCTGTCTGCAGCAGTAGTGTTGACAGAGTTCAGATTGTTAGAGGGCGAGGGGGAGGATCCCGCCCCTCCAGGAGGAGCATTCATGGTGGCGTGATCGAAATCGAGGACGTGGAAAGGCTCACGCACTAGAGCTGAAGCTCGAATCGTGAGGGAAGGAGTTCATGCGGCAACTTGTCAAGGTTTCAGAAAACCCTAACGCAGAGCCCTTCTCACAATGTTGATTAGATAGAGAGGAATAAAATCTAGCCCCCTTGTCTTTAATCACATCATAGCCTGCAAATTGCCCAGTGTCAATCGAGAAATCTGCAGATGCATCCTCCACCTCATCAAGGGATGCTCGATCCTGAAATATCCTCCTCAATACATCCTTCCTCCCCTGTGAAATTTCACCATCCATGTGAGGAGGGAATCTACAGGAAGGTCCACCATTCAGCCACTCATGGTTGTAGTACTTTGAGTTCAATGAGTGAGTCAAACAATGTGAAAGTGTGCAATTATTGTCCCATCTGCTGACAAGAATATCCTGCATAGTGGTGAAGAAGGCCTATGATGATGTCTCATATTCAAGGCACTCGCTTTGTAAAATAATGGTCCTTGCGCACTCAATCATGGAATCCCATCCCTCATGAACCTCTTCCAGGATGGGTTGGTCTGTATCTGCAAATCGTAGCAAAGCAATGATAAGGTCCATGATCCTAATAGTGAGATCTACTCTCTCCCACCAAGCATCATCTAACATTGTGTCCTTGACTCTTTTTGAGGCTGCTTTATTTGTGTTTCTCCAAAAAGACCAAAACTCTGAAATAACCATGGCCCCAAGAGTAGTCTTGACCTCCCTCAACCTCTTCAACATGATGAATGAAGAGGCAAACCATGTATCTGCAATCATCAACAATGATAGATGGGTGTACTCCTTGTAGATTGAAGGGAATTTGTATGATTTTGTAGAAAGTTGCGGATATGTCGTGCACCCTCAATAATACTTCCAATCCAAGGCACATCAAAAGCAATAGTTGTAAGTGTTAAATTCAAGGAATGGTCAATGCAAAGTGTCCAAAATATTTGTGGATATTTAGCTTCCACGATCATGCTAGCAGCCTTGCAAACAGGTGCATTGTCTATAATGATTTGCACAAAAGAATCAACACCTACATCTTCAATAACTTAAATGAACAACTCACCAATATACTTTGCATCCTTGTATTGTCCAAGTTCATCCACTGATTTCAAGAAAACTGGTCCATTCAAGGAAGACACCATGAAGTTGATGAGTGGGTGGCATGTTGGATTTGTCCATCCATCAAAAATAATACTAACCCTAGATGTTGGCCATGTTGATTTAATAGGCTCAAGCATTTTGTCCACCTATTTCTTTGCCTTAGACAACAATGTGGTTCTAAGCTTCTCTGACCCAAGAGGCACATACCCTAAAGGAGCCCCTTGAGTTAGAGCTTGACACATCTCAAGAAATAAAGGTGATCGTGCAACATTAAAGGATATGAAGTTCAAATATAAAAAGAATGCAATGGTGAGATCAAGCTCTTCCCGTCTCTCTTTTTGAAAAATCTTGTCCATTGGACCAAGTGCCACTACCTTTCTTTTTGTTGTTTGACCCACACCCCCACCAAAACTCTCAAATGGAAATTTGTTGTTGCTTTTCCTCAAGACTGGAAGGGGACCATCATTCTTGTTGTTTTAGATGATGCGGTAACCCTTGCCATACCAACATTGGCCTCTTTTTCATTTCTTTCCTCTTAGCTAAAGACATGTGTACATGCTCCAATTTCACAACTTGGTAAGGCCAACAAATGAACTTTCACACGGCAATAAGTGCTCTTGAAATGATTGTTGCAGTAGTTGCATTTCCAAGCAACATTGCCTCCTCCCTTCTACTTGTTGTCTGGCCCTTGATATCTTGTGACATACTTCCACAAGGGATATTTTCTTTCTTGAGCCTATTGTCTTTCTAAATTTATTTTTCACTCAACATTTGAAGTTGTGTTCCAATAGAGGGAACACTTGCAGACCCTGATGAAATTGGAACAGGAGGGCATCACCAATGGGACATTCTTCCCCTTCCCTGCTACCCTTGATTGAGCCATGAATGTTGTAAAAAAATAAAGAAAAAATGCACAAACTTGTAAAAAAATGGACATGCAAACTGTTGTAGCAAAAATGCAAAAAAATAGTAGCAAAAATGCAAAAAAAATAGAAGCAAAATGCACTTACTTGTTGCTTGAATCACCTCCAAAATGCTCCCAAACCCTTTGCTAGTTGCTCCCACACACCCACAGCAAAAGAGACACTCATGAATGAGTGAGAAATGGGCCCAAACTAGGCTTTAAAGGTCGTGCAGCGCACATTTCAGAGGGATGTGTCCCGAAATCAAGACTCACATGCCCTTAGAATATGACTCGCGTGCCCATCGAATCCCACGTGCCAAGGCACGTTGGACACGTGTCCTAAAGAATCGTGTTCACTTCGTGCGATTCAAGACACGAACGGGGGGAGGCCAAATCCAGTTTATTAGTTGTACATGTATCTACATTCAATGACTTTTTTACGTAGACAAAATATCAATAACTTGCCAATTACGATGGTCAAACCAAGGGAGTGTGTTGATCTGGAGCCGAAAGCTGCGAATATTTTCACTTTTTGAGGTATGGAGCCAAGTCAACAAAATTTGGCTAAGGTGGCTCTTCCACCTCGATCTCCAGTTGGAATGCGGAAAGAGGTTATCGTGGGATTCGGCGGACGGTTATGGTCTTTTGGGTGTTGTTGACCCTGGTATTAACAGACAGGCCTCTGGTGGTCCTGACAACATTTTGAGTGAAGGGTTGGAAGCTATGTTGCCAGGAAACATGGGGACGAGGACGGGTGCGTCATTTTTTGAAACAAGGTGCATGGGTTCATCGGGGTTATATATATATGTGTGTGTGTGAGAAAGAGAGAGAGAGAGAGTTTGTGTAACTAAAATATTTATGATTTTAACTTTAAATATTTAAACATGCACATCATTGAACATTCAACATTTACATTGAAATTTCAAAATTTCTAATTTGATATCAAATAAATATTGGAGTTTACACATACTTGTAAATCTAGCCCCAAGCCAATTTCACCCAAACCTTTGGTAGGGAAAGAGAAGGCCAAAAGTTACATTCTTGGCAAAAAACGTAAAACAAGTGATGTCGGTTAGCCATAGAGAATGTGGAGATTACAGTAGAAAAAAAGAGTTTGGAATCACAGTATGGCAGTAGATTGTTTATTGTGTTTTCTTCAAGATTCTAATACTCGTCACAAGGAAGCTTTCCCATGAGGTTGATTTACTATTTAGAATTAACTTTTAATTTACTAATTTTGTTATGCAAACAATGAATTTTAAACAAAGAAATTAGAATTAATTAATGTCGCACAGTGAATCTTCAAGTAGGGATTGCATCTCTGTGGATTACGTCTCTATGGGAACCTCCAATCACCGGCACAAACACAAACAAATGCCCCAAACACACCAGGGAATGCTCGTCTTCTCAATAGTCAAACCAAATGGTTGTTGTCTCAAACAAAATGTCGTCGTCGAAGAGTGAAGCAATTTTAGATTTTACGGGTTATGTATTCACCTTTTGAATTCCCACGATTTTTTTATATTTAAATTTTTAATTCAAAAACCGTTCAACAAAGAACCCAATTTTGGGGTTCTAAGTACCCATTATCAGGGTTCCAAGTAACCCATTATTGGGGTTCCAAGTACCCTAAACGCCAAAAGCACCCAAATTTTTTTAATGAAGAACCCGGTTCTTATGGGTTTGTTCCAAAAGAACCCGTACCCGAATCTAGTTCTTGGGTTCGACAACCCAGTACGAGTTCGAGAACCCCACCCTTGGGTTCGAGAACCCATGCAACATAGGCTAGAAGTCACCAATTTTGCAGAGGCTATGGTGGAAGTAGAAACAACGGAAACAGTAAGTTCTTTACAAACCCATGCTCCTGTGTTCCCGTTGGGTGGTTTAGAGGATATTGTTTTTGGTTGTGGTTTGGTGTTGAACATTGGTTTGAAAGACTGCTTAATAAACTTTGGGGATTGGAATGGGTACCCAGGGAAATCGTCTACTGGTGGTTTTACGTTTGGGGTTTTAGAAAATGTTCAGTCAAATGCGGGGCTTGGTGTCGACCAACCTCAGGTGCGGACCGCAAAAACTAGCAAAGCCCTTCCAAAGGATAGTCAGAGCTTTCAGTTGGAGGTCTACAAAGTTTTGCAAAAAGGGGATGCATGGGAGAAGCTTGGGTTGCAGGCTCATTATAATAGAAACCCTTGCGAGGGTCCAAATGATAAAACACCCCAGGAGGTGGGGTTTTTCTCCTAGGGTTTAGTACCCGAGTCGGTGGCAGCATTACAGGCCCCTAGGGTTGGTAATGTCGGTGCGGTGCAAGTGGAAGGGCCCTTTAGGGCTATCCATAGGGGAGGGGGAGGATGTCGCGGAGGTTTTATCGCTTTCAGAACTGCCCCAAATCAGCCGACAGGCATGGTTAAAACAGTAAATAAAAATATAACAAACAAAAGCAAACCAAAAAAAAAAAAAAAAAGGAAAGGTCCTTTAAGAGAAACTCGGAATTCCCAAATCTGGTCTTAGGAGTGGATATACAAGTAGACAGGTCGATGGTGACCTCGGAGACCATACTGGTGGGCAAAGCGCATGGAATTTTTTTTCTACACAATTTATAGCTAAGTGGATTGAGCAATCTTGGGGAGAGGCCCTAGATAAGAAGGTGGAGGTGGAGGTGGAGGTGATCAGGTTTGCGAAAAAAGAGACTCTGGAATGGGTGCTTGCGCGAAATTTGGGTATTGGTATTGCGTCTATTCTTTTCAAGAGGTGGTCGCCCATATTTGATGCGAAGCGAGAAAGAGTGGACGAGATCCCGATTTGGGTGTGATTATCGACATTGCCTCGACACTTATGGATATTGGATGTTTTCGGGGCTATTGGGAACAATCTATGCATCTTTCCGGAGACGGATATATCTTTCTTGGTCACAAAATCTTGAAATGTGGCTCATATATTGGTTCGTCTTGTTCCAAGAGAAGGTCTAGTTGAAAAAATCCACTTCTCGATGGACACTCTTTCTTCCAGATTATTGATTATGAGCACCTTCCTTTTCAGTGCCATAGATGTCATAAGTATGGTCATTTGGCCAGAGAATGCGCTCTGGGCATTAGCATGAGGCGATGTCAAAGGGGAGACCACAAGAATGAATATCGAGCTCAGGTTGATCAATCAGAAGGTGATGAGCAGTTGCAAATGGAAGAGGTGGTGCATCATCAAGAAGAGGGGTCGATCTCGATGGAAGGGTTGGAGGAACAGGGGGATCAACTGGAGATCCCCATTGCCTGTGTGATGAACCAAGCTCAGGACCCTCAGGCTTCAGAGTAACTCGCATCGGACTTGGCAAATATTGTCACTCATTCCCCTCCTATTCATGATACTCTTCATCATTTATTAAATGTCATTCAATCACCTGGTCCTTCTAGGCCCCTAGTAAATGAGCCACTTTGCATAAATAATATTTCTATGGCCGTGGACAGCATCATTACTATCATCCCTAAATTAACCATTGACACCATCCCCTACAACATAAGACAAAGGGAAAAAAAACTCTTGTCTATTGAGGCCTTTGGCAGTTTGGGAAGCATTGATGTTCCTGATAAGCCCAAAAAATCAAGGGGTCGGAAAACTGATATATCAAAGGCACAATTAGAAGTTATGATAGACATAGTGGATGGGAAACAACTTTCTCTCAAAGAGGTGCTTAGAGCGGCGCAGTCCCCTGTCCAAGTTTCCAAATGATTATATTGTCTTTCAATTGTAGAGGGTTCGCTAGCACCCATAAGAAACTAGCTCTAAAAGCTCTCTTCCTAAATTATAGACCTGATTTGATTATGCTCCAAGAGACTTTGGGCGAGGGATATCTAGTTATGGCATCCCTTATAAAAATGCTATCGGGTTGGTCTTCTGTGACGGCGGATGCCAAAGGAAGATCAGGAGGATTAACTCTTGGATTAAAAGACAGTGCCATAAAACTGAAAAACGCATGGGGCTCTGAATTGGTCATTGGAGCAGAGGTCTTTTCAATTGAACTAACTATAGATCTTCCAATTGTTAATATGTACGGGCCTTGTCAAGAGAGGATAGGTTTTTGGAACAATCTTCTCTCAAAGTCTTACATGCTTGCTTCCAATTTGGTGGTGGAAGGAGACCTCAACTTCTCCCTTGGCCTATCTGAAACAAGGGACCCTATGGCTCAAGTTGACCCCCTTGTTGATTTTTTCCTGGACTAATTAAGAGAAGGGCGCCTTATTGACTCAAATTCAATTAAAATCTCCCCTGCGTGGAGGAACATGAGAGTGGGGGATGCCCATGTGGCAAAGAGGTTGGATTGTTTCCTCTTGAATGAAGATTTAGCAGATAAGCTTTCAGGTTTTAGGCAATGAATTGGGTCTGGGGGAAATCGGACCATTCTCCTATACTGCTTGAGAACTTGAGATTTTTGGATCTAACAAGAAACCTAGTACACCTTTCAAGTACAATTTAGGATAGCTGAATGACCCTGATTATATTAGCCTTATTCATGAAACATGGAGTCCTATGGAGCGATCTAGAACTAGATCCCATGCATAGTCCTTGATGAGTAATCTGAATAGACTTAAAAGTGACTATTTCATGGGCTAAAGAGAAACTGAGAAGGGATGAGCTTGCCCTTAGAGAGATTAGGGATGAATTGGTAAGAATGGAAAGATTGGAAGCTGATGGATATGAGAATGAAGAAAAGAGGGATAGGATAAAGTTACTGGAGTCTAAGAAGAGAAAAATGTTAACTGATAAAGAAGAACAATAGCATTTAAAAAGTCGAGCAACCTAGCTCTCAGCCGTGGACAAAAATACAAAATTCTTCTAGAATTATGCCAAAGGGAGAAAAAACACCAATACCATTTGGGAATTGGATAAGCCAGGTGGAGCTAAGGCAAAATCATCCAATGAGCTAGCAACAATGGGAAAATATCACTTCAAATCTCTATTTAAATTTTAGAGCCCCTAAGGGAGCAACCATTGTTGAAGTGATCAGGGTCACTCAGTTGTTCCCTAGATATGTTGAGGAAGAAGACAATGAGCGATTAACGGCTCCCGTTATGAAGCTGAAAGTTTAAGATGTACTTAAGTCTATGCAAAAAGATAAGAGTCTAGGACTTGATGGTTGGACAATGGAATTTTTCCAACATTTCTATGAGTTGATAAGGGAGGAGATAGTGGGAGTAGTGGAAGAATCCAGAATCAAGGGTTTTGTTCATGAGCCTTTCAACTCTACCTTTCTGGCACTCATCCCCAAATCGGACACCCCTTCCTCTTTTGATGAATTTAGACCTATATCACTGTGCAATTGTATATATAAAATCATTGCAAAAACCATTGCATCTAGATTGAAACCAATCCTTTCTAGCAACATCTCTAAAGAACAGTTTGGTTTTTTGGATGGCAGGCGGATTCATGAAGCAATTGGGGTGGCCCAAGAAAGAATGCATAGCATAAAACAGCCAAGGAAAAAAGGGTTGACTGTAAAAATTGATCTTTCAAAATCCGATGACAGGATCAGCTGGATTTCCTAAGACTACTGATGACTCATATGGGCTTTTGTATTGACTTTGTCAACTAGATAATGGGATGCATCTCAAATGTGTCTTTCGTTGTCCTAATTAATGAGGTTGCATCCTATTTCTTCCACAGTCAAAGAGGGCTCAGGGAAGGATGCCCCCTCTCCCCTCTTCTGTTCCTTCTAGCTACCGAAGGATTCAGTCAGCTTCTTATCTTGGCAAAGAGAAGAGGTTACCTGAAAGGTATAGAAGTAGCTACAAATCTGTTCATTACACATTTTCTCTTTGTGGATGGCATCCTCCTTTTCAGCAATGGGACCAAGGAGGATGTTGTCTAACTTAAAGGTCTACTAGACCTATTTCTGAAGGCTACAGGCATGATCATAAACACTCAAAAATCTTCAATTGTCTGTGCAGTTATTTTAAGGCCTAACCTTGAAAGGATTACAACTATTTTCTTTGACCTTGAAAGATTATTCTTTTGGTGCACTTTAAGGAACAAAGTGCCTACACGAGACATTTTACAAAGGTGGAATATACATGGGCCAAGTTGGTGTATTCTCTGCAAGGATGTAGAAGAATCAGTTGTGCATTTATTCCTTAATTGTTGTTTCTCTCAAAAAAATGGAGTACACTTTGTCCCTATTAGGCATTAACTCAACATGGAATGGGGTTAGCTGTGAAGTTGCTTGGCAGAGATGGTGGCATTGAACTACAGATGAAAATGTCAAAAACATACCTTTGATCATATCCTAGGGGGTTTAGCTTGCTAGGAATAAAGGTATATTTAAGGAATCTTCCTCTTCAACCTCTGTGATCACAGCCGAATGTGCTTCGATTTATTCTTTGATCCCATCTTTTGAACACATCATCAAATCCGAAACATCAACATTGAACAAATTAATCATGACACTCCATGGGCCTTTTTGATGGGGCATTGGATGCTCAAAACAAATGTGGTTCCAGCATTGGTGGATTCACCTAAATATCAATAACTCCCTAAAAGCTTTCGTGGGCATTGGTTCAGGCACAAACAATTATGCAAAATTACTTACATTAAAACTTCTCTTATGCTGGCTCATACAATTGGAAATTGGATCTATACAAATATTTGGAGACTCTATGAATATCATAAATTGGTTCAACAATACTCAGAGATGCCAAAATTATGTTTTGATACCCATCCTTGAAGAAATACATACTTTAAAATTATCTTTTGATCTCATTACTGTATGCCACATTTACAGGGAACGGAACAGCTTTGCTGACTTGCTACCTAAGGAGGGCTCTCAATAGGATCTGGGCATGTGGCGTATAACTAAAACTATTGATGGAAATGCCTGTGTGTCAGATAATAGGCCTTACTAATTGAGGCCTCTTGATATTTTCTGTTGTCGCTACTTTCATTTTACTCCAGCGGCACAGGATGTATATTTTTGAACACTATATGTTTACTTCTTTTGGGTATATCAGTGTTTTGATACTCTTGGTACAGTTTACTCGTTTTTGTGGTATATTGGTTGTTTTCCCCAATGGGGAGGGGTTTATGTTATGGATTTTTCTATCAGTCACTTCTTATAGTGTTGTTGTTGGATTGTTTCAAATCATAATTTTTTTTGGACAGTTTGATATGTTGCCTTCATGGGTGATCGCAACTACTCATAAAGCCATATCTCACTTGATGTTTATCTTCACAACAGCTACCACACATGATGGGATATTTCAATCAGCTCCACAAATTTCTATAGGCCATAACTGTAGAAACCATAGTGATAATTCTCCAGTATTCCACAGGGACATGTCCCGAAGGTGGGATGCATGCACCCCATGCTTTTGACGCACCTGGGACCAACGGGGGCACCTAAGGAAACATTTCTCCACATTCTTTTTTTGGAGAGACATGGGGAAACGCAAGGGGAATCGTTTCCCTAATGTCAGGGACGCGTCTCCCCAAAAGGGGTGCTTCTGGGCGCACCACCTCAAAAGGGGGACGCCTAAAAGCACCCATTTTGAGGGGGAACTAATAGAAGCACCCCTTTATAGGTTCAATAAATTTTGTGTAGGAATCCTAATATTCAAGCCTATGGCCCTATTACTGCTATGCAATTCATGGTAATGTTAAATTCTTATTGTAAAAGTGGCATTTGTCATTTTTACTTAAATTTTTAGCATTACCATGAAATGACTCAGGATGTTTGAGAGTGGTTCTGACCTCGTTGGATTTCATATGGAGAGTAGAATTTTAGATCTCACTCAAAATGCAGCGGACTTAATAGTTTCATAGGATTTCAAGATCAAGGGGATTGCAATGTTTGCAATGGATTTTGTCATGTACGGGGGTATGGAACTAGTATTTAATCAAGAGCAACAAGCCCTCTATGCACCTTGATGTTAGTGGCATTGGTTGTCAAACTACTCTATCATGACCCTACTAAAAATTCCCTGTCACTCAAACAAAATCTTGACTTGACATGCTACTTTTTTTATCTCATTTTAATGCTTAGAGGGTGATATTGATGACGAAGATCCCAATATAGCAATGTTTTTGATGATATGTAGGTATTTTTGTAGCATGATATTTTTTTTGGATGCTAGAGGCCATCTAGAGCCTATTTATTGATGTATTTTCGGCTTAGAGATGGATTGCACTCGGTGCTATTTTGGTTATGTGCACCCTTACATGTTATATAAATGAGAACATTTGCTTATCTGTGTGTAAATGGTTTGGATTCATATGGATGCACATGAATATATATGTTTTTCTTTAAAATCTGAATATTTTAGGTGTTTTTGGTCAATTAGCTTTTTGGACCAATTTTTTTACTGGTTCCGACCGGTTCTCGATTCAAAGGGTTTTCCACTTTGATCATCATTTTGGTTCCGATAACATTGGTATCCACTGTAGGCCATTTTGCTTAAGACTAATTAGATTCTAGAATGATAAATGATGAATTTAAATTTTAAATCAATTTACATTCTAGAATGATGAATGATAAATTTAATTTTTTTAATCGATGTAGATTCTAGAATGATGAATATGGATCAATGTATTTCATTATTGAATCTCGTGGTGTATGGATGAATGATGAGTATGAATGATATATGTAGTATGAATGATGAATATGGATCATTGTATTTCATTATTTAATTCAATTATGTATGGATCAATATATTTATGCTTTCACTATTGAATATGAATCTGAATTATATATATATGAAAACATTATATACCCTGATGTCTTCCCATCCCCCCTAAATTTCCCTAAAATTGAGGGTACTCCCCACACATCCCCCTTGTGTGTCTCCTCGCACTCACATCCCCCTGTCCCAGAGCCTTGGTGGAACATTGAAATTTTCTATATTCCCAACCCATAATATATGGACTTCCTTCCTTGGATGGGATCCTTGGATCGAGAGAGGATGGGGGGTGGTTTGTTGACATCTCACCAGGCCACATGCCAAGGGGCATGACAGCACGCCCCCATAAACGTCTCATAGATACGTGCAGTAGGCATGGGGTAACTTCATATCCCACCATCCTCTAACTCATAGGGTGAATCCACCACCTGTAATGTTTGTTATTTGAAGGCCCTTGGTACAAGTAAAGGGGATTACGCATCAAGTGAGGAAATTCGCCCACACAAACGAGCTCATCTCATCACAGGGATGCATTAAAAGGGCATTCAATGATTAACATGTTGAGCAATATTGCAATAGCATGTGGCCTAATTGGTTTTCTTGGCATTATTACCACAACAGCTCCCTGCTCAGTCTCATGCTTCAGAGCTTTGGCATGGGGTTGAAGAATTGAATTTTTGCTAGAGGGAGGTGCATTTTATTTATTTCATCAATATGTAGGTGTGTTTTGCTCCCAACTTAGATCGCTAGGCCAGTCCTTTAGTCCTCCGTCTATTTAGGTTCTAATTAGGTTCAAGCTTGGGGTAGGCATGCAGAAACAATAAGCAATTGGCCAATGTTTCCCTCATTCCCCTAGCTTAGCTTCTAATTTTGGCAATTGATTTGTTGTTTCTTTTTCGAGTCCTAGCTATGCGGGAATAGAATTATATCTAGTCATGCATTGATATGGGGGGCTCATCTTGCCAAGACCATTCCTCTGCAAGAAAACAATCTTGGGAATAGACAAGGCAGGTCCGTTATTTTTTTTAAATGCTCTCTTAATTTCCTACTCATTCTTGGTTTATTGGCAACTGGTGTTACAAGCAAGAAACAAGGACTAGGTCTCCTTGTGACTGGTGCATCACTTCCACTCTTTGAGGTTGCTTGTTCTTGGTTTTGAACAATGGCTCCTATGCTACTGGTGGCGGGGGAATCTATCCCTGGGGACCGCTCTCCACACAAGCCTCTCCATCTCTCTCAATCCTCTTGAGAGTCAGAAGGATCCTCTGCCCTCATTTAGGTCCACATCACATACAGTTTTTCCAGTATGCCACATTAGAGGGCTCGGGTTCGTCGATGAGCATGCTTGATACCAATAACATGAGCACACTCATGCGCAAGTGAGGGCCAAAAGTTAGCAAGGTTCATATAACTCACTCCTCAACTTGTTCAAGAGGAACATGCTCAGGTTGACGCTTGAATTAGCTAACCGACAATGCACCCTCACAAACATGGTAGTATTAGCTGGAGTGGTACACTGGGTTCTTGATGTTGGGCACACTTGTGTACATTACAACCAATATGAATACATGTATACAATGGACATATATTGGAACCTCAAGTTCATTCTTGGCCAGTACCTGGTGGACAAAAATAAGGGCAGAAAGGACATTCTCTCTCTTTGGATCACATGTAGCATCAATTGATAGCTCCAGATCGAAGGTTGGATCGTATTGAGAGATGCATATGCATTCCTCCTTAACCAGGCTTCTCTCTAAGCAGCAACAAGGAGCCCATACCAGTTGAAGCCACACATTCAAACAAATCCTCTTGATTGGCTCTTTTTTCTGTCTTATTTCTCCATGCTCTGTGTTTCCATGGCCATTATTTTAAAATGAAATACAAATCTATCCTTGTAGTTTCCATGTCCATCATTTTAAAACAAAAGATAACATAAAATAGAGAGAAATTTACATCAATAAACATAAAAAGATGTTATGACGGACGTGGGAACTACAAGGATAGATTACGATCTTGGAATTGTGGCATTACGAGCTTGAATTGCTAACTCGGTCAACTACCAAGAGGTTCAACGAACCCCAACAAAATTCAAAAAAAAATTAGGTTCATCGAATTCAAGTCTCAAGGTTGAAGTTAGACAAACCTTGTGACAAAGGTTTGTCAATGACTAAGTGTTGACATGACTATATAATTGTTGTCACCAATTGCTTCTCTAAAATGGCTAAGCATGATTCCTTGTGAGAAGTCTCCCACAACCTTTGACATTGCTTGTTTGAACTTTGTACGGCATTCATATTTGGTGTCATTTCAGTTTTCCCTCCTTTATAGTGTCAAACCTTGACTCTAGGATTGTTAGCCATTTTTGGAATGCCTTGCAAAAGAACTTGACACAATGGTAAGGTGTTCCACAACTTTACACCCTCAAATTGATGGTCAAATATAAGTTGCCAATAAAACCTTGGCACACATGTTTCTTGGGTACACCATGCACACCCATAGACCTAGAAGACGATTTACCTTTTATTTAACATACTTGTAATTGTGCATTTCATGGTTCCACTAAACATAGTTCCTTCTAAAAGTTTTCAACAAATCTACCCGATTGAGATTGCACTACTACCACCATCAAAATCCTTTGCTCTGTAGATCACAAAGGAACAATATTAGGAGGGGGCCTTCAACGAGTGGATTCAAAGAATTCATGAGTGAGTTTAATCCATTCTACAATGCTTGCAATGAAAGTACATGACATACACATTATAGCTCATTTTTTCTAAGTAGATGACTTGAGTTTGGCTTCAATTGCAAAAAAGAAAGGTTCAATAGTTTTCATCAAAAGATGAAAACCATCTTGTATGGAGTGTAAAACTCTGGTAAACTTGAATAAGTATATATTATTATTGATAAAAGATGAGATATGAGATATGATTACAATGGGGAATCACCAAGGCTTTAAATATAGCCTCATGGTGTCCCTTGGTGAAGAGGCATGATCTTTGATCATGCCCTTTCATTTAATAAAACCTAAGATAACTATATCTAACTAATAATTAATAAAATATACATAACATTGCCCCTCTCTTAAAGATGCTTTGTCCTCAAAGCATACATAATGAAGGACATCTTTCATGAAAACCTAGGTTTCTCGAGTGGCGAGCTCTTGCTTCCCACATTTTAAAAAGATCGTGGAGCATCTTCTCGAGTTCAATATCTTGTGGATGTGGATAGTGAAAAGATCTGATATCGACAGAATCGGATCCTGTCTTGACTTCTATTGGATGTTTGATTTTCCTATCTGGAGGCACTTTTATGGGTAGATCCTGGAATACTTTTTCGTGTCCGAACTAGTCCTTGTTCTTCTGGTGACTCTTCGTGGCTCCTTTTTGAAGATAACATTTCTAACTGATGACATTGTACTGTAGATGTTGGCGCTCCTGTTTGAATCATCTTCATCATCAGAGAGGAAGATACGACTTGATCTTCTGGGGCTTGGAATCCATACAACCTATGTTTCTTCCCTTTCCACTTAAAACTTATAAACTGCTTCTGATGGTTGGCAGAATAAGTACCTAAAGTTTGTAGCCATTGAATTCCTAAGACCACATCTACCTCGTAATGGAACGGTGTAGAATGGAGATTCTAAATGAAAGTTTTTTATCTGTAGTTTGACTTTATGGCATTTCCCTACTTGCTCAATCTTCTTACCATCGGCCACCATTACCTTCATATTAGGCATGGGGAAGGTAAATATGTTAAGTCTTTTTGCCATGGTTGAATCTAGAAAATTGTGGGTATTGCTAGTGTCGACGAGAACCATTACGTTGTTGTTCTTGATATGTCCTCTTAACCTTAGGGTTTGAGGTTGTGATATGCCTGTCATAGCTGATAATGACACTTGCGGAATAGTTTCATCATCCACTTCTGGAGAGAACTCTAAGTTGTCCTCTAATCCTTCTATGTATGAATCATTATTGTTAGCGTCATTAGTTGCTTCACAACTGTATAGATTTTTCGCTTTTCCATTAGCACATATGTGCTTAGGGTCCCAGTTTTCACCGCAACGCTTGCACTTGCCCTCTCGCATTCTTCGTTTTTCCACATTAGTTTTTTCTTCTTCATGAACATGGGGTGGGACATATTTTGTGTCATCTATATTTTCAGATTGAGGAAATCTTTGTCTCGAATATACTTTTTCTAGTTTTGATAACCTTTCAAATTTCTTTTCAGCAGCTTTTGCTTTTTGCCTTGCTACTTCTACTGATGTAATTTCATGCAATTCGAGCTCTTCTTGTATATGGATTTTAAGTCCTGAGATGAAAGACTGGATTAGACGAGATTCTGACAATCTTGGTACTCGTGTTGCCAAGGTCTCCCATTCTCGAGTGGACTCATCCACATCTCCTTTTTTGGCGTAATTTGATAAACGTTGAAAAAGACTTCTCTTCTTTTATGCCTTGAAACCTTTTGAAGAATGCATCCTTAAATTTCCTCCAACTGATAGCAAGCGTCGTCTTTTTCCACCACATATACCAATTATATGCTTCTCCTTCCATTTTCATGGAAGCATGCTTAATTTTTTCATCATCACTAGTAATGTCATAAATCTCAAAATATTCTTCCGCTTTATTAAGCCATGCAACGCTATTTTTTTCATTACCATCAAACTTGGGTAGCTCGATTTTAGCTTTTCGCTGATATGCTAATGGTGGAACAAGAAGGGGATATTGATTAGCAAATGCATTCCAAAGCTGCTTATTTTGAAAATCTGCATTACTATCTTCTTGATGATGTGGGGAATCGGTCTTTTCCTGATGCTCTTCTGAGTTCACTGAATCTGCAGAATTGTTTTGTTGATTTTGTTCCATATTAGGAAATATTGAGGATTGTGTCTGACTTAACTTATCTATCTTATCATTTAGCTTATTGAAGAGTTCTGTCATTTTGTTCATTGCTTCGTTATGCTTTTCTGTGGCCTCGTGATGATTTAGCCACATTTGTCTTTCTATTCGATTTGTCGTATCATGAACCTTTTTGATGTCGTTGGAATGTCCTGCAACTGTACCTTCAAGATCGATTAATCTTTTTCCGAATTCTTCAGAATTATTATTGATCTGTTTCTCGAGATCCACCAAATTTTTCTGGAATTCGGCCATTGACATTGATGAAGACATTGAACGTGTATGAGGTGGGGAATATTTTTCTGCCAGTTTTTCCCTCTCTCTTTTTTTAAAATTAATTAATTAAATTAAATTTTTTTTGAAATAATAATAATAATTTCTATTATTATTATATATATATTTTAAATAATAATAATTATTATTATTATTATTATTTTATTATTTGAATTATATATATATATATATATATATATATGGGGAAAAAGATGTCACGTTGTTTTTAAAAGTCACTTTGTTTTGAAAAGGCACGTTGTTTTGAAAAGGGGAAATGGGTTTTAATACCATGGGCAATTACCATGGCCCCAAAAACCACAAGCTTGTAAACCAGGAGCAATTACTCTTCCTTTTTAATTTTACTTTGTCTTCACATGTACGTATATGTACTTCTTTATATATATATATATATATATATATATCTCTTTTTTACTTTTTCTTTTTTTTTTTTCTTTTGGAACTATTTTCTTTTAAATATATATATATATATATATATTTCTTTTAATTTATTTCCCCCTTTGTGTTAACTTTCCTTCTCTCTTTATTTTATATATTCCTTCTTTTTTTAAAAACAAATGTTGTTGCCCACAAGCACTTGGTTTTTAAAAAAAATCTGCAATTCTGGAATTTTCTTGTAATTCCTTAATTCACACAGATCCCGAAGAGCGATGGCTCTGATACCAATGGAGTCTAAAACTTTGGTAAACTTGAATAAGTATATATTATTATTGATAAAAGATGAGATATGAGATATGATTACAATGGGGAATCACCGAGGCTTTAAATATAGCCTCATGGTGTCCCTTGGTGAAGAGGCATGCTCTTTGATCATGCCCTTTCATTTAATAAAACCTAAGATAACTATATCTAACTAATAATTAATAAAATATACATAACATTGTATGGTCCTTATTCCATTGCCTAGATAAGATAAGATAAATATATTAATGTCCTACAAATGACCACAAATATAGGTCAATGGGACTGATGAAGAGTACAATCAATATGAATACTATGTGCCAGTGCAAGCGCAAGTGCAACTCCAAGAAAACGTAAAGAATCACATAAAGAAAGGGAGAAACAAGTGAACTTGTTATTACAACATGCATATAAAACAATGTGGCACTATACAAAATAATCAATAGCTTGCCAAGAAAGAACGAGTGGGATAAGAAGATCTAGCCATGGAGCTAAAGATGTCAAGAGCTACTGAATCTAATGATTGATGGTGAGGGAGGCAAACTAGGCACTAGCTCGTTGTTGAAGTCCCTCGAGAGTCAAAACCAACAGCGGGTTCGACTGTATGATCCTAGAACAGAACATAGGATCCAAGGTCGAAAGAAAAAAACCCTGAATAGATCTCTCTACCCTCTCTTGTGGAACTAAGAGGTAGTTGGAATGGCTAAGGGCACCTTGCTCTAGAACTGTTTGGAAGTGGTCCCTTTGGTGATCCAAGACATGTGAACTAATGTACATTTCGACATCGCCAAACTAGTCTCGAAGATATCCATCAATCCCTTGAACGAGGAGGTTGAGAAGAGACCTAAGGTCTCACCCTTTTATTGTCTACTACACCCTAAATTTCCACCCATCGCATGTGATTTTGATATAACAAATCCACATGAAAATGTGAGGTGATTGTCCTGGTCATCCCAAGACAGGGCGTGGTGTGTAAGAATTGAGATTTATGGATGAAAACCTCCCTAAAGAATAGGGCTAAGCATCATTGGTCCTAGTACCTGAAGAAGGTACAAAGGGAGCCTTTTGAATCTTGATATAGGCAATAAAAACATCCTTTGATCTCATAGTATAGGGGGCACCTAAAGATGAGTATGTTTTTGGCTCCTGTAGGTGACACATTTGGAAAATCCCATTTGACCATGGTATATGGTGGTTTGCCTCTATTTGAAGTCTATGAGAACCAACTCAAAACTATCCCAGCCAGATCCCAAGTGAACGCATCTAATGTCTATATGTGTATGGGGGGCAGACTATGATGCCATTCTACAACTCCAAAAATTGCTCTAGGTAGATGGGCGTCTTCAACCCAAGGCTCATCGAAGGTGAGGTCTAAGTCATCTTCGAGTCAAGGCTCGTAGAAGGTGAGGACTAAATCACCTAACTGTACAATCTGTAGATATCCTCTTTGACAGTTGTTTCAATGCATGTCGAGTCGCCAAGAGATGGTTGGGTTCAAGGGAGAATCCAAATGGGGGAAGTTGCTCAAGGGGTATAGTTAGCAACTAGAGAAGTCGAGATGACTCTAAGAACCAACCTCAAGGACATCCTGAGAGAGGGGGTGGATTGGAGGCAAGAAACGTTAATGAGCAAAAGAGCAAGATAGGGGTACCTCTCTCTCCCAATGGTAGAATCCTTGGAAGACCCGACTCGATGAAGGAATGAAACCAAACAAAAAATTACCTCGAGGAAAAATGGGCCAATACAGAAGTTTACCTGAATAAGGGATGTGGAATTGTTTACCTGAATAAGGGATGTGGAATTGTTTGCTTACAGGAGATGATGCATCTGAGAAGCAAGGTCTAGACTCTCTCCAAGCTAGCCCAATCTATCTGCAACAAGCTCGACCCCCAAACTTCAAATCCATAAAGACTTGTGGGTCTAATGATTTCCCCCATGAGGTAAGATGCCCTGAAACCGACTTTGGAAACATTGTATCTCAATGAGGGCCAGGGAACCATATCCTTCACTAGGCCAAGGTTGGTGGGCCCCTATCGCATACCCAAATGAGGCCCTGTGAACTATACCACCAAGTAGGTGTAAATTATGGTGATCTCAATCTCGACACCCCAGTAGTAGAAACATAAGTTTATAAGAGATCTCTTTGATACATTAAAGACCAAAACCTTGGTTTAACCCAAGTTGACCGTCAATTATCAAGACTACAAGGGGAAATAATGCCTTCCAACTTAACCTTCCACCTTAATTAAGTTTGCATCTAATGTTTAATGTTGATCTTTGAAGCCATACCCCCCAACCATGCTCAAAGCATAACCAAATGTTTTAGCACCAACAAATTTAGACACAAAACATGTGTTGACAACAGTGGATCAAATTATTAACCAAGAATCAAAACTACTATACAAA
The DNA here is from genome assembly GCA_034641835.2 of Pinus albicaulis. Lineage (NCBI taxonomy): Eukaryota > Viridiplantae > Streptophyta > Pinopsida > Pinales > Pinaceae > Pinus > Pinus albicaulis. The sequence continues at coordinate 996,467,813 of CM076569.1, read as the reverse complement.
ATGGCATACCCTTGTTCAAAGTAGTTTGGACCAAGTAATATTGGTATCCCACAAAGTGATCTACACTTAACCACTGAACCCATAATTATACACTAAAGTAATGGGGCATGTTGCTTTTTTCAAGGGAGGATGAATGATCAACATTGAACCTCTTTGATGTATTTCAAGGTGTGTAACCTTTTATGCATTTTTTGTGTCTAGATACAACGCAACCTACAACAAGAACAGTGTATGGAAAATTCATACAAAGAAGTTATTAAGAGTCATTACAAATTATACTAAATCACTATTAGTGTAGAAGTGAATCAAACCATCGTCTTCACATTATGTAATCAACACTCCTCGTCCAATATGCTTGATCTATAGGGGATTTAAATATTGTCCCTATTTCCTTATTTTTATATTTGAATCACGTTCAAGACAAATTATCCTTGGTAAAAGCACTACAACTAGTTTCAATTATGTTAATAATGTTTCAAGGCTTAGTTACTTGCTTCAATGATATTTTCATTGCAGTTTACTCGAATCATTCTTCTTGCATAAATTTTGCTTCCACAAATATCATAAATTGTTTGAATCCCGCATTCATTCTTAAAAGGTTGACCTTGTTTTGACATCTTGCTCTCATTGTGCCATTTCCAACGCATGTATTTCTCTATCATCTTTTTGTATATGTAGATCAAGCAAAGGTCATATTTTCACGAGACATTTTGTCCACAACTATGAAAAATCCATATGCCAAGCACGAGACTTTCGAATTAATGGTGTATCCAAGAGGTTATATGCAGCCAACTACTACTATAATCATCCCCCTGTTTTTAAGTAAAGCAAGCAACACACGACAAATATGTTTGCACTTTATCTCTACACCAACTGACAAATCATTGTTGTACATAAAGCCATCCTTCATCCATCGGAAACAACTAAAATGGAGTTGGAGGAGTTGATCAATACATACAAAGACTAAGAAAAAACTCCAGCCAAGTTACAGAGTTGCAAAAAATAGAGGCTTCCTTTAAGATATCAAAAATTGGACTTGGAAGATAGAGATGCATTCCATAAGAATTATCCAAAATTAGGATAATTCTTTCTCTCATCAAATTTCAGTGGAAAATACAGAAATAAAAGAGTAGGCCGAGGAGATAAAAGAGAGAACGGCTAGGAGGCTGAGAAGGAAAAAGGAAGAATTATGTTGGGCTATTTTCTAATTTTCTGGGTTATAATTCAAGCTGAATATATAGTCACCATTACAGCTCCGTGAAGAACACCAAGAAGAGGCATTGAACTCGGATTTGACAGCAGAAGGAAGTTCGGACAGTCTGCCTGAATTCATTTGAAAAAAACTACATCTAATATTTCCATTACAGCTCGGACTCTGTGGCAGCTCCTGTGTGAAGAAGCTTGGACACTTACACCTTTTAAAGCTCGGATTTCAGACTTGTAAAAGCTCAATTACAAACCTAAAGAACGATCATTTAAAAAAGGCTCGGATTGAAGATTAGAAGCTCGGATTGCTGTCACTGTTGTGAAGTACAGATTAAGGACTGTTGGGCAATCTTTTGTTGAGGTCACAGTGACCTGTGGTAGCTTGGAATTAAAGGCTGGACAGTCCTGTCGGACAATTCACCTCAACTCAGACTTGCTGTGATAAGCTAGCTGTGCTTGTAAAACTTGGACAGTCACCCTGAATTGACTTGGATATTTTAAGGATTGCACCTCCGACCTTTGATTACAGTGTTATCTGTGAGTAGACAGCAACCTGAAGTGTACACCTATTGTGGAGCTTTCAAAACAGTGATTGAGTTATCCTCAGCTCGGATTGCTGACCTGTGTGTGGGCAGAAATATCTGTGGTTGGGCTAAACAAACTTCCTCCAGTGCAGCTCGGAAAGGACAGTCACCTGAACTGCTTGTCGAATTGCTGATCTAAGGAAGTATAACAGCTTGGTGGTGTACTAACCTTGAAGGACAGTCAAGATGGTTGGACAGTGGTTTGTGAGCAGACCTACTTGGTAGACATTGAAACTCCTCTTGGAATTGAGGTGTATGGAGATTTGAGAGTTGGAGCCTAGAACAGTGAATTTGGAGGCTTGAACTAGTGTAGCAGCCTTGGAGCAGTGAAGTTTTTGGACAATGGAGTATTAGGAGCCTTGGAGCAGTGAAGTACTTGGAACTTTTGAAGAGTTCTTGGGGCAATTATATTAAAGACACTTTGAAGATTTCTAGAAGCCTATTGAAGACTCGTGATGCAGCCCTCATGATGCAACCTTGAAGAGATTTTGTTTGGGTAATATGAAGAGCAGTGGTGACACCTTCATTAAAAAATAAGGTTGTCATTGATGAAGTAATTTGAAGAAGGCATTGCTAAAGGTGAAGAAATTCACAGGGCACGTTGCAGAAAATATTGGGACCCGTGAAGAATCATCAAACTTATCTTGACGAATTAAAGTTGGAGGTTGGAGCCTCATAGAGACAAGGTTGGTGTGTTGGAAGATAGGGTTGGAGCCCTAGAGGATGGGAGTCCTCAAGAAGACCAGGTTGGTGCCTGTACCAAAGATAGGGTCAGAACCCTAAAGGTTGGAGCCTCAAAGTGAGAGGGTTGGAGCCCTAGAGGTTGGAGCTTTGTGAAGTCCAAGTTGGTGTTTGGCAAAGTACAGGTTGGTGCTTGGAAGGATTGAAGATTGGTGTCTTCGTCTACGGTTGGAGCCCTACACATTATTGTACTTGATTTATTGTAAAGAAGAAATTAATAAAATAATTTATTCTTATTGTTCATTTTGTGTTCTAATTATAAGTGATCTAACTAGCAAAAATAACAATTGAAAAGAAATACTAATTCACCCGTCTCAATGTTTCCAATAGGGGCAATTACTATCAAAAATATGTCCAGTTTCTTCCCAAAGTCAGGGATCCTAAACTTATATCCAACTAGATGTTAATCATTGTTAAACATCTCATATAAAATTTTGGTCAAAGCATTTCCCATGTGTGAAGTACATCTTGCCCGAATTATTAGGTGAAAATTATACTCTTTATCCAAGGGTGATACACCATGGATAACATAGTTTTATGAGGGGTGGAGAGAACTAGAAATATTGGAAATAACTCCCTTTTCATTAAAATCGACTTCAAAAAAGCTTAAAACAGTATAATCATGTGGAAAGATCTTTTGTTATGGAAAATCTACATGCACTACACTTCCACCCCTTTTTATCTAAAGAGTCAGTAAAACACTTTTGAATAATGTTGTTGATGGCCCAAAGAATGGCAATGTAATGTCCTCTTCTAATTAGATTGCCAAGGGGGGACAAAGTAGCCCATCTAACCCCATAGGCTATAGTCATTTGTAAAGGAGGAAACCCATTATTTAATGTTATTGGGGTAACATTAGATAATTTGGGGTAAATGGAGGAAAACTTGTAATAAAAAGCCAAATTTGGGGCAAATGGAGGGAATCTTGTTAGCCACTCAAAATAAAATTAGGAGGGAAGACCCCAAAGGAAATCTATAAAGAGGAGGGAGGAGATTCATTTTGATCATCATGAATTGTAGATCTTTCTGATTTTTGAGCTGAAGCTCTTGGAGGGTTTTAAGACCCATTTTCTCTGATTGGTTTCAGGGGTGAAAGATTCCACCCTAGCCAACCCCTTTTCTTTACTCTATTTAAACATAATTCCTGAGGGAACATTCATCTAATTGGCAAATAAAGGTCTTATAAAAGAGAAATTTTGTGGCATCAAGGTTCTGTGGCTTTGTTTCGGCAACGAGAAGCTAATTTGTGACTGTGTAGGCCTGTTCAAGGCATTTCCAGGGACATCGAGGATCAGCAAGTGAAGTCTGTGCAGAAAACAGCCCTGAAACCCTATCTGTGGCATGTGGCACAACCTTGGAGGAGTCCTTCTGTGGCAGTAAAATTGCTTAAAGGGTGAATCTTTGGCGGCAGAGTTTCAGAGTTTCCTGAGGCCCAATCTGACGCAACAGCCATCTTGGAGGTGTCTTTTCTGTGGCAGCAAGGCACTTACTGTGTACTGAAACCTTACCTGAGGCAGCAATCATCTTGGAGGTGTCTTTCTGTGGCAGTGAGGCACTAACTGGGCAGAAAAACCTTACCTGAGGCAGCCGCCATCTTGGAAGTAGTAGCAAGGCCCTAACAGGACAGCAACAATTCCTAAGGATTTTACAATATCTCTGAAGCACTGTAGTGGCAGAGGATCCTTTCCCTAGCCTTGATTGTGGCAGCAAATACCATCTGAGGGATCTCCTAGGCCTGGATTAGTGGCAGCAAGAGGTTGCTAGAAAGCTGGTAATTATATTGATGGTGGCAGCAGGCAGCGAAACAGTGCAATTAAGGGAACGAAGAAATGAGGGATTTTGTATTGTTCCCAATTTTTGTAAGTGTAAAATTCACTAAGGAGTTTTGCCAATTTTTGGCAATATTAAATAAAAAGGAGAAAAGTGGAAATTGTTATTTTAATGAATAACAGCGGCAAAGTAATATTTATTATATTTTATTAGTGGAAGGTGGGGACCACCAAGGGAGATGGCTAGCAATTATAAATAGAAGCTTGGAAGCCTCCATTTAGTATCTTTTGATTATTTGAATTTAACACTAGTTCCCTTGAGCTGCTTAAGCCAAGACAACCCACATTGTTCAGCACAAGGAATTTTCGAGCGGGAATTCCACCCTTATTTCGGAGAACTTTGAGTGTCTCTCTAGTGAGGGAATTTGGAGAGCTCAATTCAGAGCTTCCATTGGACATATTGGAGGAGTTTACTCAGCAATGAGCATTTCTTGAGCGCAGAGGTAATTTTGTGGAGCACATTGTGGGAGCACGCATGGGTTAGAGGCTCTAGGCTTTTTCAAGGAATTTTCTTATTGTTAGACTGGAGTTTGGAGTCTGGACAACGATTCGCCAGGCTGGATTGGAGGCTATTACCTGGGTCAATTTTTCATCTTTTGGCAGGGGCGCAGAAGCTATTTGACCAAGTATTGCACAGGGGTTTAAAGAAGTGGAGCCAGGAGAGATAAGGGCTGGAGATGGGAGGTATTTCTCAGTGGAGAATTTAACCAGAGCTGGGAGAAATTTCCCATGGTATATTTGAGCATAATTCAATAGTATCAAAACTGTAGGGTGTTTTCTGGCCAGATTGAGCAATTCACACTTGTTGGGGGTCGGTTGATTCAGCCCAACCCCTTTCTAGGTTTTGGTGGGTTTATTGAGAGGAGTCTCCAGATAATTTTACAGAATTTTCTGGGTGATATTCGGGCCCGAAATCCTCATTCTTGTAGCAGGATGTATTGTTGATTAGTTGGTAAATTTGCATCACTTTCTGGGTTCAGTTTTGGCTTGGAGTTGGGCCAAACCCTTTCTAGGTATTTTTGGGTATGAAGAGTGGAGCCCGTGGCTGCAATTTCAGGGTGATCCAAGCATTCTTCAGAGAAGAATCTTCAGTCCCATTCTAACAGCAGTAGTAGTAATTTCCTGGGTAGTGCGCAGTACCAGTTTGGGCCAGTATTTCCTCCAGATCAGAGTTATCTCACTTGGGTTTTGCATAGCTTGCAGTAGCAACCCCAGGTTCCATTTTCCTTACTCAATGTACTCATCATTCTCGACATTAATAAAATGGCTAAGCTGTTCAAATTTATTTTCCTTGTGTTTTGATATGCATGTGCAGTGTCTGTTTATGGTTGTTATTCCTTGTACATGTTTCTGTTATTTGCTGTAAATTTTCAATCTGGAATATTACAGATTTCAGGCAGCCAACAAGGCCATAGATGGTTGTAAGGTCAGAACAGTAGCATAGGGATGGCAGGGGCTGCTGGCACAATTAGTGTTAGATTGTGGATTTAAACTACAGTGTGTTTTGGATGGATAATGTACTGGTAACCTACTTAGTACACTATTGAATTGGTTTATTTGTATAAATTGATTGGTGTAATAAAATACTTGTCTACACTGTTTGTGCATTTAATATTATCTCTGTTTGCAAAAATTATAGGAATACTGTGATGCTAGCTAGAATATAAAATTTGTCATGAGCTCTTTTCAACACTAAGGGTAATTTTCCCCAAGGGACATTACAGGGAACAACAATGTTACACTCAGCTCACAACTTTAAATGTCAACCCAGATTTCATAAGAACTTGAAAGGTGTTGCACACTATATTTGCAGACTCACACATGCATCTATCTACAGATAGACTATGATTTTCCAAAGACCACCTGTGTTTCTTCAATTAGGGAAACTAAGCTAACAACTATTCAGTACTACAGAATGGAATGGAACTTGAAATTCAATTGCGTGTACAGATGTAAACTAAATGAAAGAAAGGACTACAAACAGAATCTAAGAGGTCAACCAGCCCAGTGACCAATCCCCACTTATCCTGTCAATGGAAAACTAGGGTACAAGTCTGCAAGAAATAAATGTGAGATTGCAAATGCAAATGAGCTGATATAAATTGTTGGGTGCTAAACCAAGAAGTAATGTTGCTATGAAAGTGAAGTTGCAGTTACCTAAGCCAATCTAAAGCAAATCAAAGCAAACCCTACTAGTAAACTATTGTATTGCACAAACTAAAATGATGCCTGAGAAAACAAAGCTAATTCCCTTTGAGGTGAAACTGAAGCAATTTATGGTCCAACATACTCTTTCCAATGCTATCAAAAGCCTACAAATCAATTAAAACAAAACTGAAGTGATACTACAAGAAGCAGAGCATTCCTAGAGATGAAATGTAGTGCTACCACAGAAAACTGTACAAAATTGCAAAAATTGTTACAGGAAAGATAGAATGCCACACTAAACACATTTTGCAAGTGAAATCCACCAGATGAAAATAATGAGGAAGTAATTATTTACAACATGAAATGAAGCAAATGCTACCATGGGATTAATACTGCTGCTACAGAAAACAAACTGCTGGTAAACTAATCATGCATAATCCTAATTCATAGACAAAAGGAAATGAAAGTGCTGAAAGTTAAGTGAGGCAAAGTACTAGAGGTCCCTGTAGCAACTCTGGGTGGCGCTCTACCCAAAGTTCCCACAAGGAACTTGAAAACAACTAATAACAGGAAAATTGAAAATGAAACTTGCCCATTAGCATGTCATTTAAAAACAGAAATACAACTAGAAGATGTTTGAACTCTCTGAATTCTCTCACTACAGTAGCCTACAAATGACTGCAAAGATGGGCAAACTAGCCCAAGGCTAGTCCCTGGGATCTTTTTATACTACAAGCTTGCTTCAATTATGCTCTTCAATCAATCCTTGATTGAAGGGGCCATGTCACCAAGATCTCTAAAATCAGAGCCCCTAGTTCTAGGAACCAGGTCGCTTGGCAGATTGCATCTCAAGGATCAGAAGTTTGAGTGAGTGAGCCAGATAGGGTCCATTAAAGACTTGTTATACCAAGAAAAAGGGCAAGGGAACAAAATCCCCCTATTTCCTCAAGGCAAACTAAAGTAGAAATCCCTAGTGATTCGACCTACTCTAGGGTTAGTCATGCAAATATTCTAAACATCATGAAATCAAGCACAAATAATTAAATGCAAAAAAATTGAACAACCAACTTGGCTAATTCATAATTTAATTGTATAAAACCATATTTTATAATCATCATGGTCAAAATAGTGGGTTTATCAAGTACAAGAGAAGATCAAATTATGGCAATTGAAGTGGTCACGTTGACGGCCAAGCAAGAAAAAATGAGGATTATACTCCATACATATGGGGAATTAATCAATTGTCATTTTGTTGGCAACACCTTACCATCAAGGAAGTACAAGAATCACTTGGTAATGTTTTGGACAAATGGGCCATTGTGTTGCAACCAAAATCCACAAAAATCTCCTGGAATGACTAGAGAGTTCAAACTAAGCCCTGATTTAGCCCAATCAAACCTTCAACTTTTTAGCCATTACTTTCCAGGCAATAAATCTTGAATACGTATTGTTCTTCTCTTCTCCTTTCAGCTCCAATCTACTTTTTTTATACCTTTTGCTTTGTCTAAGCCATCTATAATAAGTTATAACTACTTTGGTTTTATTCCATAAATCTTTGCAATTTGATGAGTTTGGCAATTCTATTGGAATTTTAAATGAATTATGAACAATTATTGTGTGTTGAGCGCTAACCATCTTTGTTGCAAGACAAGTATGGGTGATCTTTTGTTGTAAAACACAGATATCTAGTGTACTATGAGAATTTGTGCTGTGTGCAGCAGAAACCCTGTTGATGCGAAAACCTATGTAGTATGCTACAGAGACACTATTTGCTATAGAAGCTCCATTTGTTCCTAAGCCCTATTTGCTACAGAAGCTTCCTTTGTTGCTGAACCCTATTTTCTGAGAAATGTGTATGCCGTTTGCTAGTAGATGCATTTGATTCTTCAATGCACTAATTTTGGGCATATTTATTAAGAAGCCAACAAAACCCAAAACAAAGAGTAGTGTAGTCTCCATGATTATGGCACCACCAACAAGTAGCCAGTCCATTTTTCTAATTTTAGTTAGGTATCTTCATGAAGTTGCTAGCTTCACCTGGGAAAGCTCCAAGAGAAAGGCTAATCTAATCACACAGCACAATGTTGGTTGAAACCCTTCTTGCTGTAAATCATAGTTATTTTCCACAATATTATTTATGTTGTTTGATTAGATTAGCCTTTAATTTCTGCAACTTTATTTTTGTTGTGTGATTTGCTTAGCCTTTCATTTCTACACCTTTGCTTCAGTTGTGTGATCAGCTTAACCTTACATGGTTTGTTTTAGTTACTTTTCTTCACTAATAGGTAAACAACAGTTGTTCTAAAAGATCCAATCACTTTTGCATTTGCATAAATTAGACATTCATAAACTATATTTAATGTATCCCAGAAGATTACAGCCTCATGGTTGCACAAACAGTGCACGAGATCTTGAAAGCTTATGCTCTTGGGTTGACAAATTAAAAGGCACTCTTGGGTTTCACATCATTAAGCACATCAACAGGCACACTCAATAAGAACTACAACAAATGCTCATTAAAACGACTTTTGTGGAAGTGTCAAAATGGATCATGAGCCGATGCATTTAATCACTAGGTATCAAATATGCACTAAAAGTAGTTGGCAGCCAGTGATTTATCATTCATGATATCAAGGAACTTCAATCACAGAATATGGGTGTACAGACAAGATTCTTGAATCTTTTATATAGGCCAACTTTGAATGGAAAAAAGGGTTTCATAGAGTTATCTAAAGCCTCTCTCACACAAAGGATAAAGAGGGAATTGGAGATTATTAATGTCCAAACCAACGGACAAGACTTTTGCACCAAATATACTATAAGATACTTGGAAGGATCAAAAGCTTGAAAAGGCATTATTTGCAATAACTACTGAACATTATGACACCAATCAAAATCAAAGGCTCTTTTATAGCTTACAGTAATCAAAAATTTTAGAAGACTATAAAACCTCACCTTTAGTGAAAGTTGAAACCAAGACCAATTCTAGTTTGTTCCATAAAATATTAAATAATGACAACTCTCTTTGCTGATCTTCTATTATCTTTAATAATGTTTTTCCTTTGGTGAAAAAACCATGGTTTTCGGCCTTAGGGATTTTCAAAAATAGCATTTAAACTATACAAGATATTTTTTGTGCCTCAAAGTGTTTAGATCCCTTGGCAACAATTAAAAGAGACCTTCAAATTTAAAAATTCATACGATTTTTTTCCATAGGAAGAATCAAAAGTCTCATTCCAAAGTGGAGTTAAGCCCTCATGCGATTAGTTGACGGGTTAGAATTTTAACTATGTTAAGCCCTTCCCTAGATACAAGTTGACTGACACCTAAAAATGGCTAAGATACAAAATCCCCTATTAAAATTAAGAATACAGTGTGGAACCTAAATCCAAGCTTCACAATTAGGCTCTATAGAATCACAACTATTTGGAAAGCTCCCCTTGAACCAAATAAATCTATGTTTGCCTGGCCTTTAATTCGTGCAGGGCCAATCCTTGAACCTTTTAAGATGTGCCTGTGGTTGTTTATGACTTCTATGAAAATCTAGAATCTTCGGAAAACCATTTTTGGTTCTTCCAAAAAATCAAAGCAACCTAAACTAGGATGAATCTTATAGTGTCCTTTAATCTGCAATGTTGTTTACTAGTATGACATCCTTACAGACAAACATCCCTGAATTTTTAATTTCAATAAATTTGCACATTTGTTCCCCACAGAAATTATACAGTGTATGGAAAAGTTGTAATGATGCCATTTAAGAATAAGGAATTTATATAAGCTTTTCACTTGCACTATAGTAGTTGTGAACACTGCTTGTTCCTGCAAATACATAGAGTTCTACCATCTTTGCCATCCACTGTATTCATTATTTTTTTTTGGGAGGGAGAGGGTGGGCACTTTGTACTATGACCAAAGTTTCACCAAACCCCACTACAAAACGTTCATGTTAGTCTCATCAAAACTTGGAAGTTGGGACAACCACATTAATTATAAGTGAAAGCACAAAGAAATGGAAAGCATCAATTGCTAGCCACATGGCCAAAAAGAACCACGTCACTCATCCAACAAATAAAAAATTCCAATGTATCACACTCGATGTCTTGAAAGCCAAGAAATTGTAGCAACAGGTGGAAAAAGGATCAAACCCACTGCCAAATGAACCCATCAAAGATATTAGCTAGCTTGTAGAAGGAGATGTTTATGCTCCAACAAATTATAAACCTAAAGTTGTGATGCGGAATGCCTTTGAAACTGTTTTACTACAGCGTTAAATGCTGCTTAGTTGGTAGTTTATTGTACAAGGTCACCTTTTTAGCCTTATTGCGCTAGATTAATAAATCTCATAATGTCAATTCTGTGTGCTATAAGCATTGATTGAAAATCTAGGCTTATTGGGGGTACTTTATGTTATGAGTTTCACACCTTCATGGTAGGATATATATAGCCTATGCTTTTATGGATATCATTTATACAGATAGTTCCTTTCATATAATAAAACCATATTTCGAGGAAAAAAAGAAAGAAAGAAAGAAAAAATGGGATCAATTGCACGAGTGGTGTAGCATTATGGGGTGGTTGAGAGGAGAAAACAAATAAAGATGTACTAAAAGGTCAATTACTATAGATGGATATGTGAGTGGGGAGAAGAGAGGCATCTACCTCCCTATCATCCTAGCAACCCCTGCCCTGAACTTTATTAAGTTCTCCCTTGCATGGCAATATGCACTTGTTGGAGACTAGACAATGCAAGGAGTTTGTAACTTTGTAATAGGGTCGATAGGCAATCCCAAGCACCTTTGGCACATGACATGAGGATCTCCACTTGAGAGAAGGTGTGGCTTGATAGAGAACTCTATAGCAAGTTTTTTGTTTCCCGACAAAGGGTTCGTGATGTTAAGGAAAGGAACTAGACCTTTACCACAACTTTTGTTAGGTTTTGCAATATGACATTGTTTGGTTTAGAGCTAACAATGTAATTAATGTGTGCTCTTTTTTTGTGGAGGGCTTGTTCCCCTGGTTTGAAGCAAAGGACATAACCAAATCAATTGCCCACAATTGACAATGGGAAATGTATTTGCTCTAGACTTAAGGTGGTGCCTGCAATAATCTTCAATAGTAACTATGTCAACATATCATTCAATTGACACCATCGTCACATGAAAGATAACATGGGGATATCCTCCTGAGAGAAGGTATGGCTTGATAGCAAACTATATGACATGTCTTTTGTTGCCCACAAAAGGTTCATGTGGTTAAGGCAAGGAACTAGACTATTACAATAATCTTTGTTAAGTTTTGAAATATGGTATAACAGCATGATTCGTGCGTACTTCTTTTTTGTACGGGGTTTATTCCCCTAGTTTAAAGCAAAGGACATAGAATATCTACCAAATCAGCTGCCCACAGTCAACAATGGGAAATGGAGGTCCCTTAGAATTGAGTTGGTGCCTGCAACAACCTTCAATGGCAACTATGACACCATATCATTCATTTGATACTATTGTTACATGCAAACCAATGGAAGGTGGCTCTATTATTAGTGTTTGTGAGCATCTAGAGTAATTGCACATTGATGCAAGTGAAGGTTTTTGGAGTAAGATAAGATTAGATAATTTTATTGATGTCTGACAAATGACAAAAAAATAGGTCAACGAGACTACAAGATCCATCTAGAGTGAATAGAATGTGGGAGTGCAAAAGCAGCTCTTGATTAACACTGAAAGTAAGATAAAGAAAGAGAAATAGAAAACATAGCCTATATAAGTCTCTATCTAACAAGCCAACCCCAAAAGTTGTATAATAGCTACACAAGTGTAGTGATATAGAGTGAGAGTTCGAAGCTAGACATCTCGAAGTTGATCAAGTAGATAGAGAAATGAAGATGATGTTAGAATCTCCTAGTCCTAATGATTAAGGGCAAAGGGAACGACGAAGGTGTTGGCTCGTTGTTGAAGTCATCAAGCACCAAAGTGGGATCCAATTATAGAATCCTAGGGGGAACATAGAAGCAATGGAACCCTACTCTCCTACCATCCAAGGTCAAAGAAAAGAAGCTTAAAATAGAATTGGAGGTAGTCCAATGGGCAAGATGCACAGTGAGCAATATACAATGTCTATAAGTGAGTGTGCTCCCCAACTTGAGATTTTCAAATAGGGCATGGTTATAGTTTCAATGGCAATCACCATTTGCTTTATTTCATTTCGGGTATATCAAGTAACAAGTTCCTTTGTTGGTTTTGAACAGGGCATGTTGCTCCCTCAAATGAAGGTTTGTGTGAAGCAAACAAAAAGTGCTTTGTGTTTCTATTGCACCCCTTGAAATTGTCTTTTGTTTGCTATAGAGCATTAAAGGAATCTTGATTCTGATTTTGTGCTTAGAATTTGACCCCTTGATCCTTGCTTTGTGGTGATAGTTTTCTATCATCTACTATTTTTGTAATATACTTAAAGTTCTTATATAATAGAATTACAAAAGGAGGGGAGGTTGGAGCAGGAGGGGTCATTTACAACCCCGCATGAGAAATAGTGTTGAAATTTTTGTGGGGACTAGGCAGGACAACAAATAATCAAGTTGAAGCTTTCGCGTTGTGGCAAGGGCTAAGGATCACTATGGACAAAGAGATTCGTCAAATCATTGTTTTTGGGGACTCCTTGATAACAATTCAAAAATTCCATAATTCTAAAAGTTGCCCAGGGAATAGAAAACCTCCATTATTCACAAGGTTATGGTTGTTGATAAAAAAATTTGATGTTGTCACTTTCTATCATGTTAAAAGAGACAACAATTCACTTGTCAATGAGCAGGCCAATAGGTGGAGTAGGGCTTGGGGACGAGACCCTTGTCCGGGATGATAGTGAAGCCTTGTTAATCCCTATCCCATGATAATTATGTTATGGATAATATACAATCTAAGGCTCATTAAAGGTTGAATCAGGTGGACTACTTCGATCGTTAGTGCAGTAATGAAAACTCCAAATCCTGACCCGTCGATGGGATAGAAGAAATGGGGCTCGTGCAAAACTCCACAAAGGAAAGATCCATCCAAGTGGGAGGGCATGCGAATCAACGTCATGCTATGTGACAGTTGGAAGGTAATGACAATAGCCATTAAATTAAAAGCAGAGATATGAGCGAGATAAAGAGTTTGCTCCTTTAATAGGATCCAATACAAACGTAACAGGAAATGTGATGAATGACTCTTAGCAGGGATAAAGAGGAATGTTGGAGCAAAGGTTAGTTGAAAGCATTAACTGTGAAGTGATGGAGGCGAGCGAGTGGGAGGATAGCCTCTAGCATTATATAGCCTGGGTTTAGACTCAGAATTATGCATTTATGTTTACGATTCAGTTGTTGGCGCCATGGACAATTCCGATCAAGTTATCAGCATTAATGGAGGCCAGTCTCATTTGTTGTTGATGGTGGAGACAATTATGGCCATGGTGCCCAAGCTTGGAGAGCACATTACCACGGAGGCATGGTCGCATTTTTCCCTGCTCACTTAGCAATTGGCCAACTTGAGGAAAGAGTTTGAGTGCTCCCAACTCGCGATGGAAACTCTGGCAAGGAAATTGGACAATTTGCGCCTCAAGGTGATAGCATTGAGGTCACAGTGGAGAATGTGACTGTGGGTGTATAAGTATTGAAGGATGTGTTTGGTCTCTTGTAACCCACTCCAACAAGTGCCTCTAAGGGAAGTCCCCCCAAAAGTTCTCAAGCTCACCCAGTGGAAGACCCTTCGTTGCAACATCTCGACGCGAAGGTGATGGATCATGCACCTGGTGACCATGAAGGACTGGAAGCGAGCAACCTAGTAGAATACAATTTTCTGAATGACATGTCTTTTTGCTAAGTTTTGTGGTGTTTTCTAGCAGATATATAGAATAAATGTTGTAAGGCATTTTGTATGTAAAAGGCCAAGTGGTTATAAAGTTTACATTTACAAAGATATATTTTGACCTTCAGCTGAAGTAGAATTGTGTTTGATTGTAAGGGTTCTAGCCCGTATTCCAGCTGAATTAATATAAACTACCTATTTCTTTAAAAAAAAAAGAATTACAAAAGCATATTTCAAAAATAAAGTCAACAAAATCCCTAGAATGAAAAGGGTTAACACTAATAGAACATTTAATGAACTCAAAAAATTAGACAAAGTACTTGTCCTACTCTAACTAAAATAGACCTTCCTACACTACAATATCTCAAAATCATTGCACCAAATTTAGCATGGGTAACCATCCTATGACTTATTCTCAACACCCAATTGATCACCTATAGGATTTACAAGGTGGACATGACATTAATGCATTCGTTAGGTGATTTTCCTTCACAAATGAAACAACATGCAATGGGTGCAATTCTCCTTATTAGAAGGATATGGTTGATGACTCAATATTGAAGACTAGACACAAATCCATTATAGTGTGTTCTATAGAGCACAAAATCACTAGCTGGTAAGAAAAAGGAACACATCACCACATACCCAAAAGAGAAGATCACCTTCACTAGGTACCCCATTCCACAACAGGGGGCATACCCTGTCGTACCCGAGTCACCATATCCGAGAGAAAAGAGAGGTTCCCCATACCCCTATGAAACTTACTGCTACAGAACCATTAGTTCCTACTTAACTAAACGCTATGGAGCACAAGAATGTTCCTACCTCGACTAAAATGAATGATGAACCGAGGGATGGGAGAAACCCAAGAAGTTGATTGAATCTTAGAAGCTCTGTATTGTATCTCTTTGGGGGCTTAGAGTTTAGCCCCTTAAAACGTGGTCTATAAAGATGGCCCATTTGAAAACTCTATTAATAAGCACACAAAAACTTACTACTTACAATCAGTGTTTTAAAACTCCGACTCGGGTTCGAAACTGGCCAAGGGTCGACTCCGACTCTGACTCCGACTTGGTATCGACTCGGCCAGTTCAGTTTCAATGACTCGGTCTTTCTAAAAAATACATTAAATATAATTTTTTTTATAAAAAAAACATAATTTTAAATATTTTCATTCATGTTTCCAAACACAAAGCATTAGAATATAGACAAAAGACAACATATGATCAAAGTAGACTCATGACTATATCCATTATATCAAAATGGCAACCAGTGCACTGTCCAATACATACATGATATAGAGATCAGAACAAAAAACATAACCAAGGAGGCTCTAAATGGCCTCTACAACAAAACATGACTAGTCACTACTGCTAGACAAGGCAATATCCTCTGACTCAGACTCTGAATTAGAGGGGGAAACCCATGGCTCCTCCTCCTCATCAAGATCCTCAACTGGAATTGTAGCACTAGCACGTTGAGCCTGACATAGACGAGTTATGCGCTTGCGTTGTGTCTGACTAGAGGAAGTGCCTGTGGCTGCAACTGGAGGACTTGGGCCTGGACCTGCTACTAGTGGATCTGCATTTCGTTGAGCCTCTACCAGTAAATCAAAGTCCAACACCACATCAATATCCTCATCAGAGTCAAACTCTGGTGGACGAGTCTCCACTACCCAATCTGATGTTGGATCAATATCATCCAACACAATGGGATCTAAATCAGGTCTTTTGTTCAGCAATTGGTTGTGTCTTAGTCGAAGGTTGTACTGGACATAGACAAGATCATTTAACTGTTTTTGCTCCAAACGGTTTCTCTTCTTTGTGTGAATCCTCTCAAAGACAGACCAATTGCGCTCACACCCAGAAGCACTGCAAGTTTGACTCAAAATGTGGCTTGCAAACCTCTGCAATTCAGGACAATGGCCATTGACTACCAAATGCCTCCCACCATTGTGCTGCAAAAAAACATAATTGTGTAAATGAAATAATAATAAAAAAATATCCATTCTATGTTCATTCAAGCAAAGGCAGATTTTAGAAGTGGAAAAAAAGGCACCTCTAGGCTCTAGCCTCCTCAATGCTGCTCCAAAGCTTGCCCAAGAAGCTCCTCATTGCTGCTCCAAAGCTTGCCCAAGACACTCCTCAAAGCTGCTCCAAAAACCAACTCCACAACTCTTCACAAATTCCTCACAAATGCTCACTCAATAGATGTGAGGACATGAGAGGGGTTGGGTAGATTTTATAGGATTAGGAGGGGTTAGAGACCTTACCAAAACCCTAACAGCAAACTAAAACCCATTTTGAAGTCCAATTTTGGGCGAATGTGGGGTTCGCGGTCAGCTGGCACTGGCTCGGCCGGCCTAACTCGGACTCAGTCGAGCCGGCCGATTTGTGACCGATGACCAGCTCGGCCAGTTCAGTCACAAACAAGTCACCATACCGGTTTTTCTATTGAGTCGGTGACCAGCTCAACCGGTTCGGTCACAAACCGGTCATCGGTCCGGTTTTTCTACCGAGTTGGTCCGAGCATGGGGTTGGCTCGATCAGCTCGGTCAATTCCGAGCTAGACCAGCCTATTTTTAAAACACTGCTTACAATACAACAAAATTTTTAACCATGGATATTCACCCCCAGTTATTATGGATATTATTAACTTGTAAATAGGCTTTCTTACAATACCATGGGCCAATACCATGGCTCATCAATACCACATACCCAAAAACTATCTATAAAACGTGGTATATAATGATGGCCCATTTGACAACTCTATTTTTGTAAATAGGTTAAGCCTAAATTTATTATATGGTAGAATGATGAAGCATATTTAGAAAAACAAAAATATTATAAAAAACAAAAAACAAAAAAACAAAAAAAATATGACAAAAATGCCACAGTCAAGAAGGGCAACATTAATAAAACATTTCTATAATTAAATAAAAATTCCCAATTTTGTAGAAAAAATAACAAAAACACTAATTAAACATTTTAATGAACTTGAAAAACTATGAGAAACTACTTGACCTACCCATTGAAATAGAACATCCTACAACAACTCCAAGCCACCCCACCAAATTTAACATGAGCAACAATCTGATCACCAATGGGATGTAAAGGTAGGGGCATAGCATCAAGTGGGTGATTCTACTTTGCGAAGGGAAAACAAAAAGCATTCATTGTCTATACTTTTCTCTTTATATTGAAGATTTAATACTCCAAAAGAAGATGGTTACCCTGCCCTAAAAGGATATACGCTCCCAATTATGAAAAATTGAAGACTATTTTATTAGTAGATGGAAATGATTTACACCCACAATCATGAGAAATTGTAGACTTTCATTTGTTTATGCAAAGGCACACATTTTTTTTTTGAAATATGCTTCTAAAATTTATTAATTTAAAAAATAGACAAAAATCTAATTACAAAGGAGGGCAAGTAAACCGTAATTTAACAAAATGGACAAAAAGCTAATTACAAAAAAGGAGGACAAGTAAATTGTAATGTGCCCAATGAGGATGACAAGGGGTACCTAGGGAGTTATACTCAAGGGGATAAAGAATATAATGGAATAGGCCAACAATGTAATTAAAAGAAAATAATATAATAACAAGGTGTATTTGGCATAGGCTCCTAGGAATACTCATGAGTATCATTGTATTTAATGTGACCTATTCTATTATTATTGCCACATTACATTCATTATCCCCTTAGGTACCCCATATTATCCTCCCTAGGTACATCATATAAAGTTATAAACCATCACAAAAATCCATTTGTTGAGTTAGTTTGTTATACCCTCTTAAACTAGATATCTAACTATTTCTTACATCACACAATCTACGATAAGGTTGTTATTAGAAGAGGGCATTGAAAACCAAAATTATGCCCCCTAGAACAACCCAATTCTCTTAACCACTGAACCACACACCCAAGTCACATATATGACACAAGGACATAAGATATGCAATACATAGAACCCCCAAAATAGGACAGGTAAATACATACTTTCATTTATATAATGTAGAAATTAATCTAAAGGCAAAGAGGATAGCTCAATCAATTGTTACCAAAGTTGTTGGACATTTTATTAGTTTTGTGCCAGCAAGTGCCTAGTTTGAATCTCCCTAGGCTAGGCACACTACTGTACATCGATATGTTTACTAGGGATACCATCCACAAATGCTGGGAAGTACAGTGTTATCAGGACCGGACCGAACCAATTCGATCCAACCAGTCTAACCGATTTGAGACTAAAACCGGTTCTGACCAGTGACCTAAATCGTTTTTGGCCGGTTTGGTACTAAACCAACCTTTTTTCATTGAATCGGTCGGTTCACTATTGAACTAGCCAATTTTGTATATTGTTGCCAAGGAAACTTTGAACGCAAATTTTTTTCAAAAAAACAATGATTTATGACAGGGGAAGCCTAGTATTGGACCATATTTTCCCTACTAATGCTATGCAATTCTCCTTTATCTTTCATTTTCATCTTTTTACTTAATTTTTTAACATTACCATGAAATGACTCGGGATATTTGAGAGTGGTTCTAACCTCATTGGATTTCATATGGAGAAAGTAGAAATTTAGATCTCACTCAAAATCCAACAAACTTAACGGTTTTCTAGGATTTCAAGATTGGGGGGATTGCAACGCTACATTGGACTTTGTCATATACTAGGGTATGGAACTAGTATTTGATCAAGAGCACCAAGCCCTCTATGTACCTTGATGTTAGTGGCATTGGTTGTCAAACTCCTCTATCAAAATCCTACAAAAAATAGTACCCATCACTCAAACAAAATCCTGACTTGACATGCTATGTTTTTTCTGTCTTATTTTAATGCTTAGATTCTAGAAGGTGATATTGATGACGAAGATCCCAATATAGGCAATGATTTTGATGATATGTAGGTATTAGTTGTAGCATAATTTATTTTGGATGTTAGAGGCCATGTGGAGCTTGTTTGCTGGTGTATCTTCAATTTAGAGATGGATTGCACTCGATGTTATTTTGGTTATGTGCACTGCCACCCTTACATGCTATATAAATGAGAACTTTTGCTTATTTGTGTATAAATGGTTTAGATTCATATGGATGCACATGAATATATATGTTTTTATTTAAAATTTAAATATTTTGTGTGCTTTTGGTTCACTGGTTTTTTTACCAGTTTTCGTTTGGTTCTGAACAGTTCTCGATCCGAGGGGTCTACCAGTTCAATTACCAATCCGGTTCTGATAACTATGGGAAATCATCCCTTGGATTTCCTTGAAAGGTTTTCCTTAAGGGGGAAAAGGCCAAGGGGTTATAGCTCAACCAATTGTTGCCAACGTTGTTAGGACTTTGGCTAGTTCTGTCATCAGGTGCCTAGTTCAAATTCCCTCTAGCCTACATCCATGGGTTTACTATGAATGCCATCCATGAATGTAGGGAAGCATCCCTTAGGTTTCCCTACATAGATATCCTTGGAAAAATATGTATATACGCAATTTTAAAAATTATAGAAATAAAATTTAGTGAACATTTAGAAAATAGAGCTTAGCAAACAATCAAATGATAGACACATAAGAATAAAATTACAAATTAATCTAAAACCATAGATCATACATATTGATAATATGAATCAAACCATAAACTCATGAGTGACTAGTTTTGCAATTTCCTCGTTCAATGTCATCAGGAAGAATTATATAAACATCATGGTAGAAACAAATAACTAATACATCTCATAATCACAATCAAAATCATCAAGAAGAATTAGATAAACATCATGGTAGAAACAAAATAACTACTACATCTCATAATCACAATCAAAATCATCAAGGTCACCACCACTCCCACTATACTCCCCTTCCTCCTCTAGGTATCCACCAATGAAGTGGAAGTAAGTACTCCAAAATTCAACCTTGCAAAAAAGGCGTCAAATAGCAATTTCCACCACCCTTGCTCCAAAGCACTAGACTTTTAATTACATATTTCCAAAGTGGGTATCTTACTATCTACCATCTGGATTAACTTGCCTTCCTATTAAATCTATATTTACACCAATGGCAGCTCCATTTGCCACAAATAAAGCATTAACACCAACAACAAGAGGATAAATATCATAATATGTGAATGAAAAGGAGAAACACCAACACAAGCAATTTTACCCTTCATTTAAGCAATAACACTTGATGACAAAGCCATGGTTTCAACGGAAGAAAACTTGGCCAGAACAAAACTCACAAACTAGGATGCAAATTTATCTTGCACTAAACACCAAGAATCTCGAAAATAAGACAAGCTCTACATTATATTTCTCTCCTTGCTTGAATGGTGACAAATCATTAGGCCAAACAATTCCTTTGAAAACCTAAATAAACCCTAAAATTCACTTTTGGAAGCAAATTTTCAAGCCCATGGGTCAAACCTGTGGGACCTCCTACTTACACAGCCACTTAATAAGTACATGTAAACCTATGATGAACTAGCACCTTCAAGTGCTTTTAGCAGCATTCCTTTTAAACTATCCCCACTAGCTTATGCTTATTATAAAAGTTGAGTGATTGCAATAGTGCCCCACTACCCTCTTACGTGTCTGACACAAGGATACAAGATACAAGAGGGTAGTGGGGCACTATTTCAATCACTTAGTGTCTATAATAGTGAGTGGGATGAAGAAGTTGTCCTTATTTCATGGGTGTTGATACTCATATTTGCAGTGACATAACTAATTATGTCTTCCTTCTTTATGATCTTAGCTTGTTTAGTTCCAACATGGTTGCTCCAACCCCTCAAGACTCCTTTGAACAAGTTGGGAAAGGGTTTCAAGAGCCTCTACACATGATACATGTTGCCCCCCTTTGTTATTACAAGCACTAGCAAAGGTGGTCAACGTCTACAACCACCTTATCAATTTGTGGCTAAATCTTTAAATGAGAGAAGACTCACAATGAGGCAAGATTACATGATATTAGAGATAGATAGAGGGATAATTTTGGGGTCTCGATTGAATTAAATGGTTGCATAGATATTACTCTATGTTGCCAGGAAATGCGGGTTCAGGGACAGGGACGAGGACGGGTATGGGAACGTCATTTTTTGAAACAGGGTGGGTGGGTTTGATGGACGGGGATGGGTACGTCATTTTTTGAAACAGGGTGCATGGGTTCGTCCGAGGTATACTATAATTTATATATATAATACATATGAATTTGTATATTTTTCAACTTTAAATAAGAAAACTAAAATATTTATTATTTAAACTTTAAATATTTAAACATGCACGTCATTGAACATTCAACATTCACATTGAAATTTCAAAATTTCTAGTTTGATATCGAGAGTAAATTGGAGCTTACATATTAATAAGAATCATGATATATGTCCATTGTCATACTACATTCAAAATTTGCCTTAAGGCAACTCCAAACATGAACTAGGAAATTTTTAAAAAATAAAATAAAAATAGCTAATAGTGAACAATGGCTTCCTCAAGACATGTCATCAACATCCATGTCATCAGCATCACTTAGATCCTCAGTTAGCATGCTCTCCGAGTAGGAATCACTCTCATCTTGAGGCTCTTGCTCATCCATAGCAACTAGAGGTAGCTCAATAAGGCCATCTGGTTGTATCTCCTCGTCCACACACATAGCATCATCTATGTATTAGTCCCCTCATTGAAAGGACCCTCCTTGTACCCAAGGTCTTTTTAAGATATGAAACGAAGTGTGCTATGAATGTACATAAAGTTCTTTTCCTTCTTTGAGCCCAACCTATTTCTCTTTACTGAACAGATAAAGGCATAAGTACTCCAATTCCTCTTGCAAGATGAAAAACTAGCTACCTGGAATATTAAGGGAAGCCCATTAAATTAATTAAAATTTTATAAATAAAAAACTAAAAAGAACCCCAAAGAACCCGATATTGGGGTTCAAGGTACCCATCATCAGGGTTCGCCGCACCCATCAAGACAAAAGAACCCAAATTTTTTTAATGGAGAACTCGGTTCTTCATAGAAGAACCTGGTTCTTATGGGTTCTTCTCAGAAGCACCTGTACCCGAACCCAGTACTTCGGGACGGGTTCAAGAACCCCACCCCCGGGTTCGAGAACCCATGCAACATAGATATTAATGATTAACCCCTTGTAATATGTCGAATCCTAACCTAAAGAAGAGTTGTTTTCAAGCATCGTGTCATTTCTAGGGAGGTAAAGGATTGTGTGTAGTTGTTGGGGCTCTTAGAAGCTCAATTTGAGAAGTTGAGAATAGAAAATGTTTTACTATACAAAGTGTTTCCAATAAAGTACTTACAAGGAGGATAGTCGATAACGAACACCCAAATATATTTTGGTCAGCTTATGTTGTTCATCATGCCAATCTCCAACTTAAATGCATTAACAACATTTTATGGGTTAAGTAAAATTAAAAAGAAGCAACATTGACTCACATTTTCATTATTAATTACAATACATCCATAGAAATGCATTCGCAATACGCAGTTTTTAGCTTTTTCATGTATAAAGACTAGGTTTTGCATCTTCTTTATTATGGTGTTTCTCCCAAAAGTGAATCAATCACTTTAAGAGATGGTGGCTTCAATTGATGAGCAAATGTGGAGGAGTCGAAGATGCAATTTTTAGCTTTTTCATGTATAAAGACTAGGTTTTGCATCTTCTTTATTATGTTGTTTCTCCCACAATTGCATCAATCACTTTAAGACATGCTGGCTTCAATTGATGAGCAAATGTGGAAGAAGTCCAAAATTGGTGATGGTACAATAATTGAGGACCTTATCATGGTATCTCATGAAATAAGTTTTGAATGTGTCAGTGGAGGGCACAATAACCATAATTTAAAGCCACTGTGAAAGTCCTTTATATATTCAAAGATGACCAACCCTAATTAGGGGATGTTTGCGAGGGTATAAATCAAATGAGAGAAAGGCTTCAAGAGATCCTATTTGTGTACAACCTTTGACAAATGTTCCCCATTCCTATTCATTCAGCATTGTTACTCAATCCAAAAGGTTTTGCTGGAAACCAAAAGAAGACAGAGATGTCCTACAAATTTTGAAGTAATCTGATCAAGTGTTACTTTTGGGGATCATGCATCCGTGCCAATTGAGTTGGAAATAAATGGTACCATAGGTTCAATTTGCATATGAGGAATGCATATGCAACAAATCTCAACTTGGATCTATGGACTTCTCAAAGCAATATACAATAAAGACTATCATGTTTCATCACCTTTATGTTATTTTCACAAGTAACTTCAAAATTATATCAATTTTTTAAATTTAAAATTGAGTTTTTATATTTCTTTGTACTTTTTTCTATTAGCAATTTCAACAACAAGATTCAAGGCCATTTTGCTTCAACATCCTAGGTCACGAGTTCACCAACATGCAAGAAAAATAGGAGTGAATATGCATTCAACTCCATTAAGAAAAATCAGGTTATTTTACAAAAAGACACAAGATTTAGTGTGTCTTCACTTAAATATTTGATTTTCATTTTGACAACAGCCAAATTACCAAGTTGGACCCAATAGAATGTGGGATTATGGCAAGTCACAAGATGATGGCGAGGCTAGAATGTCAGACGACCTCACCCAAAGTAAACAAGGTCACCTTAGTGGCTCTCACTCAATGACCACTTCTCCAGCAATAAAAATTAAGGTGGAAAATGATATGGAGAAGGTTGGCCCTAATTACAAATCCATTGTGTTTTCCAATGTCTAGTAACCACTATATTTTCTCTAAAGTTACCACTATTTACATGTACATTTTACAATTTTCAGATTTTTAATAGAATTGCATAATAGAATGAGCACATTATTGTTTTCCTAATTCTCTAGAATCTATTGTGCTGTGAATGTGAGACACTTTAATTTGATTAAGTCTTAGCTGAATTATAATGTAGTTCAGCATTCCACTATAATGCGAAATTTTGAATCTAACTGGAATGGCATTATACAAAATTGATGTGTTGTATCCTTTGTGCCTTGAAACAAATTCACTGGAATATTATATGCATAATGAGGGGGTAATATATCTCATACTACGAAAGCCTTTGCTTCGTGTTCCACTGCTCCTGGTTTTATTTCCAATTTCTCAGTTATTGAGGATGGAAATGCTAGATAACCTCACCCAAAATGGTCAATATCAACCTAGTTGCTCTCTCTTGATGAAAACTCCACCAGTAACAACAAATGAGATGAATGACATGGACAAGGATGGCATTGATTACAAATCCACTATGTCTTGTCCAAACTCTAGCACCAACTACACTTGATTTTATGTTTACCACTGTTTACTTATACATTTGACACTTACCAGACTTTTTTTATTGAAATTGCATCCTACAACGGGGTATTGTCATATTCCTAAGGTTCTAGAATCTATTATGATGTGAATCTGAGATACTTCAATTTGATTAAAGCATTGAAATTATTTGATGCTGTTTATGATGCAGAATTTTGAAACTAATTTGAATTGCATAATAAGGCATTGATGTATTGTATCTTTTGGGATTTAAAACAGATTCACTGGAGTGTGTTTTACATGCATATAAGTATTATGCATAATGAAGGGTGATGTTTCCTATACCCGAAGCCCCTAGATATTGTTCCATTGTTCCCATTTCTGGTAACATAACTAACACTAATATGCATGCTATAACTTCTTGACTTTAAGTTAGTGAGACTTCAAACTCAAAAGCAACTACATGCTTTTTAAGCATCCAGATTCTCACCATGGTTTAGGAGACCTCCTCCAACTGCTTTTGATAAAACTGTTTTGAAATCCTGCTAATGTAAGGCGTGTTCCAAATCACCCTCACCTAGAAACATGAGATGTCTATACCAGATATGAAAAGAATAGGTGATAAAAGACAATTTTTTATGTGAAAAATTTTGGCTCTAATGGCCGTTTGCCCCTTTTATAATTATAACATAAACTTCTGTCCCTTTTGTAAAGAAGAAAATACAGACTGTGTGCGATCAAATATAGTCAAATAATTCAATGCCCCTTCTGTAATTACAATATACACTTCTGCCCTTTTGGTAAAGAAGATAATACAGACTATGTGTGATCAAATATAGTCAAATAAGTCAATAGTGCATTGCAGGTTTGCTAAAAGGGAGATAATGATATTGCCCCCAGTGAGGTTCAAGTCTCAACAATGACACACTTGTGCTTCTGTTTGTGTTCATGGATGTGTCTAACACACATAACACACACAGCAACGGTTGGGGCCAGGTGCAATTCCTGGGCATCTTTGTCAGAACTGATACCCTCCACTCATGGGCTCTTAGCCAAAGGAATCTATTTTGAATGTCGTTAATTACACGTCATGATAAGTGGAAATCATTCACAAAAAAAATTATAATCCAATAATTGTCGAAGTAAAAAGGGTGGAATTGGCATTAAAACTTAGAAGAATTCACACTTCACTCACACTATTACATGTTCATGTGTACATTTACTTAAATAAAATATTATTTCCATATAAGAAAACAGAAATCTGATTTCTCTGTTTATTTTTCCATCAATAATTTCTACTCCCAAAGTGGTTTCTGTGAAAAGCTTAAACCTCTTTTCCTTATTTTCAAACATGCAATTTCTTGACCCTGTCTTCCCGCCCGTACTTAGATGAAAAGCTTGCATTCAGCAGAGTGCATCGATTAACACCACGCAATAAGGGAATTAGTTATTTGATGGAGAATTCTAAACATATAATCAAAATTTGAGCAGGCATCGCACCGATCTTGCTTACTCAAACTCGTCTCAACGAAGCCTAAAATAATCGCATTCAAAGATGAAATAATAGTCAGCCTTAGACAATCAATTCTTAATCAGCGACTGACTACTGCCTGGCAAATACCACTGAGTAGTGCCTACACTAACCTAACCCTCCTTTAAAAAAGTTCAATAAAACTCACCCAAACCCTAAGTTGACAACAATAACACAACAAGTTAATGAGCAGCAGAATTACGGACCTCCAAAAATCATTTTGTGACTAATCACGTCGTAGAATGCATAGGAGACCACTAGGGACCCGGCAAGAGACGATAAAACCACCTTCGCCGACATATCTTATACACGGCCTCGAACTCAACCCCTGTTTCGCACAGAAAACACATAGCTCTGAACACCAGAAACCTTAAAATCTAATGGAAAAAAATGATGGATTATGCCGATCAGATGCCTATGTTAGAATCTCGGTAAAACTGACCCTTCAGTGATTATAGAAAATCTAGATTTACACAACCATGAACGTTTTCTCCGGTGTAGTTAACAAACAGATATAATTTTGAGCTCGATTTAACGCCAATATGCATATAACTTTAAAATCTCAATCGAGGAAAATGAAGCAAGTCTCTAACAGAAAAAAAGGTCGTTAGGGCATCAAAGAGATCTGATACACAAATATAACAAGTACATATTGCATCTGCAAAAATATTACAGAAATTAACTGGCCAAGTGATTAATAAATACAGCGTAAATAACAAACTACCTCAAACTACAGGACAGGACTCCTGATCGCCTCGAACAAATGTGAAGAGTGAAAATGGATGGCCTTTCTGCACCCTACGACCATTTAAAGAGTTCCAAGCTCCGTTCCCCCATAAAATTCATATAATGTTATTACTGTTTTGTTTTACAAATTTCCATTCGACTAAAGGCAAGCTTTAATTTACACTACGAAGGTTTATTGTCTCC
Organism: Pinus albicaulis; assembly: GCA_034641835.2. Taxonomy (NCBI): domain Eukaryota; kingdom Viridiplantae; phylum Streptophyta; class Pinopsida; order Pinales; family Pinaceae; genus Pinus; species Pinus albicaulis. The sequence goes on along the minus strand of CM076569.1, from coordinate 996,440,757 downwards.
TATCACTTCCTTACCATAAGAGTTGCATGGTCGATTAAAGTTTTATTTCAACTTCTCTTTCTAAAGCATATTGGACAAGCTATTTCATGTGTTGAATTATTTATGTTGAAATAAATTGATAGGAAAATGGTTTGTTTCTTTTTTACCATGGTTTAATTCTTCTAAGGGATATGTTAGTTTATTTTGATAAAGTTAAAAGAGTAGGTATTCTTTAGGATAGTTCACTCTAAATGAGGTGAGGATGTTTCAACTCGAATTAAGTCATAAGTTATTGGTATATATGGCTTGTGGGTTATTGAATATATTCTTAGTTTTATAATGGCACTCAAAAAGTTTGATCCTAGCCTTTTCTAGGTTACTTTAACAAGTTACCATTTTCACCATGGTTAAAGAATGTTGTGATTAAAGTTTTATTTTAACTTCTCTTTTTTCAAGCATCTTTAACAAGCTATTTCATATATACAATATTTATGTTGAATTAAATTTTATGACAAGGGTAGCTGCAAGCACCTATCTTCTTGATATGAGTTATATGTTAATGAAAATTGTTTACTTGCAATTCATGGAGACAATGTCACTTTCACTATTGCACACTTCGCCATTGGATACACGCTCTTTGGGTCCCCTTTGGCTAATTGAGAATTAGCTCTTTGGGACTACGAACTGAGAGTGACCATCAAATTGGTCAATCGAAAAGAATCTGCCAATTATGCCATCTCTAAGAAATTGTTACTAAGGAGCACTCCTTCCATTATTGGTTTACTACGAGATCTAAAGATGATTTCATTCTCTTTACAAAAGACCACAAACGCTTGGTAGTTTCTTTAGGTACCCTAACCAAAGATGCTTAACCTTATACATGTAGGAGGGCCTTCACGTCCGCTCTTTTATCCTACAGCCACACCCACATCCTATGTCAACTCCCACTCAATGGATTACTTCCTATCTTATGGTAGTCCCAACTAGGGGAACAAAATGGAAAATAGGTAGAGATGGCCCAGAATTAGTGAGGACATAACGCACTATTTCTACCTCCATGAGGCTCTTCTAATCCTTCTTCTAAACAAACATATATTTGAGCTTTCTTTGTTCAACCTCAAATGTTAGAAGAGATGGTTCTAATAGACTAGGGTAGCCTCGTATTGTTGGCACCGTAGATTCTATATCCATTCACCTTTTACGTCTCTCTCTCAAACCGCCTCTCCATCTTTGGAGTTTGTTATTTAGGTTTTAAATTATACTCTATTCTTCTTTCACTTTTTGCTTCTTGTTTTTTTATATAGAAGTGACTTTAACTTTCTCACTTTTTATAGACATCATTGGACCGAAAAATACCATTAACGTACTTCAATAGTAAGTTATTGAGCATTAATACATTTATCTTATCGTATCTTATCCATCTCGCAAATTTTCATTTTATGTCTAATATATGAACCAACATTTATCCCTAAATCCCACATTGCCCACTCTAATGCTACATCTAAGATTCTAGGAGATACAAATGTCTTAGAATAGGGCAAAGATTTTTGCGGAGATGGATATAAGGCAATTCTTTGATAAGATGGAACACATGAAACTAGTTCATTAGTTAATTAAGATAACCCCATACTACCCAAATGCAAAAATGGATGGCATTATGTGTGCTCATGGACCTCTCTAGAGGATCATGCTACTTCGAATTTCAACTTGGAGGTGTGGGAATATTACGTTCAAATTAGAGGTATGGCAATTTTGAATGTATAGCCTTGGCATGCTATGTTATGTGTATTTAAGTTCTAAGGTGGAAGTTAAAGAAGCTATATGATGCAACCAACATAGATCCATCTTAACTCTAGATCTACCAAGTACCGAAAGGGATCAAATATCTCAAATGCAAACCTTTTTTTGAGTGCAAAAATTGAGAAAATGTTTGCACCTCGAGATATTTGATTTCTCTTAATGCTTGAGAGATCCAAAGTTAAGATAAAGCTATGGTAGTTCTTTGTAATATTATTTCTATTTATATAAATTTCAAATCTCTATATACAGAAATATTCTTATTTTAATTTTTTTTATGTGTGTGTGTGTTAGTAAAATGTTTAATGTAAATATTGAATTTGTATATGCTTATTAATTAAATTTAAATATCAAGTTCTAGAATATAATGGTTATGAAGGTGGCTAGGGGTCATGCCCACCACCCCGGAAATGAAAGGAGCCTTACTGGTGGGGGTGGTGTGGCCGCCCCCTCGCATGTAGCTAAAATTTAATCCTTGTATAATGCAATCAACCAAGGAGATATTGAGTAAGGGAGGACAATTTTATGGTAGTCACCCAAGTTGGTAGAGGTTTATTTCTCTATAGTAGGAGGGACTAAAGGAAAAAATCTTGCAGAGGAATTGGAATCTCTGGAGGGAAATTGTTGTAAGGAATACCGAGGGCATTGGTTCGAAGATTGCATGGAGGGTTGACTAGTGGAAATTGTTGGAGAAGTGGACGAGTGATGTAGAGAACGGGGGACAAGGAGGATTTACTAGTTAGACTGAGTTTTCAATCCTAGGTGTGGCCAATTTGAAATAGCATAGGGCATCTCACATGGATCACGAAGCAAAGGAGCTCCCTCAACACTGTCAAGTACCCCTAAAATTTCAATTTTTTCCTTTGAACTATGTCTTTATTTGCTTTGGAAAAGTCTCATTGACCTAAGTCCTTATCATTTGCAATATAATTTGAATGTATATGTAGTGCATGCGCCAAAAACCATTAATTATTCCCCTACCCCTATGTATTGGGTCATTGTCTTGTGTTGTTGCATTGACTCCCTCTGTGTTGTGTGGGTTCCCTCTATGTTGTTGCATTAGTTTACAGATTTCATATTTGTGGAAAGTTAGAGGTTAATGTGGATGAAGTCCAAATGTTTGTGTCTGACCTAGGTGGCCTATGATACACAAAGCCACACTGAGCCCCACAAAAATCAGGAACAAAACATCCTTGAATTGGTTATGCTTGTTTTTGTACATTAACCTAAGTCGTTTGTCTCTTGAAAGGTCTAGTGTAACAACCGTGGTAAAAATTCCATGTAATAAAAGTTTAAAATAATAATCATGATTGATGGGACACTTGTTCCAAGTTGAATGTTGGGCAAAACATCATAGTGAGTGTTCATTTGGTTTATTACGACTAAGGAAATTGACAAAGGCAAAGGCAAAGGCTTTGGAAAGGAAAAATGGAATTTTTGGCATATTTGTTTATGAAAATAATGGAAATTAGGAGAACAGTGAGATGAAAGGTCATAGGTTGCATGTGAGGAGAAAAATGAAGGAAAATAATGGAAATTGAAGAAAATAGAGGCCTCTTTTATAAAAAGGCTTATGAGGATCACGAATTTTGTCAATTTATTTTTTTGTTTCCTCTCTGACATTCTCTCTCTCACTCACCTCAGACACTTAGAGTTTCTTGGATCACTTTGGCACTGGAGCAAGAAAGGCAAGAAAGCAAGAATCAAGAGGAAGCAAGTAAGGAGGAGCAAGAATCAAGTAGATATAACACGATTCTTTGTAGGTATTGATTTGCATGTATGATTTCCTTGCTAAATTTGACATGAATGGTATTGCATGTGGTTCTTTGTTGTCTTGTGCGTTTTTCCGGGGGTGACGGTGTATTCGGCCTAGCCTTGC